>CAWUDS030001976.1:0-200799 GCA_963859935.3 Lathyrus sativus
CAGTTCTATAATAAAATTTAATTAATTTTTTACACCTACTATAGTCTATTATGTTTGGTGCTTAGTGATAAAAAACCTAAGACTTTGGGATGGTGAAGAAAAATATTAAACATTTTTAGATGTAATATACCATAAGTCAATGTGAATACGATAAATATGAACAATATTGAGCTTGATTATTTAATTTCAATTGTTATGCATATGTATAATTTAAGGGTCATTCGTTTATAATCTCTTAACTTAGTTTCTTAGAGGTGAAGAAACCAAAATTTTAGCGATGGAGAAGAAGAAAAGCATAAATTTTTTTACATTTATTATACCATAATACAATGTGATTATGGTGAATACAAATAACATTGAGATTCGAATATTTTATTATAGTGATTACCCATGTAGATATAATTTATTTGTCATTCATTTATAGTCTTTTATTTCTGCGGCTTATTGTCGAAGAAACGTGAAATTTCGTGATGGAGAAAAAACATATTTAATATATTTACGTCTAGTTTACCGTAATTCAATGTGAAAAAAGGTAAATATAAAGAAATTTGTGTTTGATTATTTAATTTTAATTTTTACCTATATTATATAAAATATAAGTGATGGATTATAGTCTTTTAATTTTTTTTTTAGTGGGTAAAAACCTAAAATTTTGTGATGGAATTGTAAAATAAAATATAATTAATTTTTTACACCTATTATAGTCTATTATGTTTGGTGCTTTGAGAAGAAAAAAACCTAAGACTTTCGGATGGTGAAGAAAAATATTGAATATTTTTAGATGTAATATACAATAAGTCAATGTGAATACGATAAATATGAATAATATTGACCTTGATTATTTAGTTTTAATTGTTAGGCATATGTATAAATTAAGGGTCATTCGTTTGTAGTCTCTTTACTTAGTTTCTTAGAGGTGAAGAAACCAAAATTTTGGTGATGGAGAAGAAGAAAAACATAATTTTTTTTACATCTATTATACCATAATACAATGTTATTATGGTGAATACAAATAACTTTGAGACTGAATATTTTATTTTAGTGTTTACCCATGTAGATATAATTTATTTGTCACTCATTTATAGTCTTTTAACTTTGCGGCTTATTGACGAAGAAACGTGAAATTTCGTGATGGAGAAAAAACATATTTAATATATTTACATCTAGTTTACCGTAATTCAATGTGAAAAAAGGTAAATATAAATAAATTTGAGCTTGATTATTTAATTTTAATTTTTACCTATATTATATAAAATATAAGTGATGGATTATAGTCTTTTAAGTTTGTTTTTTAGTGGGAAAATAACCAAATTTTTTTTGATGCAGTTCTATAATAAAATATAATTAATTTTTTACACCTACTATAGTCTATTATGTTTGGTGATTAGTGATAAAAAACCTAGGACTTTGGGATGGTGAAGAAAAATATTAAACATTTTTAGATGTAATATACCATAAGTCAATGTGAATACGATAAATATGAACAATATTGAGCTTGATTATTTAATTTCAATTGTTATGCATATGTATAATTTAAGGGTCATTCGTTTGTAATCTCTTAACTTAGTTTCTTAGAGGTTAAGAAACCAAAATTTTAGCGATGGAGAAGAAGAAAAGCATAAATTTTTTTACATTTATTATACCATAATACAATGTGATTATGGTGAATACAAATAACATTGAGATTGAATATTTTATTATAGTGATTACCCATGTAGATATAATTTATTTATCATTCATTTATAGTTTTTTAACTTTGCGGCTTATTGACGAAGAAACGTGAAATTCCGTGATGGAGAAAAAACATATTTAATATATTTACATCTAGTTTACCGTAATTCAATGGGAAAAAGGTAAATATAAATAAATTTGAGCTTGATTATTTAATTTTAATTTTTACCTATATTATATAAAATATAAGTGATGGATTATAGTCTTTTAAGTTTGTTTTTTAGTGGGAAAATAACCAAAAAAATTTTGATGCAGTTCAATAATACAATATAATTAATTTTTTACACCTACTATAGTCTATTATGTTTGGTGCTTAGTGATAAAAAACCTAAGACTTTGGGATGGTGAAGAAAAATATTAAACATTTTTAGATGTAATATACCATAAGTCAATGTGAATATGATAAATATGAACAATATTGAGCTTGATTATTTAATTTCAATTGTTATGCATATGTATAATTTAAGGGTCATTCGTTAGTAATCTCTTAACTTAGTTTCTTAGAGGTGAAGAAACCAAAATTTTAGTGATGGAGAAGAAGAAAAGCATAAATTTTTTTACATTTATTATACCATAATACAATGTGATTATGGTGAATACAAATAACATTGAGATTCGAATATTTTATTATAGTGATTACCCATGTAGATATAATTTATTTGTCATTCATTTATAGTCTTTTAACTCTGCGGCTTATTGACGAAGAAACGTGAAATTTCGTGATGGAGAAAAAACATATTTAATATATTTACATCTAGTTTTACCTTAATTCAATGTGAAAAAGGTAAATATAAATAAATTTGAGCTTGATTATTTAATTTTAATTTTTACCTATATAATATAAAATATAAGTGATGGATTATAGTCTTTTAAGTTTGTTTTTTAGTGGGAAAATAATCAAATTTTTTTTGACGCAGTTCAATAATAAAATATAATTAATTTTTTACACCTACTATAGTCTATTATGTTTGGTGCTTAGTGATAAAAAACCTAAGACTTTGGGATGGTGAAGAACAATATTAAACATTTTTAGATGTAATATACAGCAAGTCAATGTGAATACGATAAATATGAACAATATTGACCTTGATTATGTAATTTTAATTGTTAGGCATATGTATAAATTAAGGGTCATTCGTTTGTAGTCTCTTTACTTAGTTTCTTAGAGGTGAAGAAACCAAAATTTTGGTGATGGAGAAGAAGAAAAGCATAATTTTATTTATATCTATTATACCATAATACAATGTTATTATGGTGAATACAAATAACATTGAGATTGAATATTTTATTTTAGTGATTACGCATGTAGATATAATTTATTTGTCACTCATTTACAGTCTTTTAACTCTGCGGCTTATTGACGAAGAAACGTGAAATTTCGTGATGGAGAAAAAACATATTTAATATATTTACATCTAGTTTACCGTAATTCAATGTGAAAAAGGTAAATATAAATAAATTTGAGCTTGATTATTTAATTTTAATTTTTACCTATATTATATAAAATATAAGTGATGGATTATAGTCTTTTAATTTTGTTTTTTAGTAGGAAGATAACCAAATTTTTTTTGATGCAGTTCAATAATAAATATAATTAATTTTTTACACCTACTATAGTCTATTATGTTTGGTGCTTAGTGATAAAAAACCTAAGACTTTGGGTTGGTGAAGAAAAATATTAAACATTTTTAGATGTAATATACCATAAGTCAATGTGAATACGATAAATATGAACAATTTTGAGCTTGATTATTTAATTTCAATTGTTATGCATATGTATAATTTAAGGGTCATTCGTTTGTAATCTCTTAACTTAGTTTCTTAGAGGTGAAGAAACAAAAATTTTAGCGATGGAGAAGAAGAAAAACATAATTGTTTTTTACATTTATTATACCATAATACAATGTGATTATGGTGAATACAAATAACATTGAGATTCGAATATTTTATTATAGTGATTACCCATGTAGATATAATTTATTTGTCATTCATTTATAGTCTTTTATTTCTGCGGCTTATTGTCGAAGAAACGTGAAATTTCGTGATGGAGAAAAAACATATTTAATATATTTACGTCTAGTTTACCGTAATTCAATGTGAAAAAGGTAAATATAAATAAATTTGTGTTTTATTATTTAATTTTAATTTTTACCTATATTATATAAAATATAAGTGATGGATTATAGTCTTTTAATTTTATTTTTTAGTGGGTAAAAACCTAAAATTTTGTGATGGAATTGTAAAATAAAATATAATTAATTTTTTACACCTATTATAGTCTATTATGTTTGGTGCTTTGGGAAAAAAAAACCTAAGACTTTCGGATGGTGAAGAAAAATATTAAATATTTTTAGATGTAATATACAATAAGTCAATGTGAATACGATAAATATGAATAATATTGACCTTGATTATTTAATTTTAATTGTTAGGCATATGTATAAATTAAGGGTCATTCGTTTGTAGTCTCTTTACTTAGTTTCTTAGAGGTGAAGAAACCAAAATTTTGGTGATGGAGAAGAAGAAAAACATAATTTTTTTTACATCTATTATACCATAATACAATGTTATTATGGTGAATACAAATAACTTTGAGACTGAATATTTTATTTTAGTGTTTACCCATGTAGATATAATTTATTTGTCACTCATTTATAGTCTTTTAACTTTGCGGCTTATTGACGAAGAAACGTGAAATTTCGTGATGGAAAAAAAACATATTTAATATATTTACATCTAGTTTACCGTAATTCAATGTGAAAAAAGGTAAATATAAATAAATTTGAGCTTGATTATTTAATTTTAATTTTTACCTATATTATATAAAATATAAGTGATGGATTATAGTCTTTTAAGTTTGTTTTTTAGTGGGAAAATAACCAAATTTTTTTTGATGCAGTTCTATAATAAAATATAATTAATTTTTTACACCTACTATAGTCTATTATGTTTGGTGCTTAGTGATAAAAAACCTAGGACTTTGGGATGGTGAAGAAAAATATTAAACATTTTTAGATGTAATATACCATAAGTCAATGTGAATACGATAAATATGAACAATATTGAGCTTGATTATTTAATTTCAATTGTTATGCATATGTATAATTTAAGGGTCATTCGTTTGTAATCTCTTAACTTAGTTTCTTAGAGGTTAAGAAACCAAAATTTTAGCGATGGAGAAGAAGAAAAGCATAAATTTTTTTACATTTATTATACCATAATACAATGTGATTATGGTGAATACAAATAACATTGAGATTGAATATTTTATTATAGTGATTACCCATGTAGATATAATTTATTTATCATTCATTTATAGTCTTTTAACTTTGCGGCTTATTGACGAAGAAACGTGAAATTCCGTGATGGAGAAAAAACATATTTAATATATTTACATCTAGTTTACCGTAATTCAATGGGAAAAAGGTAAATATAAATAAATTTGAGCTTGATTATTTAATTTTAATTTTTACCTATATTATATAAAATATAAGTGATGGATTATAGTCTTTTAAGTTTGTTTTTTAGTGGGAAAATAACCAAAAATTTTTTGATGCAGTTCAATAATACAATATAATTAATTTTTTACACCTACTATAGTCTATTATGTTTGGTGCTTAGTGATAAAAAACCTAAGACTTTGGGATGGTGAAGAAAAATATTAAACATTTTTAGATGTAATATACCATAAGTCAATGTGAATATGATAAATATGAACAATATTGAGCTTGATTATTTAATTTCAATTGTTATGCATATGTATAATTTAAGGGTCATTCGTTAGTAATCTCTTAACTTAGTTTCTTAGAGGTGAAGAAACCAAAATTTTAGTGATGGAGAAGAAGAAAAGCATAAATTTTTTTACATTTATTATACCATAATACAATGTGATTATGGTGAATACAAATAACATTGAGATTCGAATATTTTAATATAGTGATTACCCATGTAAATATAATTTATTTGTCATTCATTTATAGTCTTTTAACTCTGCGGCTTATTGACGAAGAAACGTGAAATTTCGTGATGGAGAAAAAACATATTTAATATATTTACATCTAGTTTTACCTTAATTCAATGTGAAAAAGGTAAATATAAATAAATTTGAGCTTGATTATTTAATTTTAATTTTTACCTATATAATATAAAATATAAGTGATGGATTATAGTCTTTTAAGTTTGTTTTTTAGTGGGAAAATAATCAAATTTTTTTTGACGCAGTTCAATAATAAAATATAATTAATTTTTTACACCTACTATAGTCTATTATGTTTGGTGCTTAGTGATAAAAAACCTAAGACTTTGGGATGGTGAAGAACAATATTAAACATTTTTAGATGTAATATACAGCAAGTCAATGTGAATACGATAAATATGAACAATATTGACCTTGATTATGTAATTTTAATTGTTAGGCATATGTATAAATTAAGGGTCATTCGTTTGTAGTCTCTTTACTTAGTTTCTTAGAGGTGAAGAAACCAAAATTTTGGTGATGGAGAAGAAGAAAAACATAATTTTTTTTACATCTATTATACCATAATACAATGTTATTATGGTGAATACAAATAACATTGAGATTGAATATTTTATTTTAGTGATTACCCATGTAGATATAATTTATTTGTGACTCATTTATAGTCTTTTAACTCTGCGGCTTATTGACGAAGAAACGTGAAATTTCGTGATGGAGAAAAAACATATTTAATATATTTACATCTAGTTTACTGTAATTCAATGTGAAAAAGGTAAATATAAATAAATTTGAGCTTGATTATTTAATTTTAATTTTTACCTATATTATATAAAATATAAGTGATGGATTATAGTCTTTTAATTTTGTCTTTTAGTAGGAAAATAACCAAAATTTTTTTGATGCAGTTCAATAATAAATATAATTAATTTTTTACACCTACTATAGTCTATTATGTTTGGTGCTTAGTGATAAAAAACCTAAGACTTTGGGTTGGTGAAGAAAAATATTAAACATTTTTAGATGTAATATACCATAAGTCAATGTGAATACGATAAATTTGAACAATTTTGAGCTTGATTATTTAATTTCAATTGTTATGCATATGTATAATTTAAGGGTCATTCGTTTGTAATCTCTTAACTTAGTTTCTTAGAGGTGAAGAAACAAAAATTTTAGCGATGGAGAAGAAGAAAAGCATAATTTTTTTTACATCTATTATACCATAATACAATGTGATTATGGTGAATACAAATAACATTGAGATTGAATATTTTATTATAGTGATTACCCATGTAGATATAATTTATTTGTCATTCATTTATAGTCTTTTATTTCTGCGGCTTATTATCGAAGAAACGTGAAATTTCGTGATGGAGAAAAAACATATTTAATATATTTACGTCTAGTTTACCGTAATTCAATGTGAAAAAGGTAAATATAAATAAATTTGTGTTTGATTATTTAATTTTAATTTTTACCTATATTATATAAAATATAAGTGATGGATTATAGTCTTTTAATTTTATTTTTTAGTGGGTAAAAACCTAAAATTTTGTGATGGAATTGTAAAATAAAATATAATTATTTTTTTACACCTATTATAGTCTATTATGTTTGGTGCTTTGGGAAAAAAAACCTAAGACTTTCGGATGGTGAAGAAAAATATTGAATATTTTTAGATGTAATATACAATAAGTCAATGTGAATACGATAAATATGAATAATATTGACCTTGATTATTTAATTTTAATTGTTAGGCATATGTATAAATTAAGGGTCATTCGTTTGTAGTCTCTTTACTTAGTTTCTTAGAGGTGAAGAAACCAAAATTTTGGTGATGGAGAAGAAGAAAAACATAATTTTTTTTACATCTATTATACCATAATACAATGTTATTATGGTGAATACAAATAACATTGAGATTGAATATTTTATTTTAGTGATTACCCATGTAGATATAATTTATTTGTCACTCATTTATAGTCGTTTAACTCTGCGGCTTATTGACGAAGAAACGTGAAATTTCGTGATGGAGAAAAAACATATTTAATATATTTACATCTAGTTTACCGTAATTCAATGTGAAAAAGGTAAATATAAATAAATTTGAGCTTGATTATTTAATTTTAATTTTTACCTATATTATATAAAATATAAGTGATGGATTATAGTCTTTTAATTTTGTTTTTTAGTAGGAAAATAACCAAATTTTTTTTGATGCAGTTCAATAATAAATATAATTAATTTTTTACACCTACTATAGTCTATTATGTTTGGTGCTTAGTGATAAAAAACCTAAGACTTTGGGTTGGTGAAGAAAAATATTAAACATTTTTAGATGTAATATACCATAAGTCAATGTGAATACGATAAATATGAACAATTTTGAGCTTGATTATTTAATTTCAATTGTTATGCATATGTATAATTTAAGGGTCATTCGTTTGTAATCTCTTAACTTAGTTTCTTAGAGATGAAGAAACAAAAATTTTAGCGATGGAGAAGAAGAAAAGCATAATTTTTTTTTACATCTATTATACCATAATACAATGTGATTATGGTGAATACAAATAACATTGAGATTGAATATTTTATTATAGTGATTACCCATGTAGATATAATTTATTTGTCATTCATTTATAGTCTTTTATTTCTGCGGCTTATTATCGAAGAAACGTGAAATTTCGTGATGGAGAAAAAACATACTTAATATATTTACGTCTAGTTTACCGTAATTCAATGTGAAAAAGGTAAATATAAATAAATTTGTGTTTGATTATTTAATTTTAATTTTTACCTATATTATATAAAATATAAGTGATGGATTATAGTCTTTTAATTTTATTTTTTAGTGGGTAAAAACCTAAAATTTTGTGGTGGAATTGTAAAATAAAATATAATTAATTTTTTACACCTATTATAGTCTATTATGTTTGGTGCTTTGGGAAAAAAAAACCTAAGACTTTCGGATGGTGAAGAAAAATATTGAATATTTTTAGATGTAATATACAATAAGTCAATGTGAATACGATAAATATGAATAATATTGACCTTGATTATTTAATTTTAATTGTTAGGCATATGTATAAATTAAGGGTCATTCGTTTGTAGTCTCTTTACTTAGTTTCTTAGAGGTGAAGAAACCAAAATTTTGGTGATGGAGAAGAAGAAAGACATAATTTTTTTTACATCTATTATACCATAATACAATGTTATTATGGTGAATACAAATAACATTGAGATTGAATATTTTATTTTAGTGATTACCCATGTAGATATAATTTATTTGTCACTCATTTATAGTCGTTTAACTCTGCGGCTTATTGACGAAGAAACGTGAAATTTCGTGATGGAGAAAAAACATATTTAATATATTTACATCTAGTTTACCGTAATTCAATGTGAAAAAGGTAAATATAAATAAATTTGAGCTTGATTATTTAATTTTAATTTTTACCTATATTATATAAAATATAAGTGATGGATTATAGTCTTTTAATTTTGTTTTTTAGTAGGAAAATAACCAAATTTTTTTTGATGCAGTTCAATAATAAATATAATTAATTTTTTACACCTACTATAGTCTATTATGTTTGGTGCTTAGTGATAAAAAACCTAAGACTTTGGGTTGGTGAAGAAAAATATTAAACATTTTTAGATGTAATATACCATAAGTCAATGTGAATACGATAAATATGAATAATTTTGAGCTTGATTATTTAATTTCAATTGTTATGCATATGTATAATTTAAGGGTCATTCGTTTGTAATCTCTTAACTTAGTTTCTTAGAGGTGAAGAAACAAAAATTTTAGCGATGGAGAAGAAGAAAAGCATAATTTTTTTTTACATCTATTATACCATAATACAATGTGATTATGGTGAATACAAATAACATTGAGATTGAATATTTTATTATAGTGATTACCCATGTAGATATAATTTATTTGTCATTCATTTATAGTCTTTTATTTCTGCGGCTTATTATCGAAGAAACGTGAAATTTCGTGATGGAGAAAAAACATATTTAATATATTTACGTCTAGTTTACCGTAATTCAATGTGAAAAAGGTAAATATAAATAAATTTGTGTTTGATTATTTAATTTTAATTTTTACCTATATTATATAAAATATAAGTGATGGATTATAGTCTTTTAATTTTGTTTTTTAGTAGGAAAATAACCAAATTTTTTTTGATGCAGTTCAATAATAAATATAATTAATTTTTTACACCTACTATAGTCTATTATGTTTGGTGCTTAGTGATAAAAAACCTAAGACTTTGGGTTGGTGAAGAAAAATATTAAACATTTTTAGATGTAATATACCATAAGTCAATGTGAATACGATAAATATGAACAATTTTGAGCTTGATTATTTAATTTCAATTGTTATGCATATGTATAATTTAAGGGTCATTCGTTTGTAATCTCTTAACTTAGTTTCTTAGAGGTGAAGAAACAAAAATTTTAGCGATGGAGAAGAAGAAAAGCATAATTTTTTTTTACATCTATTATACCATAATACAATGTGATTATGGTGAATACAAATAACATTGAGATTGAATATTTTATTATAGTGATTACCCATGTAGATATAATTTATTTGTCATTCATTTATAGTCTTTTATTTCTGCGGCTTATTATCGAAGAAACGTGAAATTTCGTGATGGAGAAAAAACATATTTAATATATTTACGTCTAGTTTACCGTAATTCAATGTGAAAAAGGTAAATATAAATAAATTTGTGTTTGATTATTTAATTTTAATTTTTACCTATATTATATAAAATATAAGTGATGGATTATAGTCTTTTGATTTTATTTTTTAGTGGGTAAAAACCTAAAATTTTGTGATGGAATTGTAAAATAAAATATAATTAATTTTTTACACCTATTATAGTCTATTATGTTTGGTGCTTTGGGAAAAAAAAACCTAAGACTTTCGGATGGTGAAGAAAAATATTGAATATTTTTAGATGTAATATACAATAAGTCAATGTGAATACGATAAATATGAATAATATTGACCTTGATTATTTAATTTTAATTGTTAGGCATATGTATAAATTAAGGGTCATTCGTTTGTAGTCTCTTTACTTAGTTTCTTAGAGGTGAAGAAACCAAAATTTTGGTGATGGAGAAGAAGAAAAACATAATTTTTTTTACATCTATTATACCATAATACAATGTTATTATGGTGAATACAAATAACATTGAGATTGAATATTTTATTTCAGTGATTACCCATGTAGATTTAATTTATTTGTCACTCATTTATAGTCTTTTAACTCTGCGGCTTATTGACGAAGAAACGTGAAATTTCGTGATGGAGAAAAAACATATTTAATATATTTACATCTAGTTTACCGTAATTCAATGTGAAAAAGGTAAATATAAATAAATTTGAGCTTGATTATTTAATTTTAATTTTTACCTATATTATATAAAATATAAGTGATGGATTATAGTCTTTTAATTTTGTTTTTTAGTAGGAAAATAACCAAATTTTTTTTGATGCAGTTCAATAATAAATATAATTAATTTTTTACACCTACTATAGTCTATTATGTTTGGTGCTTAGTGATAAAAAACCTAAGACTTTGGGTTGGTGAAGAAAAATATTAAACATTTTTAGATGTAATATACCATAAGTCAATGTGAATACGATAAATATGAACAATTTTGAGCTTGATTATTTAATTTCAATTGTTATGCATATGTATAATTTAAGGGTCATTCGTTTGTAATCTCTTAACTTAGTTTCTTAGAGGTGAAGAAACAAAAATTTTAGCGATGGAGAAGAAGAAAAGCATAATTTTTTTTTACATCTATTATACCATAATACAATGTGATTATGGTGAATACAAATAACATTGAGATTGAATATTTTATTATAGTGATTACCCATGTAGATATAATTTATTTGTCATTCATTTATAGTCTTTTATTTCTGCGGCTTATTATCGAAGAAACGTGAAATTTCGTGATGGAGAAAAAACATATTTAATATATTTACGTCTAGTTTACCGTAATTCAATGTGAAAAAGGTAAATATAAATAAATTTGTATTTGATTATTTAATTTTAATTTTTACCTATATTATATAAAATATAAGTGATGGATTATAGTCTTTTGATTTTATTTTTTAGTGGGTAAAAACCTAAAATTTTGTGATGGAATTGTAAAATAAAATATAATTAATTTTTTACACCTATTATAGTCTATTATGTTTGGTGCTTTGGGAAAAAAAAACCTAAGACTTTCGGATGGTGAAGAAAAATATTGAATATTTTTAGATGTAATATACAATAAGTCAATGTGAATACGATAAATATGAATAATATTGACCTTGATTATTTAATTTTAATTGTTAGGCATATGTATAAATTAAGGGTCATTCGTTTGTAGTCTCTTTACTTAGTTTCTTAGAGGTGAAGAAACCAAAATTTTGGTGATGGAGAAGAAGAAAAACATAATTTTTTTTACATCTATTATACCATAATACAATGTTATTATGGTGAATACAAATAACATTGAGATTGAATATTTTATTTTAGTGATTACCCATGTAGATATAATTTATTTGTCACTCATTTATAGTCTTTTAACTCTGCGGCTTATTGACGAAGAAACGTGAAATTTCGTGATGGAGAAAAAACATATTTAATATATTTACATCTAGTTTACCGTAATTCAATGTGAAAAAGGTAAATATAAATAAATTTGAGCTTGATTATTTAATTTTAATTTTTACCTATATTATATAAAATATAAGTGATGGATTATAGTCTTTTAATTTTGTTTTTTAGTAGGAAAATAACCAAATTTTTTTTGATGCAGTTCAATAATAAATATAATTAATTTTTTACACCTACTATAGTCTATTATGTTTGGTGCTTAGTGATAAAAAACCTAAGACTTTGGGTTGGTGAAGAAAAATATTAAACATTTTTAGATGTAATATACCATAAGTCAATGTGAATACGATAAATATGAACAATTTTGAGCTTGATTATTTAATTTCAATTGTTATGCATATGTATAATTTAAGGGTCATTCGTTTGTAATCTCTTAACTTAGTTTCTTAGAGGTGAAGAAACAAAAATTTTAGCGATGGAGAAGAAGAAAAGCATAATTTTTTTTTACATCTATTATACCATAATACAATGTGATTATGGTGAATACAAATAACATTGAGATTGAATATTTTATTATAGTGATTACCCATGTAGATATAATTTATTTGTCATTCATTTATAGTCTTTTATTTCTGCGGCTTATTATCGAAGAAACGTGAAATTTCGTGATGGAGAAAAAACATATTTAATATATTTACGTCTAGTTTACCGTAATTCAATGTGAAAAAGGTAAATATAAATAAATTTGTGTTTGATTATTTAATTTTAATTTTTACCTATATTATATAAAATATAAGTGATGGATTATAGTCTTTTGATTTTATTTTTTAGTGGGTAAAAACCTAAAATTTTGTGATGGAATTGTAAAATAAAATATAATTAATTTTTTACACCTATTATAGTCTATTATGTTTGGTGCTTTGGGAAAAAAAAACCTAAGACTTTCGGATGGTGAAGAAAAATATTGAATATTTTTAGATGTAATATACAATAAGTCAATGTGAATACGATAAATATGAATAATATTGACCTTGATTATTTAATTTTAATTGTTAGGCATATGTATAAATTAAGGGTCATTCGTTTGTAGTCTCTTTACTTAGTTTCTTAGAGGTGAAGAAACCAAAATTTTGGTGATGGAGAAGAAGAAAAACATAATTTTTTTTACATCTATTATACCATAATACAATGTTATTATGGTGAATACAAATAACATTGAGATTGAATATTTTATTTTAGTGATTACCCATGTAGATATAATTTATTTGTCACTCATTTATAGTCGTTTAACTCTGCGGCTTATTGACGAAGAAACGTGAAATTTCGTGATGGAGAAAAAACATATTTAATATATTTACATCTAGTTTACCGTAATTCAATGTGAAAAAGGTAAATATAAATAAATTTGAGCTTGATTATTTAATTTTAATTTTTACCTATATTATATAAAATATAAGTGATGGATTATAGTCTTTTAATTTTGTTTTTTAGTAGGAAAATAACCAAATTTTTTTTTATGCAGTTCAATGATAAATATAATTAATTTTTTACACCTACTATAGTCTATTATGTTTGGTGCTTAGTGATAAAAAACCTAAGACTTTGGGTTGGTGAAGAAAAATATTAAACATTTTTAGATGTAATATACCATAAGTCAATGTGAATACGATAAATATGAACAATTTTGAGCTTGATTATTTAATTTCAATTGTTATGCATATGTATAATTTAAGGGTCATTCGTTTGTAATCTCTTAACTTAGTTTCTTAGAGGTGAAGAAACAAAAATTTTAGCGATGGAGAAGAAGAAAAGCATAATTTTTTTTTACATCTATTATACCATAATACAATGTGATTATGGTGAATACAAATAACATTGAGATTGAATATTTTATTATAGTGATTACCCATGTAGATATAATTTATTTGTCATTCATTTATAGTCTTTTATTTCTGCGGCTTATTATCGAAGAAACGTGAAATTTCGTGATGGAGAAAAAACATATTTAATATATTTACGTCTAGTTTACCGTAATTCAATGTGAAAAAGGTAAATATAAATAAATTTGTGTTTGATTATTTAATTTTAATTTTTACCTATATTATATAAAATATAAGTGATGGATTATAGTCTTTTGATTTTATTTTTTAGTGGGTAAAAACCTAAAATTTTGTGATGGAATTGTAAAATAAAATATAATTAATTTTTTACACCTATTATAGTCTATTATGTTTGGTGCTTTGGGAAAAAAAAACCTAAGACTTTCGGATGGTGAAGAAAAATATTAAATATTTTTAGATGTAATATACAATAAGTCAATGTGAATACGATAAATATGAATAATATTGACCTTGATTATTTAATTTTAATTGTTAGGCATATGTATAAATTAAGGGTCATTCGTTTGTAGTCTCTTTACTTAGTTTCTTAGAGGTGAAGAAACCAAAATTTTGGTGATGGAGAAGAAGAAAAACATAATTTTTTTTACATCTATTATACCATAATACAATGTTATTATGGTGAATACAAATAACATTGAGATTGAATATTTTATTTTAGTGATTACCCATGTAGATATAATTTATTTGTCACTCATTTATAGTCGTTTAACTCTGCGGCTTATTGACGAAGAAACGTGAAATTTCGTGATGGAGAAAAAACATATTTAATATATTTACATCTAGTTTACCGTAATTCAATGTGAAAAAGGTAAATATAAATAAATTTGAGCTTGATTATTTAATTTTAATTTTTACCTATATTATATAAAATATAAGTGATGGATTATAGTCTTTTAATTTTGTTTTTTAGTAGGAAAATAACCAAATTTTTTTTGATGCAGTTCAATAATAAATATAATTAATTTTTTACACCTACTATAGTCTATTATGTTTGGTGCTTAGTGATAAAAAACCTAAGACTTTGGGTTGGTGAAGAAAAATATTAAACATTTTTAGATGTAATATACCATAAGTCAATGTGAATACGATAAATATGAACAATTTTGAGCTTGATTATTTAATTTCAATTGTTATGCATATGTATAATTTAAGGGTCATTCGTTTGTAATCTCTTAACTTAGTTTCTTAGAGGTGAAGAAACAAAAATTTTAGCGATGGAGAAGAAGAAAAGCATAATTTTTTTTACATCTATTATACCATAATACAATGTGATTATGGTGAATACAAATAACATTGAGATTGAATATTTTATTATAGTGATTACCCATGTAGATATAATTTATTTGTCATTCATTTATAGTCTTCTATTTCTGCGGCTTATTATCGAAGAAACGTGAAATTTCGTGATGGAGAAAAAACATATTTAATATATTTACGTCTAGTTTACCGTAATTCAATGTGAAAAAGGTAAATATAAATAAATTTGTGTTTGATTATTTAATTTTAATTTTTACCTATATTATATAAAATATAAGTGATGGATTATAGTCTTTTGATTTTATTTTTTAGTGGGTAAAAACCTAAAATTTTGTGATGGAATTGTAAAATAAAATATAATTAATTTTTTACACCTATTATAGTCTATTATGTTTGGTGCTTTGGGAAAAAAAAACCTAAGACTTTCGGATGGTGAAGAAAAATATTGAATATTTTTAGATGTAATATACAATAAGTCAATGTGAATACGATAAATATGAATAATATTGACCTTGATTATTTAATTTTAATTGTTAGGCATATGTATAAATTAAGGGTCATTCGTTTGTAGTCTCTTTACTTAGTTTCTTAGAGGTGAAGAAACCAAAACTTTGGTGATGGAGAAGAAGAAAAACATAATTTTTTTTACATCTATTATACCATAATACAATGTTATTATGGTGAATACAAATAACATTGAGATTGAATATTTTATTTTAGTGATTACCCATGTAGATATAATTTATTTGTCACTCATTTATAGTCTTTTAACTCTGCGGCTTATTGACGAAGAAACGTGAAATTTCGTGATGGAGAAAAAACATATTTAATATATTTACATCTAGTTTACCGTAATTCAATGTGAAAAAGGTAAATATAAATAAATTTGAGCTTGATTATTTAATTTTAATTTTTACCTATATTATATAAAATATAAGTGATGGATTATAGTGTTTTAATTTTGTTTTTTAGTAGGAAAATAACCAAATTTTTTTTGATGCAGTTCAATAATAAATATAATTAATTTTTTACACCTACTATAGTCTATTATGTTTGGTGCTTAGTGATAAAAAACCTAAGACTTTGGGTTGGTGAAGAAAAATATTAAACATTTTTAGATGTAATATACCATAAGTCAATGTGAATACGATAAATATGAACAATTTTGAGCTTGATTATTTAATTTCAATTGTTATGCATATGTATAATTTAAGGGTCATTCGTTTGTAATCTCTTAACTTAGTTTCTTAGAGGTGAAGAAACAAAAATTTTAGCGATGGAGAAGAAGAAAAGCATAATTTTTTTTTACATCTATTATACCATAATACAATGTGATTATGGTGAATACAAATAACATTGAGATTGAATATTTTATTATAGTGATTACCCATGTAGATATAATTTATTTGTCATTCATTTATAGTCTTTTATTTCTGCGGCTTATTATCGAGGAAACGTGAAATTTCGTGATGGAGAAAAAACATATTTAATATATTTACGTCTAGTTTACCGTAATTCAATGTGAAAAAGGTAAATATAAATAAATTTGTGTTTGATTATTTAATTTTAATTTTTACCTATATTATATAAAATATAAGTGATGGATTATAGTCTTTTAATTTTGTTTTTTAGTACGAAAATAACCAAATTTTTTTTGATGCAGTTCAATAATAAATATAATTAATTTTTTACACCTACTATAGTCTATTATGTTTGGTGCTTAGTGATAAAAAACCTAAGACTTTGGGTTGGTGAAGAGAAATATTAAACATTTTTAGATGTAATATACCATAAGTCAATGTGAATACGATAAATATGAACAATTTTGAGCTTGATTATTTAATTTCAATTGTTATGCATATGTATAATTTAAGGGTCATTCGTTTGTAATCTCTTAACTTAGTTTCTTAGAGGTGAAGAAACAAAAATTTTAGCGATGGAGAAGAAGAAAAGCATAATTTTTTTTTACATCTATTATACCATAATACAATGTGATTATGGTGACTACAAATAACATTGAGATTGAATATTTTATTATAGTGATTACCCATGTAGATATAATTTATTTGTCATTCATTTATAGTCTTTTATTTCTGCGGCTTATTATCGAGGAAACGTGAAATTTCGTGATGGAGAAAAAACATATTTAATATATTTACGTCTAGTTTACCGTAATTCAATGTGAAAAAGGTAAATATAAATAAATTTGTGTTTGATTATTTAATTTTAATTTTTACCTATATTATATAAAATATAAGTGATGGATTATAGTCTTTTAATTTTATTTTTTAGTGGGTAAAAACCTAAAATTTTGTGATGGAATTGTAAAATAAAATATAATTAATTTTTTACACCTATTATAGTCTATTATGTTTGGTGCTTTGGGAAAAAAAAACCTAAGACTTTCGGATGGTGAAGAAAAATATTGAATATTTTTAGATGTAATATACAATAAGTCAATGTGAATACGATAAATATGAATAATATTGACCTTGATTATTTAATTTTAATTGTTAGGCATATGTATAAATTAAGGGTCATTCGTTTGTAGTCTCTTTACTTAGTTTCTTAGAGGTGAAGAAACCAAAATTTTGGTGATGGAGAAGAAGAAAAACATAATTTTTTTTACATCTATTATACCATAATACAATGTTATTATGGTGAATAAAAATAACATTGAGATTGAATATTTTATTTTAGTGATTACCCATGTAGATATAATTTATTTGTCACTCATTTATAGTCTTTTAACTCCGCGGCTTATTGACGAAGAAACGTGAAATTTCGTGATGGAGAAAAGACATATTTAATATATTTACATCTAGTTTACCGTAATTCAATGTGAAAAAGGTAAATATAAATAAATTTGAGCTTGATTATTTAATTTTAATTTTTACCTATATTATATAAAATATAAGTGATGGATTATAGTGTTTTAATTTTGTTTTTTAGTAGGAAAATAACCAAATTTTTTTTGATGCAGTTCAATAATAAATATAATTAATTTTTTACACCTACTATAGTCTATTATGTTTGGTGCTTAGTGATAAAAAACCTAAGACTTTGGGTTGGTGAAGAAAAATATTAAACATTTTTAGATGTAATATACCATAAGTCAATGTGAATACGATAAATATGAACAATTTTGAGCTTGATTATTTAATTTCAATTGTTATGCATATGTATAATTTAAGGGTCATTCGTTTGTAATCTCTTAACTTAGTTTCTTAGAGGTGAAGAAACAAAAATTTTAGCGATGGAGAAGAAGAAAAGCATAATTTTTTTTTACATCTATTATACCATAATACAATGTGATTATGGTGAATACAAATAACATTGAGATTGAATATTTTATTATAGTGATTACCCATGTAGATATAATTTATTTGTCATTCATTTATAGTCTTTTATTTCTGCGGCTTATTATCGAGGAAACGTGAAATTTCGTGATGGAGAAAAAACATATTTAATATATTTACGTCTAGTTTACCGTAATTCAATGTGAAAAAGGTAAATATAAATAAATTTGTGTTTGATTATTTAATTTTAATTTTTACCTATATTATATAAAATATAAGTGATGGATTATAGTCTTTTAATTTTGTTTTTTAGTACGAAAATAACCAAATTTTTTTTGATGCAGTTCAATAATAAATATAATTAATTTTTTACACCTACTATAGTCTATTATGTTTGGTGCTTAGTGATAAAAAACCTAAGACTTTGGGTTGGTGAAGAGAAATATTAAACATTTTTAGATGTAATATACCATAAGTCAATGTGAATACGATAAATATGAACAATTTTGAGCTTGATTATTTAATTTCAATTGTTATGCATATGTATAATTTAAGGGTCATTCGTTTGTAATCTCTTAACTTAGTTTCTTAGAGGTGAAGAAACAAAAATTTTAGCGATGGAGAAGAAGAAAAGCATAATTTTTTTTTACATCTATTATACCATAATACAATGTGATTATGGTGACTACAAATAACATTGAGATTGAATATTTTATTATAGTGATTACCCATGTAGATATAATTTATTTGTCATTCATTTATAGTCTTTTATTTCTGCGGCTTATTATCGAGGAAACGTGAAATTTCGTGATGGAGAAAAAACATATTTAATATATTTACGTCTAGTTTACCGTAATTCAATGTGAAAAAGGTAAATATAAATAAATTTGTGTTTGATTATTTAATTTTAATTTTTACCTATATTATATAAAATATAAGTGATGGATTATAGTCTTTTAATTTTATTTTTTAGTGGGTAAAAACCTAAAATTTTGTGATGGAATTGTAAAATAAAATATAATTAATTTTTTACACCTATTATAGTCTATTATGTTTGGTGCTTTGGGAAAAAAAAACCTAAGACTTTCGGATGGTGAAGAAAAATATTGAATATTTTTAGATGTAATATACAATAAGTCAATGTGAATACGATAAATATGAATAATATTGACCTTGATTATTTAATTTTAATTGTTAGGCATATGTATAAATTAAGGGTCATTCGTTTGTAGTCTCTTTACTTAGTTTCTTAGAGGTGAAGAAACCAAAATTTTGGTGATGGAGAAGAAGAAAAACATAATTTTTTTTACATCTATTATACCATAATACAATGTTATTATGGTGAATAAAAATAACATTGAGATTGAATATTTTATTTTAGTGATTACCCATGTAGATATAATTTATTTGTCACTCATTTATAGTCTTTTAACTCCGCGGCTTATTGACGAAGAAACGTGAAATTTCGTGATGGAGAAAAAACATATTTAATATATTTACATCTAGTTTACCGTAATTCAATGTGAAAAAGGTAAATATAAATAAATTTGAGCTTGATTATTTAATTTTAATTTTTACCTATATTATATAAAATATAAGTGATGGATTATAGTCTTTTAAGTTTGTTTTTTAGTGGGAAAATAACCAAAATTTTTTTGATGCAGTTCTATAATAAAATATAATTAATTTTTTACACCTACTATAGTCTATTATGTTTGGTGCTTAGTGATAAAAAACCTAAGACTTTGGGTTGGTGAAGAAAAATATTAAACATTTTTAGATGTAATATACCATAAGTCAATGTGAATACGATAAATATGAACAATATTGAGCTTGATTATTTAATTTCAATTGTTATGGATATGTATAATTTAAGGGTCATTCGTTTGTAATCTCTTAACTTAGTTTCTTAGAGGTGAAGAAACCAAAATTTTAGCGATGGAGAAGAAGAAAAGCATAAATTTTTTTACATTTATTATACCATAATACAATGTGATTATGGTGAATACAAATAACATTGAGATTGAATATTTTATTATAGTGATTACCCATGTAGATATAATTTATTTGTCATTCATTTATAGTCTTTTAACTCTGCGGCTTATTGACGAAGAAACGTGAAATTTCGTGATGGAGAAAAAACATATTAAATATATTTACATCTAGTTTACCGTAACTCAATGTTAAAAAGGTAAATATAAATAAATTTGAGCTTGATTATTTAATTTTAATTTTTACCTATATTATATAAAATATAAGTGATGGATTATAGTCTTTTAAGTTTGTCTTTTAGTGGGAAAATAACCAAAAAAATTTTGATGCAATTCAATAATAAAATATAATTAATTTCTTACACCTACTATAGTCTATTATGTTTGGTGCTTAGTGATAAAAAACCTAAGACTTTGGGATGGTGAAGAAAAATATTAAACATTTTTAGATGTAATATACCATAAGTCAATGTGAATACGATAAATATGAACAATATTGAGCTTGATTATTTAATTTCAATTGTTATGCATATGTATAATTTAAGGGTGATTCGTTTGTAATCTCTTAACTTAGTTTCTTAGAGGTGAATAAACCAAAATTTTAGCGATGGAGAAGAAGAAAAGCATAAATTTTTTTACATTTATTATACCATAATACAATGTGATTATGGTGAATACAAATAACATTGAGATTGAATATTTTATTATAGTGATTACCCATGTAGATATAATTTATTTGTCATTCATTTATAGTCTTTTAACTCTGCGGCTTATTGACGAAGAAACGTGAAATTTCGTAATGGAGAAAAAACACATTTAATATATTTACATCTAGTTTTACCTTAATTCAATGTGAAAAAGGTAAATATAAATAAATTTGAGCTTGATTATTTAATTTTAATTTTTACCTATATTATATAAAATATAAGTGATGGATTATAGTCTTTTAAGTTTGTGTTTTAGTGGGACAATAACCAAATTTTTTTTGACGCAGTTCAATAATAAAATATAATTAATTTTTTACACCTACTATAGTCTATTATGTTTGGTGCTTAGTGATAAAAAACCTAAGACTTTGGGATGGTGAAGAAAAATATTAAACATTTTTAGATGTAATATACAATAAGTCAATGTGAATACGATAAATATGAACAATATTGACCTTGATTATTTAATTTTAATTGTTAGGCATATGTATAAATTAAGGGTCATTCGTTTGTAGTCTCTTTACTTAGTTTCTTAGAGGTGAAGAAACCAAAATTTTGGTGATGGAGAAGAAGAAAAACATAATTTTTTTTATATCTATTATACCATAATACAATGTTATTATGGTGAATACAAATAACATTGAGATTGAATATTTTATTTTAGTGATTACCCATGTAGATATAATTTATTTGTCAGTCATTTATAGTCTTTTAACTCTGCGGCTTATTGACGAAGAAACGTGATATTTCGTGATGGAGAAAAAACATATTTAATATATTGACATCTAGTTTACCGTAATTCAATGTGAAAAAGGTAAATTAAAATAAATTTGAGCTTGATTATTTAATTTTAATTTTTACCTATATTATATAAAATATAAGTGATGGATTATTGTCTTTTAATTTTGTTTTTTAGTAGGAAAATAACCAAATTTTTTTTGATGCAGTTCAATAATAAATATAATTAATTTTTTACACCTACTATAGTCTATTATGTTTGGTGCTTAGTGATAAAAAACCTAAGACTTTGGGATGGTGAAGAAAAATATTAAACATTTTTAGATGTAATATACCATAAGTCAATGTGAATACGATAAATATGAACAATTTTGAGCTTGATTATTTAATTTCAATTGTTATGCATATGTATAATTTAAGGGTCATTCGTTTGTAATCTCTTAACTTAGTTTCTTAGAGGTGAATAAACCAAAATTTTAGCGATGGAGAAGAAGAAAAGCATAAATTTTTTTACATTTATTACACCATAATACAATGTGATTATGGTGAATACAAATAACATTGAGATTGAATATTTTATTATAGTGATTACCCATGTAGATATAATTTATTTATCATTCATTTATAGTCTTTTAACTCTACGGCTTATTGACGAAGAAACGTGAAATTTCGTGATGGAGAAAAAACATATTTAATATATTTACATCTAGTTTTACCTTAATTCAATGTTAAAAAGGTAAATATAATTAAATTTGAGCTTGGTTATTTAATTTTAATTTTTACCTATATTATATAAAATATAAGTGATGGATTATAGTCTTTTAAGTTTGTTTTTTAGTGGGAAAATAACCAAATTTTTTTTGACGCAATTCAATAATAAAATATAATTAATTTTTTACACCAACTATAGTCTATTATGTTTGGTGCTTAGTGATAAAAAACCTAAGACTTTGGGATGGTGAAGAAAAAAATTAAACATTTTTAGATGTAATATACAATAAGTCAATGTGAATACGATAAATATGAACAATATTGAGCTTGATTATTTAATTTCAATTGTTATGCATATGTATAATTTAAGGGTGATTCGTTTGTAATCTCTTAACTTAGTTTCTTAGAGGTGAAGAAACCAAAATTTTAGCGACGGAGAAGAAGAAAAGCATAATTTTTTTTACATCTATTATACCATAATACAATGTGATTATGGTGAATACAAATAACTCTGAGATTGAATATTTTATTATAGAGATTACCCATGTAGATATAATTTATTTGTCATTCATTTATAGTCTTTTAACTCTGCGGCTTATTGAAGAAGAAACGTGAAATTTCGTGATGGAGAAAAAACATATTTAATATATTTACATCTAGTTTACCGTAATTCAATGTGAAAAAGGTAAATATAAATAAATTTGTGTTTGATTATTTAATTTTAATTTTTACCTATATTATATAAAATATAAGTCATGGATTATAGTCTTTTAATTTTATTTTTTAGTGGGTAAAAACCTAAAATTTTGCGATGGAATTGTAAAATAAAATATAATTAATTTTTCACACCTACTATAGTCTATTATGTTTGGTGCTTTGAGAAAAAAAAACCTAAGACTTTCGGATGGTGAAGAAAAATATTGAATATTTTTAGATGTAATATACAATAAGTCAATGTGAATACGATAAATATGAACAATATTGACCTTGATTATTTAATTTTAATTGTTAGGCATATGTATAAACTAAGGGTCATTCGTTTGTAGTCTCTTTACTTAGTTTCTTAGAGGTGAAGAAATAAAAATTTTAGTGATGGAGAAGAAGAAAAACATAATTCTTTTACCTCTATTATACCATAATACAATGTGATTATGGTGAATACAAATAGTATTGAGATTGAATAAAAATATTTATTATAGTGAATATTTTTAGATGTAATATACCTTAAATATTATGAATATACATTAAATATTATGAATATACCTTAAATTTTTAGATGTAAGACTTTCGAATGACCCATAATTTATACATATACATTAAATATTATGAATATGAACATTATTGAGCTTGAATATTTAATTTTAATTGTTTTGCATATGTATAAATTATGGGTCATTCATTTGTAGACTCTTAACTTAGTTTCTTAGAGGTGAAGAACCCAAAATTTTGTTGATGGAGAAGAAGAAAAACATAATTTTTTTTACATCTATTATACCATAATACTATGTGATTATGGTGAATACAAATAACATTGAGATTGAATAATTTATTATAGTGATTACCCATGTAGATATAATTTATTTGTCATTTATTTATAGTCTTTTAACTCTGCGGCTTATTGACGAAGAAACGTGAAATTTCGTGATGGAGAAAAAACATATTTAATATATTTACATCTAGTTTACCGTAATTCAATTTTAAAAAGGTAAATATAAATAAATTTGAGCTTGATTATTTAATTTTAATTTTTACCTATATTATATAAAATATAAGTCATGGATTATAGTCTTTTAATGTTATTTTTTAGTGGGTAAAAACCTAAAATTTTGTGATGGAATTGTAAAATAAAATATAATTAATTTTTTACACCTATTATAGTCTATTATGTTTGGTGCTTTGAGAAAAAAAACCTAAGACTTTGGGATAGTGAAGAAAAATATTGAATATTTTTAGAAGTAATATACCATAAGTCAATGTGAATACTATGAATATGAACTTTGTTGAGCTTGATTATTTAATTTTAATTGTTATGCATATGTATAAATTATGGGTCATTCATTTGTAATCTCTTAACTTAGTTTCTTAGAGGTGAAGAAATAAAAATTTTAGTGATGGAGAAGAAGAAAAACATAATTCTTTTACATCTATTATACCATAATACAATGTGATTATGGTGAATACAAATAGTATTGAGATTGAATATTTTATTATAGTGATTACCCACGTAGATATAATTTATTTGTCATTCATTTATAGTCTTTTAACTCTGCGGCTTATTGACGAAGAAACGTGAAATTTCGTGATTGAGAAAAACATATTTAATATATTTACATCTAGTTTACCATAATTCAATGTAAAAAAGGTAAATATAAATAAATTTGAGCTTGATTATTTATTTCTAATTTTTACCTATATTATATAAAATATAAGTGATGGACTATAGTCTTTTAAGTTTGCTTTTTAGTGGGAAAAAACCTAAATTTTTTTGATGGAGTTCAAAAATAAAATATAATTAATGATTTACACCTACTATAGTTTATTATGTTTGGTGCTTAGTGATAAAAAACCTAAGACTTTCGGATGGTGAAGAAAAATATTGAATATTTTTAGATGTAATATACCATAAGTCAATGTGAATAAGATAAATATGAACAATATTGACCTTGATTATTTAATTTTATTTGTTAGGCATATGTATAAATTAAGGGTCATTCATTTGTAGTCTCTTTACTTAGTTTCTTAGAGGTGAAGAAACAAAAATTTTGGTGATGGAGAAGAAGAAAAACATAATTTTTTTTACATCTATTATACCATAATACAATGTGACTATGGTGAATACAAATAACATTGAGATTGAATATTTATTTTAGTGATTACCCATGTAGATATAATTTATTTGTCACTCATTTATAGTATTTTAACTCTGCGGCTTATTGACGAAGAAACATGAAATTTCGTGATGGAGAAAAAACATATTTAATATATTTACATCTAGTTTACCGTAATTCAATGTGAAAAAGGAAAATATAAATAAATTTGAGCTTGTTATTTAATTTTAATTTTTACCTATATTATATAAAATATAAGTGATGGATTATAGTCTTTTAAGTTTGTTTTTTAGTGGGAAAATAACCTAAAATTTTTTGATGCAGTTCAAAAATAAAATACAATTAATTTTCTACACCTACTATAGTCTATTATGTTTGGTGCTTAGTGATAAAAAACCTAAGACTTTGGGATGGTGAAGAAAAATATTAAACATTTTTAGATATAATATACCATAAGTCAATGTGAATACGATAAATATGAACAATATTGAGCTTGATTATTTAATTTCAATTGTTATGCATATGTATAATTTAAGGGTCATTCGTTTGTAATCTCTTAACTTAGTTTCTTAAAGGTGAAGAAACCAAAATTTTAGCGATGGAGAAGAAGAAAAGCATAATTTTTTTTACATCTATTATACCATAATACAATGTGATTATGGTGAATACAAATAACATTGAGATTGAATATTTTATTATAGTGATTACCCATGTAGATATAATTTATTTATGATTCATTTATAGTCTTTTAACTCTGCGGCTTATTGACGAAGAAACGTGAAATTTCGTGATGGAGAAAAAACATATTTAATATATTTACATCTAGTTTACCGTAATTCAATGTGAACGAGGTAAATATAAATAAATTTGTGTTTGTTTATTTAATTTTAATTTTTACCTATATTATATAAAATATAAGTGATGGATTATAGTCTTTTAATTTTATTTTTTAGTGGGTAAAAACCTAAAATTTTGTGATGGAATTGTAAAATAAAATATAATTAATTTTTTACACCTATTATAGTGTATTATGTTTAGTGCTTTGAGAAAAAAAAACCTAAGACTTTGGGATGGTGAAGAAAAATATTGAATATTTTTAGAAGTAATATACCATAAGTCAATGTGAATACTATGAATATGAACTTTATTGAGCTTGATTATTTAATTTTAATTGTTATGCATATGTATAAATTATGGGTCATTCATTTGTAATCTTTTAACTTAGTTTCTTAGAGGTGAAGAAACAAAAATTTTAGTGATGGAGAAGAAGAAAAACATAATTCTTTTACATCTATTATACCATAATACAATGTGATTATGGTGAATACAAATAACATTGAGATTGAATATTTTATTATAGTGATTACCCATGTAGATATAATTTATTTGTCATTCATTTATAGTCTTTTAACTCTGCGGCTTATTGAAGAAGAAACGTGAAATTTCGTGATGGAGAAAAACATATTTAATATATTTACATCTAGTTTACCATAATTCAATGTAAAAAAAGGTAAACTTAAATAAATCTGAGCTTGATTATTTAATTTTAATTTTTACATATATTATATAAAATATAAGTGATGGACTATAGTCTTTTAAGTTTGCTTTTTAGTGGGAAAAAAACCTAAATTTTTTTGATGGAGTACAAAAATAAAATATAATTAATTTTTTACACCTACTATAGTCTATTATGTTTGGTGCTTAGTGATAAAAAATCCTAAGACTTTGGGATGGTGAAGAAAAATATTAAACATTTTTAGATGTAATATACCATAAGTCAATGTTAATATTATGAATATGGACTTTATTGAGCTTGATTATTTAATTTTAATTGTTTTACATATGTATAAATTATGGGTAATTCATTTGTAGACTCTTAACTTAGTTTCTTAGAGGTGAAGTACCCAAAATTTTGGTGATGGAGAAGAAGAAAAACATAATTTTTTTTACATCTATTATACCATAATACAATGTGATTATGGTGAATACAAATAACATTGAGATTGAATAATTTATTATAGTGATTACCCATGTAGATATAATTTATTTGTCATTTATTTATAGTCTTTTAACTCTGCGGCTTATTGACGAAGAAACGTGAAATTTCGTGATGGAGAAAAAACATATTTAATATATTTACATCTAGTTTACCGTAATTCAATGTTAAAAAGGTAAATATAAATAAATTTGAGCTTGATTATTTAATTTTAATTTTTACCTATATTATATAAAATATAAGTCACGGATTATAGTCTTTTAATGTTATTTTTTAGTGGGTAAAAACCTAAAATTTTGTGATGGAATTGTAAAATAAAATATAATTAATTTTTTACACCTACTATAGTCTATTATGTTTGGTGCTTTGAGAAAAAAAACCTAAGACTTTGGTATAGTGAAGAAAAATATTGAATATTTTTAAAAGTAATATACCATAAGTCAATGTGAATACTATGAATATGAACTTTATTGAGCTTGATTATTTAATTTTAATTGTTATGCATATGTATAAATTATGGGTCATTCATTTGTAATCTCTTAACTTAGTTTCATAGAGGTGAAGAAATAAAAATTTTAGTGATGGAGAAGAACAAAAACATAATTCTTTTACATCTATTATACCATAATACAATGTGATTATGGTGAATACAAATAACATTGAGATTGAATATTTTATTATAGTGATTACCCATGTAGATATAATTTATTTGTCATTCATTTATAGTCTTTTAACTCTGCGGCTTATTGACGAAGAAACGTGAAATTTCGTGATGGAGAAAAACATATTTAATATATTTACATCTAGTTTACCATAATTCAATGTAAAAAAGGTAAACTTAAATAAATCTGAGCTTGATTATTTAATTTTAATTTTTACCTATATTATATAAAATATAAGTGATGGACTATAGTCTTTTAAGTTTGCTTTTTAGTGGGAAAAAAACCTAAATTTTTTTGATGGAGTACAAAAATAAAATATAATTAATTTTTTACACCTACTATAGTCTATTATGTTTGGTGCTTAGTGATAAAAAACCTAAGACTTTCGGATGGTGAAGAAAAATATTGAATATTTTTAGATGTAATATACCATAAGTCAATGTGAATAAGATAAATATGAACAATATTGACCTTGATTATTTAATTTTATTTTTTAGGCATATGTATAAATTAAGTGTCATTCATTTGTAGTCTCTTTACTTAGTTTCTTAGAGGTGAAGAAACAAAAATTTTGGTGATGGAGAAGAAGAAAAACATAATTTTTTTTACATCTATTATACCATAATACAATGTGACTATGGTGAATACAAATAACATTGAGATTAAATATTTTATTTTAGTGATTACCCATGTAGATATAATTTATTTGTTACTCATTTATAGTATTTTAACTCTGCGGCTTATTGACGAAGAAACATGAAATTTCGTGATGGAGAAAAAACATATTTAATATATTTACATCTAGTTTACCGTAATTCAATGTGAAAAAGGAAAATATAAATAAATTTGAGCTTGTTATTTAATTTTAATTTTTACCTATATTATATAAAATATAAGTGATGGATTATAGTCTTTTAAGTTTGTTTTTTTTGTGGGAAAATAACCTAAAATTTTTTGATGCAGTTCAAAAATAAAATACAATTAATTTTCTACACCTACTATAGTCTATTATGTTTGGTGCTTAGTGATAAAAAACCTAAGACTTTGGGATGGTGAAGAAAAATATTAAACATTTTTAGATGTAATATACCATAAGTCAATGTGAATACGATAAATATGAACAATATTGAGCTTGATTATTTAATTTCAATTGTTATGCATATGTATAATTTAAGGGTCATTCGTTTGTAATCTCTTAACTTAGTTTCTTAAAGGTGAAGAAACCAAAATTTTAGCGATGGAGAAGAAGAAAAGCATAATTTTTTTTACATCTATTATACCATAATACAATGTGATTATGGTGAATACAAATAACATTGAGATTGAATATTTTATTATAGTGATTACCCATGTAGATATAATTTATTTGTGATTCATTTATAGTCTTTTAACTCTGCGGCTTATTGACGAAGAAACGTGAAATTTCGTGATGGAGAAAAAACATATTTAATATATTTACATCTATTTTACCGTAATTCAATGTGAACAAGGTAAAAATAAATAAATTTGTGTTTGATTATTTAATTTTAATTTTTACCTATATTATATAAAATATAAGTGATGGATTATAGTCTTTTAATTTTATTTTTTAGTGGGTAAAGACCTAAAATTTTGTGATGGAATTGTAAAATAAAATATAATTAATTTTTTACACCTATTATAGTCTATTATGTTTGGTTCTTTGAGAAAAAAAAACCTAAGACTTTGGGATGGTGAAGAAAAATATTGAATATTTTTAGAAGTAATATACCATAAGTCAATGTGAATACTATGAATATGAACTTTATTGAGCTTGATTATTTAATTTTAATTGTTATGCATATGTATAAATTATGGGTCATTCATTTGTAATCTTTTAACTTAGTTTCTTAGAGGTGAAGAAACAAAAATTTTAGTGATGGAGAAGAAGAAAAACATAATTCTTTTACATCTATTATACCATAATACAATGTGATTATGGTGAATACAAATAACATTGAGATTGAATATTTTATTATAGTGATTACCCATGTAGATATAATTTATTTGTCATTCATTTATAGTCTTTTAACTCTGCGGCTTATTGACGAAGAAACGTGAAATTTTGTGATGGAGAAAAATATATTTAATATATTTACATCTAGTTTACCATAATTCAATGTAAAAAAGGTAAATATAAACAATTTTGAGCTTGATTATTTAATTCTAATTTTTACCTATATTATATAAAATATAAGTGATGGACTATAGTGTTTTAAGTTTGCTTTTTACTGGGAAAAAAACCTAAATTTTTTTGGAGTTCAAAAATAAAATATAATTAATTATTTACACCTACTATAGTCTATTATGTTTGGTGCTTAGTGATAAAAAACCTAAGACTTTCGGATGGTGAAGAAAAATATTGAATATTTTTAGATGTAATATACCATAAGTCAATGTGAATAAGATAAATATGAACAATATTGACCTTGATTATTTAATTTTATTTGTTAGGCATATGTATAAATTAAGGGTCATTCATTTGTAGTCTGTTTACTTAGTTTCTTAGAGGTGAAGAAACAAAAATTTTGGTGATGGAGAAGAAGAAAAACATAATTTTTTTTACATCTATTATACAATAATACAATGTGACTATGGTGAATACAAATAACATTGAGATTGAATATTTTATTTTAGTGATTACCCATGTAGATATAATTTATTTGTCACTCATTTATAGTATTTTAACTCTGCGGCTTATTGACGAAGAAACATGAAATTTCGTGATGGAGAAAAAACATATTTAATATATTTACATCTAGTTTAACGTAATTCAATGTGAAAAAGGAAAATATAAATAAATTTGAGCTTGTTATTTAATTTTAATTTTTACCTATATTATATAAAATATAAGTGATGGATTATAGTCTTTAAAGTTTGTTTTTTTTGTGGGAAAATAACCTAAAATTTTTTGATGCAGTTCAAAAATAAAATACAATTAATTTTCTACACCTACTATAGTCTATTATGTTTGGTGCTTAGTGATAAAAAACCTAAGACTTTGGGATGGTGAAGAAAAATATTAAACATTTTTAGATGTAATATACCATAAGTCAATGTGAATACGATAAATATGAACAATATTGAGCTTGATTATTTAATTTCAATTGTTATGCATATGTATAATTTAAGGGTCATTCGTTTGTAATCTCTTAACTTAGTTTCTTAAAGGTGAAGAAACCAAAATTTTAGCGATGGAGAAGAAGAAAAGCATAATTTTTTTTACATCTATTATACCATAATACAATGTGATTATGGTGAATACAAATGACATTGAGATTGAATATTTTATTATAGTGATTACCCATGTAGATATAATTTATTTGTGATTCATTTATAGTCTTTTAACTCTGCGGCTTATTGACGAAGAAACGTGAAATTTCGTGATGGAGAAAAAACATATTTAATATATTTACATCTATTTTACCGTAATTCAATGTGAACAAGGTAAATATAAATAAATTTGTGTTTGATTATTTAATTTTAATTTTTACCTATATTATATAAAATATAAGTGATGGATTATAGTCTTTTAATTTTATTTTTTAGTGGGTAAAGACCTAAAATTTTGTGATGGAATTGTAAAATAAAATATAATTAATTTTTTACACCTATTATAGTCTATTATGTTTGGTGCTTTGAGAAAAAAAAACCTAAGACTTTGGGATGGTGAAGAAAAATATTGAATATTTTTAGAAGTAATATACCATAAGTCAATGTGAATACTATGAATATGAACTTTATTGAGCTTGATTATTTAATTTTAATTGTTATGCATATGTATAAATTATGGGTCATTCATTTGTAATCTTTTAACTTAGTTTCTTAGAGGTGAAGAAACAAAAATTTTAGTGATGGAGAAGAAGAAAAACATAATTCTTTTACATCTATTATACCATAATACAATGTGATTATGGTGAATACAAATAACATTGAGATTGAATATTTTATTATAGTGATTACCCATGTAGATATAATTTATTTGTCATTCATTTATAGTCTTTTAACTCTGCGGCTTATTGACGAAGAAACGTGAAATTTTGTGATGGAGAAAAATATATTTAATATATTTACATCTAGTTTACCATAATTCAATGTAAAAAAGGTAAATATAAACAAATTTGAGCTTGATTATTTAATTCTAATTTTTACCTATATTATATAAAATATAAGTGATGGACTATAGTGTTTTAAGTTTGCTTTTTAGTGGGAAAAAAACCTAAATTTTTTTGGAGTTCAAAAATAAAATATAATTAATTATTTACACCTACTATAGTCTATTATGTTTGGTGCTTAGTGATAAAAAACCTAAGACTTTCGGATGGTGAAGAAAAATATTGAATATTTTTAGATGTAATATACCATAAGTCAATGTGAATAAGATAAATATGAACAATATTGACCTTGATTATTTAATTTTATTTGTTAGGCATATGTATAAATTAAGGGTCATTCATTTGTAGTCTGTTTACTTAGTTTCTTAGAGGTGAAGAAACAAAAATTTTGGTGATGGAGAAGAAGAAAAACATAATTTTTTTTACATCTATTATACCATAATACAATGTGACTATGGTGAATACAAATAACATTGAGATTGAATATTTTATTTTAGTGATTACCCATGTAGATATAATTTATTTGTCACTCATTTATAGTATTTTAACTCTGCGGCTTATTGACGAAGAAACATGAAATTTCGTGATGGAGAAAAAACATATTTAATATATTTACATCTAGTTTACCGTAATTCAATGTGAAAAAGGAAAATATAAATAAATTTGAGCTTGTTATTTAATTTTAATTTTTACCTATATTATATAAAATATAAGTGATGGATTATAGTCTTTTAAGTTTGTTTTTTTTGTGGGAAAATAACCTAAAATTTTTTGATGCAGTTCAAAAATAAAATACAATTAATTTTCTACACCTACTATAGTCTATTATGTTTGGTGCTTAGTGATAAAAAACCTAAGACTTTGGGATGGTGAAGAAAAATATTAAACATTTTTAGATGTAATATACCATAAGTCAATGTGAATACGATAAATATGAACAATATTGAGCTTGATTATTTAATTTCAATTGTTATGCATATGTATAATTTAAGGGTCATTCGTTTGTAATCTCTTAACTTAGTTTCTTAAAGGTGAAGAAACCAAAATTTTAGCGATGGAGAAGAAGAAAAGCATAATTTTTTTTACATCTATTATACCATAATACAATGTGATTATGGTGAATACAAATAACATTGAGATTGAATATTTTATTATAGTGATTACCCATGTAGATATAATTTATTTGTGATTCATTTATAGTCTTTTAACTCTGCGGCTTATTGACGAAGAAACGTGAAATTTCGTGATGGAGAAAAAACATATTTAATATATTTACATCTATTTTACCGTAATTCAATGTGAACAAGGTAAATATAAATAAATTTGTGTTTGATTATTTAATTTTAATTTTTACCTATATTATATAAAATATAAGTGATGGATTATAGTCTTTTAATTTTATTTTTTAGTGGGTAAAGACCTAAAATTTTGTGATGGAATTGTAAAATAAAATATAATTAATTTTTTACACCTATTATAGTCTATTATGTTTGGTGCTTTGAGAAAAAAAAACCTAAGACTTTGGGATGGTGAAGAAAAATATTGAATATTTTTAGAAGTAATATACCATAAGTCAATGTGAATACTATGAATATGAACTTTATTGAGCTTGATTATTTAATTTTAATTGTTATGCATATGTATAAATTATGGGTCATTCATTTGTAATCTTTTAACTTAGTTTCTTAGAGGTGAAGAAACAAAAATTTTAGTGATGGAGAAGAAGAAAAACATAATTCTTTTACATCTATTATACCATAATACAATGTGATTATGGTGAATACAAATAACATTGAGATTGAATATTTTATTATAGTGATTACCCATGTAGATATAATTTATTTGTCATTCATTTATAGTCTTTTAACTCTGCGGCTTATTGACGAAGAAACGTGAAATTTTGTGATGGAGAAAAATATATTTAATATATTTACATCTAGTTTACCATAATTCAATGTAAAAAAGGTAAATATAAACAAATTTGAGCTTGATTATTTAATTCTAATTTTTACCTATATTATATAAAATATAAGTGATGGACTATAGTGTTTTAAGTTTGCTTTTTAGTGGGAAAAAAACCTAAATTTTTTTGGAGTTCAAAAATAAAATATAATTAATTATTTACACCTACTATAGTCTATTATGTTTGGTGCTTAGTGATAAAAAACCTAAGACTTTCGGATGGTGAAGAAAAATATTGAATATTTTTAGATGTAATATACCATAAGTCAATGTGAATAAGATAAATATGAACAATATTGACCTTGATTATTTAATTTTATTTGTTAGGCATATGTATAAATTAAGGGTCATTCATTTGTAGTCTGTTTACTTAGTTTCTTAGAGGTGAAGAAACAAAAATTTTGGTGATGGAGAAGAAGAAAAACATAATTTTTTTTACATCTATTATACCATAATACAATGTGACTATGGTGAATACAAATAACATTGAGATTGAATATTTTATTTTAGTGATTACCCATGTAGATATAATTTATTTGTCACTCATTTATAGTATTTTAACTCTGCGGCTTATTGACGAAGAAACATGAAATTTCGTGATGGAGAAAAAACATATTTAATATATTTACATCTAGTTTACCGTAATTCAATGTGAAAAAGGAAAATATAAATAAATTTGAGCTTGTTATTTAATTTTAATTTTTACCTATATTATATAAAATATAAGTGATGGATTATAGTCTTTTAAGTTTGTTTTTTTTGTGGGAAAATAACCTAAAATTTTTTGATGCAGTTCAAAAATAAATTACAATTAATTTTCTACACCTACTATAGTCTATTATGTTTGGTGCTTAGTGATAAAAAACCTAAGACTTTGGGATGGTGAAGAAAAATATTAAACATTTTTAGATGTAATATACCATAAGTCAATGTGAATACGATAAATATGAACAATATTGAGCTTGATTATTTAATTTCAATTGTTATGCATATGTATAATTTAAGGGTCATTCGTTTGTAATCTCTTAACTTAGTTTCTTAAAGGTGAAGAAACCAAAATTTTAGCGATGGAGAAGAAGAAAAGCATAATTTTTTTTACATCTATTATACCATAATACAATGTGATTATGGTGAATACAAATAACATTGAGATTGAATATTTTATTATAGTGATTACCCATGTAGATATAATTTATTTGTGATTCATTTATAGTCTTTTAACTCTGCGGCTTATTGACGAAGAAACGTGAAATTTCGTGATGGAGAAAAAACATATTTAATATATTTACATCTATTTTACCGTAATTCAATGTGAACAAGGTAAATATAAATAAGTTTGTGTTTGATTATTTAATTTTAATTTTTACCTATATTATATAAAATATAAGTGATGGATTATAGTCTTTTAATTTTATTTTTTAGTGGGTAAAGACCTAAAATTTTGTGATGGAATTGTAAAATAAAATATAATTAATTTTTTACACCTATTATAGTCTATTATGTTTGGTGCTTTGAGGAAAAAAAACCTAAGACTTTGGGATGGTGAAGAAAAATATTGAATATTTTTAGAAGTAATATACCATAAGTCAATGTGAATACTATGAATATGAACTTTATTGAGCTTGATTATTTAATTTTAATTGTTATGCATATGTATAAATTATGGGTCATTCATTTGTAATCTTTTAACTTAGTTTCTTAGAGGTGAAGAAACAAAAATTTTAGTGATGGAGAAGAAGAAAAACATAATTCTTTTACATCTATTATACCATAATACAATGTGATTATGGTGAATACAAATAACATTGAGATTGAATATTTTATTATAGTGATTACCCATGTAGATATAATTTATTTGTCATTCATTTATAGTCTTTTAACTCTGCGGCTTATTGACGAAGAAACGTGAAATTTTGTGATGGAGAAAAATATATTTAATATATTTACATCTAGTTTACCATAATTCAATGTAAAAAAGGTAAATATAAACAAATTTGAGCTTGATTATTTAATTCTAATTTTTACCTATATTATATAAAATATAAGTGATGGACTATAGTGTTTTAAGTTTGCTTTTTAGTGGGAAAAAAACCTAAATTTTTTTGGAGTTCAAAAATAAAATATAATTAATTATTTACACCTACTATAGTCTATTATGTTTGGTGCTTAGTGATAAAAAACCTAAGACTTTCGGATGGTGAAGAAAAATATTGAATATTTTTAGATGTAATATACCATAAGTCAATGTGAATAAGATAAATATGAACAATATTGACCTTGATTATTTAATTTTATTTGTTAGGCATATGTATAAATTAAGGGTCATTCATTTGTAGTCTGTTTACTTAGTTTCTTAGAGGTGAAGAAACAAAAATTTTGGTGATGGAGAAGAAGAAAAACATAATTTTTTTTACATCTATTATACCATAATACAATGTGACTATGGTGAATACAAATAACATTGAGATTGAATATTTTATTTTAGTGATTACCCATGTAGATATAATTTTTTTGTCACTCATTTATAGTATTTTAACTCTGCGGCTTATTGACGAAGAAACATGAAATTTCGTGATGGAGAAAAAACATATTTAATATATTTACATCTAGTTTACCGTAATTCAATGTGAAAAAGGAAAATATAAATAAATTTGAGCTTGTTATTTAATTTTAATTTTTACCTATATTATATAAAATATAAGTGATGGATTATAGTCTTTTAAGTTTGTTTTTTTTGTGGGAAAATAACCTAAAATTTTTTGATGCAGTTCAAAAATAAAATACAATTAATTTTCTACACCTACTATAGTCTATTATGTTTGGTGCTTAGTGATAAAAAACCTAAGACTTTGGGATGGTGAAGAAAAATATTAAACATTTTTAGATGTAATATACCATAAGTCAATGTGAATACGATAAATATGAACAATATTGAGCTTGATTATTTAATTTCAATTGTTATGCATATGTATAATTTAAGGGTCATTCGTTTGTAATCTCTTAACTTAGTTTCTTAAAGGTGAAGAAACCAAAATTTTAGCGATGGAGAAGAAGAAAAGCATAATTTTTTTTACATCTATTATACCATAATACAATGTGATTATGGTGAATACAAATAACATTGAGATTGAATATTTTATTATAGTGATTACCCATGTAGATATAATTTATTTGTGATTCATTTATAGTCTTTTAACTCTGCGGCTTATTGACGAAGAAACGTGAAATTTCGTGATGGAGAAAAAACATATTTAATATATTTACATCTATTTTACCGTAATTCAATGTGAACAAGGTAAATATAAATAAGTTTGTGTTTGATTATTTAATTTTAATTTTTACCTATATTATATAAAATATAAGTGATGGATTATAGTCTTTTAATTTTATTTTTTAGTGGGTAAAGACCTAAAATTTTGTGATGGAATTGTAAAATAAAATATAATTAATTTTTTACACCTATTATAGTCTATTATGTTTGGTGCTTTGAGAAAAAAAAACCTAAGACTATGGGATGGTGAAGAAAAATATTGAATATTTTTAGAAGTAATATACCATAAGTCAATGTGAATACTATGAATATGAACTTTATTGAGCTTGATTATTTAATTTTAATTGTTATGCATATGTATAAATTATGGGTCATTCATTTGTAATCTTTTAACTTAGTTTCTTAGAGGTGAAGAAACAAAAATTTTAGTGATGGAGAAGAAGAAAAACATAATTCTTTTACATCTATTATACCATAATACAATGTGATTATGGTGAATACAAATAACATTGAGATTGAATATTTTATTATAGTGATTACCCATGTAGATATAATTTATTTGTCATTCATTTATAGTCTTTTAACTCTGCGGCTTATTGACGAAGAAACGTGAAATTTCGTGATGGAGAAAAACATATTTAATATATTTACATCTAGTTTACCATAATTCAATGTAAAAAAGGTAAATATAAATAAATCTGAGCTTGATTATTTAATTTTAATTTTTACATATATTATATAAAATCTAAGTGATGGACTATAGTCTTTTAAGTTTGCTTTTTAGTGGGAAAAAAACCTAAATTTTTTTGATGGAGTACAAAAATAAAATATAATTAATTTTTTACACCTACTATAGTCTATTATGTTTGGTGGTTAGTGATAAAAAATCCTAAGACTTTGGGATGGTGAAGAAAAATATTAAACATTTTTAGATGTAATATACCATAAGTCAATGTTAATATTATGAATATGAACTTTATTGAGCTTGATTATTTAATTTTAATTATTTTACATATGTATAAATTATGGGTCATTCATTTGTAGACTCTTAACTTAGTTTCTTAGAGGTGAAGAACCCAAAATTTTGGTGATGGAGAAGAAGAAAAACATAATTTTTTTTTACATCTATTATACCATAATACAATGTGATTATGGTGAATACAAATAACATTGAGATTGAATATTTTATTATAGTGATTACCCATGTAGATATAATTTATTTGTCATTTATTTATAGTCTTTTAACTCTGCGGCTTATTGACGAAGAAACGTGAAATTTCGTGATGGAGAAAAAACATATTTAATATATTTACATCTAGTTTACCGTAATTCAATGTTAAAAAGGTAAATATAAATAAATTTGAGCTTCATTATTTAATTTTAATTTTTACCTATATTATATAAAATATAAGTCATGGATTATAGTCTTTTAATTTTATTTTTTAGTGGGTAAAAACCTAAAATTTTGTGATGGAATTGTAAAATAAAATATAATTAATTTTTTACACCTATTATAGTCTATTATGTTTGGTGCTTTGAGGAAAAAAAACCTAAGACTTTGGGATGGTGAAGAAAAATATTGAATATTTTTAGAAGTAATATACCATAAGTCAATGTGAATACTATGAATATGAACTTTATTGAGCTTGATTATTTAATTTTAATTGTTATGCATATGTATAAATTATGGGTCATTCATTTGTAATCTTTTAACTTAGTTTCTTAGAGGTGAAGAAACAAAAATTTTAGTGATGGAGAAGAAGAAAAACATAATTCTTTTACATCTATTATACCATAATACAATGTGATTATGGTGAATACAAATAACATTGAGATTGAATATTTTATTATAGTGATTACCCATGTAGATATAATTTATTTGTCATTCATTTATAGTCTTTTAACTCTGCGGCTTATTGACGAAGAAACGTGAAATTTCGTGATGGAGAAAAAACGTATTTAATATATTTACATCTAGTTTACCATAATTCAATGTAAAAAAGGTAAATATAAATAAATTTGAGCTTGATTATTTAATTCTAATTTTTACCTATATTATATAAAATATAAGTGATGGACTATAGTCTTTTACGTTTGCTTTTTAGTGGGAAAAAAACCTAAATTTTTTTGATGGAGTACAAAAATAAAATATAATTAATTTTTTACACCTACTATAGTCTATTATGTTTGGTGCTTAGTGATAAAAAATCCTAAGACTTTGGGATGGTGAAGAAAAATATTAAACATTTTTAGATGTAATATACCATAAGTCAATGTTAATATTATGAATATGAACTTTACTGAGCTTGATTATTTAATTTTAATTGTTTTACATATGTATAAATTATGGGTCATTCATTTGTAGACTCTTAACTTAGTTTCTTAGAGGTGAAGAACCCAAAATTTTGGTGATGGAGAAGAAGAAAAACATAATTTTTTTTTACATCTATTATACCATAATACAATGTGATTATGGTGAATACAAATAACATTGAGATTGAATATTTTATTATAGTGATTACCCATGTAGATATAATTTATTTGTCATTTATTTATAGTCTTTTAACTCTGCGGCTTATTGACGAAGAAACGTGAAATTTCGTGATGGAGAAAAAACATATTTAATATATTTACATCTAGTTTACCGTAATTCAATGTTAAAAAGGTAAATATAAATAAATTTGAGCTTCATTATTTAATTTTAATTTTTACCTATATTATATAAAATATAAGTCATGGATTATAGTCTTTTAATTTTATTTTTTAGTGGGTAAAAACCTAAAATTTTGTGATGGAATTGTAAAATAAAATATAATTAATTTTTTACACCTACTATAGTCTATTATGTTTGGTGCTTTGAGAAAAAAAAACTTAAGACTTTGTTATAGTGAAGAAAAATATTGAATATTTTTAGAAGTAATATACCATAAGTCAATGTGAATACTATGAATATGAACTTTATTGAGCTTGATTATTTAATTTTAATTGTTATGCATATGTATAAATTATGGGTCATTCATTTGTAATCTTTTAACTTAGTTTCTTAGAGGTGAAGAAACAAAAATTTTAGTGATGGAGAAGAAGAAAAACATAATTCGTTTACATCTATTATACCATAATACAATTTGATTATGGTGAATACAAATAACATTGAGATTGAATATTTTATTATAGTGATTACCCATGTAGATATAATTTATTTGTCATTCATTTATAGTCTTTTAACTCTGCGGCTTATTGACGAAGAAACGTGAAATTTCGTGATGGAGAAAAACATATTTAATATATTTACATCTAGTTTACCATAATTCAATGTAAAAAAGGTAAATATAAATAAATCTGAGCTTGATTATTTAATTTTAATTTTTACATATATTATATAAAATCTAAGTGATGGACTATAGTCTTTTAAGTTTGCTTTTTAGTGGGAAAAAAACCTAAATTTTTTTGATGGAGTACAAAAATAAAATATAATTAATTTTTTACACCTACTATAGTCTATTATGTTTGGTGCTTAGTGATAAAAAATCCTAAGACTTTGGGATGGTAAAGAAAAATATTAAACATTTTTAGATGTAATATACCATAAGTCAATGTTAATATTATGAATATGAACTTTATTGAGCTTGATTATTTAATTTTAATTGTTTTACATATGTATAAATTATGGGTCATTCATTTGTAGACTCTTAACTTAGTTTCTTAGAGGTGAAGAACCCAAAATTTTGGTGATGGAGAAGAAGAAAAACATAATTTTTTTTTACATCTATTATACCATAATACAATGTGATTATGGTGAATACAAATAACATTGAGATTGAATATTTTATTATAGTGATTACCCATGTAGATATAATTTATTTGTCATTTATTTATAGTCTTTTAACTCTGCGGCTTATTGACGAAGAAACGTGAAATTTCGTGATGGAGAAAAAATGTATTTAATATATTTACATCTAGTTTACCATAATTCAATGTAAAAAAGGTAAATATAAATAAATTTGAGCTTGATTATTTAATTCTAATTTTTACCTATATTATATAAAATATAAGTGATGGACTATAGTCTTTTACGTTTGCTTTTTAGTGGGAAAAAAACCTAAATTTTTTTGATGGAGTACAAAAATAAAATATAATTAATTTTTTACACCTACTATAGTCTATTATGTTTGGTGCTTAGTGATAAAAAATCCCAAGACTTTGGGATGGTGAAGAAAAATATTAAACATTTTTAGATGTAATATACCATAAGTCAATGTTAATATTATGAATATGAACTTTATTGAGCTTGATTATTTAATTTTAATTGTTTTACATATGTATAAATTATGGGTCATTCATTTGTAGACTCTTAACTTAGTTTCTTAGAGGTGAAGAACCCAAAATTTTGGTGATGGAGAAGAAGAAAAACATAATTTTTTTTTACATCTATTATACCATAATACAATGTGATTATGGTGAATACAAATAACATTGAGATTGAATATTTTATTATAGTGATTACCCATGTAGATATAATTTATTTGTCATTTATTTATAGTCTTTTAACTCTGCGGCTTATTGACGAAGAAACGTGAAATTTCGTGATGGAGAAAAAACATATTTAATATATTTACATCTAGTTTACCGTAATTCAATGTTAAAAAGGTAAATACAAATAAATTTGAGCTTCATTATTCAATTTTAATTTTTACCTATATTATATAAAATATAAGTCATGGATTATAGTCTTTTAATTTTATTTTTTAGTGGGTAAAAACCTAAAATTTTGTGATGGAATTGTAAAATAAAATATAATTAATTTTTTACACCTACTATAGTCTATTATGTTTGGTGCTTTGAGAAAAAAAAAACCTAAGACTTTGGGATAGTGAAGAAAAATATTGAATATTTTTAGAAGTAATATACCATAAGTCAATGTGAATACTATGAATATGAACTTTATTGAGCTTGATTATTTAATTTTAATTGTTATGCATATGTATAAATTATGGGTCATTCATTTGTAATCTCTTAACTTAGTTTCTTAGAGGTGAAGAAACAAAAATTTTAGTGATGGAGAAGAAGAAAAACATAATTCTTTTACATCTATTATACCATAATACAATGTGATTATGGTGAATACAAATAACATTGAGATTGAATATTTTATTATAGTGATTACCCATGTAGATATAATTTATTTGTCATTCATTTATAGTCTTTTAACTCTGCGGCTTATTGACGAAGAAACGTGAAATTTCGTGATGGAGATAAAACATATTTAATATATTTACATCTAGTTTACCATAATTCAATGTAAAAAAGGTAAATATAAATAAATTTGAGCTTGATTATTTAATTCTAATTTTTACCTATATTATATAAAATATAAGTGATGGACTATAGTCTTTTACGTTTGCTTTTTAGTGGGAAAAAAACCTAAATTTTTTTGATGGAGTACAAAAATAAAATATAATTAATTTTTTACACCTACTATAGTCTATTATGTTTGGTGCTTAGTGATAAAAAATCCTAAGACTTTGGGATGGTGAAGAAAAGTATTAAACATTTTTAGATGTAATATACCATAAGTCAATGTTAATATTATGAATATGAACTTTATTGAGCTTGATTATTTAATTTTAATTGTTTTACATATGTATAAATTATGGGTCATTCATTTATAGACTCTTTACTTAGTTTCTTAGAGGTGAAGAACCCAAAATTTTGGTGATGGAGAAGAAGAAAAACATAATTTTTTTTTACATCTATTATACCATAATACAATGTGATTATGGTGAATACAAATAACATTGAGATTGAATATTTTATTATAGTGATTACCCATGTAGATATAATTTATTTTTCATTTATTTATAGTCTTTTAACTCTGCGGCTTATTGACGAAGAAACGTGAAATTTCGTGATGGAGAAAAAACATATTTAATATATTTACATCTAGTTTACCGTAATTCAATGTTAAAAAGGTAAATATAAATAAATTTGAGCTTCATTATTTAATTTTAATTTTTACCTATATTATATAAAATATAAGTCATGGATTATAGTCTTTTAATTTTATTTTTTAGTGGGTAAAAACCTAAAATTTTGGGATGGAATTGTAAAATAAAATATAATTAATTTTTTACACCTACTATAGTCTATTATGTTTGGTGCTTTGAGAAAAAAAAACCTAAGACTTTGCGATAGTGAAGAAAAATATTGAATATTTTTAGAAGTAATATACCATAAGTCAATGTGAATACTATGAATATGAACTTTATTGAGCTTGATTATTTAATTTTAATTGTTATGCATATGTATAAATTATGGGTCATTCATTTGTAATCTCTTAACTTAGTTTCTTAGAGGTGAAGAAACAAAAATTTTAGTGATGGAGAAGAAGAAAAACATAATTCTTTTACATCTATTATACCATAATACAATGTGATTATGGTGAATACAAATAACATTGAGATTGAATATTTTATTATAGTGATTACCCATGTAGATATAATTTATTTGTCATTCATTTATAGTCTTTTAACTCTGCGGCTTATTGACGAAGAAACGTGAAATTTCGTGATGGAGAAAAAACGTATTTAATATATTTACATCTAGTTTACCATAATTCAATGTAAAAAAGGTAAATATAAATAAATTTGAGCTTGATTATTTAATTCTAATTTTTACCTATATTATATAAAATATAAGTGATGGACTATAGTCTTTTACGTTTGCTTTTTAGTGGGAAAAAAACCTAAATTTTTTTGATGGAGTACAAAAATAAAATATAATTAATTTTTTACACCTACTATAGTCTATTATGTTTGGTGCTTAGTGATAAAAAATCCTAAGACTTTGGGATGGTGAAGAAAAATATTAAACATTTTTAGATGTAATATACCATAAGTCAATGTTAATATTATGAATATGAACTTTATTGAGCTTGATTATTTAATTTTAATTGTTTTACATATGTATAAATTATGGGTCATTCATTTGTAGACTCTTAACTTAGTTTCTTAGAGGTGAAGAACCCAAAATTTTGGTGATGGAGAAGAAGAAAAACATAATTTTTTTTTACATCTATTATACCATAATACAATGTGATTATGGTGAATACAAATAACATTGAGATTGAATATTTTATTATAGTGATTACCCATGTAGATATAATTTATTTGTCATTTATTTATAGTCTTTTAACTCTGCGGCTTATTGACGAAGAAACGTGAAATTTCGTGATGGAGAAAAAACATATTTAATATATTTACATCTAGTTTACCGTAATTCAATGTTAAAAAGGTAAATATAAATAAATTTGAGCTTCATTATTTAATTTTAATTTTTACCTATATTATATAAAATATAAGTCATGGATTATAGTCTTTTAATTTTATTTTTTAGTGGGTAAAAACCTAAAATTTTGTGATGGAATTGTAAAATAAAATATAATTAATTTTTTACACCTACTATAGTCTATTATGTTTGGTGCTTTGAGAAAAAAAAACCTAAGACTTTGGGATAGTGAAGAAAAATATTGAATATTTTTAGAAGTAATATACCATAAGTCAATGTGAATACTATGAATATGAACTTTATTGAGCTTGATTATTTAATTTTAATTGTTATGCATATGTATAAATTATGGGTCATTCATTTGTAATCTTTTAACTTAGTTTCTTAGAGGTGAAGAAACAAAAATTTTAGTGATGGAGAAGAAGAAAAACATAATTCTTTTACATCTATTATACCATAATAAAATGTGATTATGGTGAATACAAATAACATTGAGATTGAATATTTTATTATAGTGATTACCCATGTAGATATAATTTATTTGTCATTTATTTATAGTCTTTTAACTCTGCGGCTTATTGACGAAGAAACGTGAAATTTCGTGATGGAGAAAAAACATATTTAATATATTTACATCTAGTTTACCGTAATTCAATGTTAAAAAGGTAAATATAAATAAATTTGAGCTTCATTATTTAATTTTAATTTTTACCTATATTATATAAAATATAAGTCATGGATTATAGTCTTTTAATTTTATTTTTTAGTGGGTAAAAACCTAAAATTTTGTGATGGAATTGTAAAATAAAATATAATTAATTTTTTACACCTACCATAGTCTATTATGTTTGGTGCTTTGAGAAAAAAAAACCTAAGACTTTGTTATAGTGAAGAAAAATATTGAATATTTTTAGAAGTAATATACCATAAGTCAATGTGAATACTATGAATATGAACTTTATTGAGCTTGATTATTTAATTTTAATTGTTATGCATATGTATAAATTATGGGTCATTCATTTGTAATCTTTTAACTTAGTTTCTTAGAGGTGAAGAAACAAAAATTTTAGTGATGGAGAAGAAGAAAAACATAATTCTTTTACATCTATTATACCATAATACAATTTGATTATGGTGAATACAAATAACATTGAGATTCAATATTTTACTATAGTGATTACCCATGTAGATATAATTTATTTGTCATTCATTTATAGTCTTTTAACTCTGCGGCTTATTGACGAAGAAACGTGAAATTTCGTGATGGAGAAAAACATATTTAATATATTTACATCTAGTTTACCATAATTCAATGTAAAAAAGGTAAATATAAATAAATCTGAGCTTGATTATTTAATTTTAATTTTTACATATATTATATAAAATATAAGTGATGGACTATAGTCTTTTAAGTTTGCTTTTTAGTGGGAAAAAAACCTAAATTTTTTTGATGGAGTACAAAAATAAAATATAATTAATTTTTTACACCTACTATAGTCTATTATGTTTGGTGCTTAGTGATAAAAAATCCTAAGACTTTGGGATGGTGAAGAAAAATATTAAACATTTTTAGATGTAATATACCATAAGTCAATGTTAATATTATGAATATGAACTTTATTGAGCTTGATTATTTAATTTTAATTGTTTTACATATGTATAAATTATGGGTCATTCATTTGTAGACTCTTAACTTAGTTTCTTAGAGGTGAAGAACCCAAAATTTTGGTGATGGAGAAGAAGAAAAACATAATTTTTTTTACATCTATTATACCATAATACAATGTGATTATGGTGAATATAAATAACATTGAGATTGAATATTTTATTATAGTGATTACCCATGTAGATATAATTTATTTGTGATTCATTTATAGTCTTTTAACTCTGCGGCTTATTGACGAAGAAACGTGAAATTTCGTGATGGAGAAAAAACATATTTAATATATTTACATCTAGTTTACCGTAATTCAATGTGAACAAGGTAAATATAAATAAATTTGTGTTTGATTATTTAATTTTAATTTTTACCTATATTATATAAAATATAAGTGATGGATTATAGTCTTTTAATTTTATTTTTTAGTGGGTAAAAACCTAAAATTTTGTGATGGAATTGTAAAATAAAATATAATTAATTTTTTACACCTATTATAGTCTATTATGTTTGGTGCTTTGAGAAAAAAAAACCTAAGACTTTGGGATGGTGAAGAAAAATATTGAATATTTTTAGAAGTAATATACCATAAGTCAATGTGAATACTATGAATATGAACTTTATTGAGCTTGATTATTTAATTTTAATTGTTATGCATATGTATAAATTATGGGTCATTCATTTGTAATCTTTTAACTTAGTTTCTTAGAGGTGAAGAAACAAAAATTTTAGTGATGGAGAAGAAGAAAAACTTAATTCTTTTACATCTATTATACCATAATACAATGTCATTATGGTGAATACAAATAACATTGAGATTGAATATTTTATTATAGTGATTACCCATGTAGATATAATTTATTTGTCATTCATTTATAGTCTTTTAACTCTGCGGCTTATTGACGAAGAAACGTGAAATTTCGTGATGGAGAAAAAACATATTTAATATATTTACATCTAGTTTACCATAATTCAATGTAAAAAAGGTAAATATAAATAAATTTGAGCTTTATTATTTAATTTTAGATTTTACCTATATTATATAAAATATAAGTGATGGACTATAGTCTTTTAAGTTTGCTTTTTAGTGGGAAAAAAACCTAAATTTTTTTGAGGCAGTTTAAAAATAAAACATAATTAATTTTTTACACCTACTATAGTCTATTATGTTTGGTGCTTAGTGATAAAAAACCTAAGACTTTCGGATGGTGAAGAAAAATATTGAATATTCTTAGATGTAATATACCATAAGTCAATGTGAATAAGATAAATATGAACAATATTGACCTTGATTATTTAATTTTATTTGTTAGGCATATGTATAAATTAAGGGTCATTCATTTGTAGTCTCTTTACTTAGTTTCTTAGAGGTGAAGAAACAAAAATTTTGGTGATGGAGAAGAAGAAAAACATAATTTTTTTTACATCTATTATACCATAATACAATGTGACTATGGTGAATACAAATAACATTGAGATTGAATATTTTATTTTAGTGATTACCCATGTAGATATAATTTATTTGTCACTCATTTATAGTCTTTTAACTCTGCGGCTTATTGACGAAGAAACATGAAATTTCGTGATGGAGAAAAAACATATTTAATATATTTACATCTAGTTTACCGTAATTCAATGTGAAAAAGGAAAATATAAATTAATTTGAGCTTGTTATTTAATTTTAATTTTTACCTATATTATATAAAATATAAGTGATGGATTATAGTCTTTTAAGTTTGTTTTTTAGTGGGAAAATAACCTAAAATTTTTTGATGCAGTTCAAAAATAAAATACAATTAATTTTTTACACCTACTATAGTCTATTATGTTTAGTGCTTAGTGATAAAAAACCTAAGACTTTGGGATGGTGAAGAAAAATATTAAGCATTTTTAGATGTAATATACCATAAGTCAATGGGAATACGATAAATATGAACAATATTGAGCTTGATTATTTAATTTCAATTGTTATGCATATGTATAATTTAAGGGTCATTCGTTTGTAATCTCTTAACTTAGTTTCTTAGAGGTGAATAAACCAAAATTTTAGCGATGGAGAAGCAGAAAAGCATAAATTTTTTTACATTTATTATACCATAATAGAATGTGATTGTGGTGAATACAAATAACATTGAGATTGAATATTTTATTATAGTGATTACCCATGTAGATATAATTTATTTGCCATTCATTTATAGTCTTTTAACTCTGCGGCTTATTGACGAAGAAACGTAAAATTTCGTGATGGAGAAAAAACATATTTAATATATTTAGATCTAGTTTACCGTAATTCAATGTGAAAAAGGTAATTATAAATAAATTTGTGTTTGATTATTTAATTTTAATTTTTACCTATATTATATAAAATATAAGTGATGGATTATAGTCTTTTAATTTTATTTTTTAGTGGGTAAAAACCTAAAATTTTGTGATGGAATTGTAAAATAAAATATAATTAATTTTTTACACATATTATAGTCTATTATGTTTGGTGCTTTGAGAAAAAAAAACCTAAGACTTTGTTATAGTGAAGAAAAATATTGAATATTTTTAGAAGTAATATACCATAAGTCAATGTGAATACTATGAATATGAACTTTATTGAGCTTGATTATTTAATTTTAATTGTTATGCATATGTATAAATTATGGGTCATTCATTTGTAATCTTTTAACTTAGTTTCTTAGAGGTGAAGAAACAAAAATTTTAGTGATGGAGAAGAAGAAAAACATAATTCTTTTACATCTATTATACCATAATACAATGTGATTATGGTGAATACAAATAACATTGAGATTGAATATTTTATTATAGTGATTACCCATGTAGATATAATTTATTTGTCATTCATTTATAGTCTTTTAACTCTGCGGCTTATTGACGAAGAAACGTGAAATTTCGTGATGGAGAAAAATATATTTAATATATTTACATCTAGTTTACCATAATTCAATGTAAAAAAGGTAAATATAAATAAATTTGAGCTTGATTATTTAATTCTAATTTTTACCTATATTATATAAAATATAAGTGATGGACTATAGTCTTTTAAGTTTGCTTTTTAGTGGGAAAAAAACCTAAATTTTTTTGATGGAGTTCAAAAATAAAATATAATTAATTATTTATACCTACTATAGTCTATTATGTTTGGTGCTTAGTGATAAAAAACCTAAGACTTTCGGATGGTGAAGAAAAATATTGAATATTTTTAGATGTAATATACCATAAGTCAATGTGAATAAGATAAATATGAACAATATTGACCTTGATTATTTTATTTTATTTGTTAGGCATATGTATAAATTAAGGGTCATTCATTTGTAGTCTCTTTACTTAATTTCTTAGAGGTGAAGAAACAAAAATTTTGGTGATGGAGAAGAAGAAAAACATAATTTTTTTTACATCTATTATACCATAATACAATGTGACTATGGTGAATACAAATAACATTGAGATTGAATATTTTATTTTAGTGATTACCCATGTAGATATAATTTATTTGTCACTCATTTATAGTATTTTAACTCTGCGGCTTATTGACGAAGAAACATGAAATTTCGTGATGGAGAAAAACATATTTAATATATTTACATCTAGTTTACCGTAATTCAATGTGAAAAAGGAAAATATAAATAAATTTGAGCTTGTTATTTAATTTTAATTTTTACCTATATTATATAAAATATAAGTGATGGATTATAGTCTTTTAAGTTTGTTTTTTAGTGGGAAAATAACCTAAAATTTTTTGATGCAGTTCAAAAATAAAATACAATTAGTTTTCTACACCTACTATAGTCTATTATGTTTGCTGCTTAGTGATAAAAAAACCTAAGACTTTGGGATGGTGAAGAAAAATATTAAACATTTTTAGATGTAATATACCATAAGTCAATGTTAATATTATGAATATGAACTTTATTGAGCTTGATTATTTAATTTTAATTGTTTTACATATGTATAAATTATGGGTCATTCATTTGTAGACTCTTAACTTTGTTTCTTAGAGGCGAAGAACCCAAAATTTTGGTGATGGAGAAGAAGAAAAACATAATTTTTTTTTACATCTATTATACCATAATACAATGTGATTATGGTGAATACAAATAACATTGAGATTGAATATTTTATTATAGTGATTACCCATGTAGATATAACTTATTTGTGATTCATTTATAGTCTTTTAACTCTGCGACTTATTGACGAAGAAACGTGAAATTTCGTGATGGAGAAAAAACATATTTAATATATTTACATCTAGTTTACCGTAATTCAATATGAACAAGGTAAATATAAATAAATTTGTGTTTGATTATTTAATTTTAATTTTTACCTATATTATATAAAATATAAGTGATGGATTATAGTCTTTTAATTTTATTTTTTAGTGGGTAAAAACCTAAAATTTTGTGATGGAATTGTAAAATAAAATATAATTAATTTTTTACACCTATTATAGTCTATTATGTTTGGTTCTTTGAGGAAAAAAAACCTAAGACTTTGGGATGGTGAAGAAAAATATTGAATATTTTTAGAAGTAATATACCATAAGTCAATGTGAATACTATGAATATGAACTTTATTGAGCTTGATTATTTAATTTTAATTGTTATGCATATGTATAAATTATGGGTCATTCATTTGTAATCTTTTAACTTAGTTTCTTAGAGGTGAAGAAACAAAAATTTTAATGATGGAGAAGAAGAAAAACATAATTCTTTTACATCTATTATACCATAATACAATGTGATTATGGTGAATACAAATAACATTGAGATTGAATATTTTATTATAGTGATTACCCATGTAGATATAATTTATTTGTCATTCATTTATAGTCTTTTAACTCTGCGGCTTATTGACGAAGAAACGTGAAATTTCGTGATGGAGAAAAAACATATTTAATATATTTACATCTAGTTTACCATAATTCAATGTAAAAAAGGTAAATATAAATAAATTTGAGCTTTATTATTTAATTTTAGATTTTACCTATATTATATAAAATATAAGTGATGGACTATAGTCTTTTAAGTTTGCTTTTTAGTGGGAAAAAAACCTAAATTTTTTTGAGGCAGTTTAAAAATAAAACATAATTAATTTTTTACACCTACTATAGTCTATTATGTTTGGTGCTTAGTGATAAAAAACCTAAGACTTTCGGATGGTGAAGAAAAATATTGAATATTCTTAGATGTAATATACCATAAGTCAATGTGAATAAGATTAATATGAACAATATTGACCTTGATTATTTAATTTTATTTGTTAGGCATATGTATAAATTAAGGGTCATTCATTTGTAGTCTCTTTACTTAGTTTCTTAGAGGTGAAGAAACAAAAATTTTGGTGATGGAGAAGAAGAAAAACATAATTTTTTTTACATCTATTATACCATAATACAATGTGACTATGGTGAATACAAATAACATTGAGATTGAATATTTTATTTTAGTGATTACCCATGTAGATATAATTTATTTGTCACTCATTTATAGTCTTTTAACTTTGCGGCTTATTGACGAAGAAACATGAAATTTCGTGATGGAGAAAAAACATATTTAATATATTTACATCTAGTTTACCGTAATTCAATGTGAAAAAGGAAAATATAAATAAATTTGAGCTTGTTATTTAATTTTAATTTTTACCTATATTATATAAAATATAAGTGATGGATTATAGTCATTTAAGTTTTTTTTTTAGTGGGAAAATAACCTAAAATTTTTTGATGCAGTTCAAAAATAAAATACAATTAATTTTTTACACCTACTATAGTCTATTATGTTTAGTGCTTAGTGATAAAAAACCTAAGACTTTGGGATGGTGAAGAAATATATTAAGCATTTTTAGATGTAATATACCATAAGTCAATGTGAATACGATAAATATGAACAATATTGAGCTTGATTATTTAATTGCAATCGTTATGCATATGTATAATTTAAGGGTCATTCGTTTGTAATCTCTTAACTTAGTTTCTTAGAGGTGAAGAAATCAAAATTTTAGCGATGGAGAAGCAGAAAAGCATAAATTTTTTTACATTTATTATACCATAATACAATGTGATTGTGGTGAATACAAATAACATTGAGATTGAATATTTTATTATAGTGATTACCCATGTAGATATAATTTATTTGTCATTCATTTATAGTCTTTTAACTCTGCGGCTTATTGACGAAGAAACGTAAAATTTCGTGATGGAGAAAAAACATATTTAATATATTTACATCTAGTTTACCGTAATTCAATGTGAAAAAGGTAATTATAAATAAATTTGTGTTTGATTATTTAATTTTAATTTTTACCTATATTATATAAAATATAAGTGATGGATTATAGTCTTTTAATTTTATTTTTTAGTGGGTAAAAACCTAAAATTTTGTGATGGAATTGTAAAATAAAATATAATTAATTTTTTACACCTATTATAGTCTATTATGTTTGGTGCTTTGAGAAAAAAAAAACCTAAGACTTTGGGATGGTGAAGAAAAATATTGAATATTTTTAGAAGTAATATACCATAAGTCAATGTGAATACTATGAATATGAACTTTATTGAGCTTGATTATTTAATTTTAATTGTTATGCATATGTATAAATTATGGGTCATTCATTTGTAATCTTTTAACTTAGTTTCTTAGAGGTGAAGAAACAAAAATTTTAGTGATGGAGAAGAAGAAAAACATAATTCTTTTACATCTATTATACCATAATACAATGTGATTATGGTGAATACAAATAACATTGAGATAGAAATTTTTATTATAGTGATTACCCATGTAGATATAATTTATTTGTCATTCATTTATAGTCTTTTAACTCTACGGCATATTGACGAAGAAACGTGAAATTTCGTGATGGAGAAAAAACATATTTAATATATTTACATCTAGTTTACCGTAATTCAATGTTAAAAAGGTAAATATAAATATATTTGAGCTTGATTATTTAATTTTAATTTTTACCTATATTATATAAAATATAAGTCATGGATTATAGTCTTTTAATTTTATTTTTTAGTGGGTAAAAACCTAAAATTTTGTGATGGAATTGTAAAATAAAATATAATTAATTTTTTACACCTACTATAGTCTATTATGTTTGGTGCTTTGAGAAAAAAAAACCTAAGACTTTGGGATAGTGAAGAAAAATATTGAATATTTTTAGAAGTAATATACCATAAGTCAATGTGAATATTATGAATATGAACTTTATTGAGCTTGATTATTTAATTTTAATTGTTATGCATATGTATAAATTATGGGTCTTTCATTTGTAATCTTTTAAGTTAGTTTCTTAGAGGTGAAGAAACAAAAATTTTAGTGATGGAGAAGAAGAAAAACATAATTCTTTTACATCTATTATACCATAATACAATTTGATTATGGTGATTACAAATAACATTGAGATTGAATATTTTATTATAGTGATTACCCATGTAGATATAATTTATTTGTCATTCATTTATAGTCTTTTAACTCTGCGGCTTATTGACGAAGAAACGTGAAATTTCTTGATGGTGAAAAACATATTTAAAATATTTACATCTAGTTTACCATAATTCAATGTAAAAAAGGTAAATATAAATAAATCTGAGCTTGATTATTTAATTTTAATTTTTACCTATATTATATAAAATATAAGTGATGGACTATAGTCTTTTAAGTTTGTTTTTTAGTGGGAAAATAACCTAAAATTTTTTGATGCAGTTCAAAAATAAAATACAATTAATTTTTTACACCTACTATAGTCTATTATGTTTAGTGCTTAGTGATAAAAAACCTAAGACTTTGGGATGGTGAAGAAATATATTAAGCATTTTTAGATGTAATATACCATAAGTCAATGTGAATACGATAAATATGAACAATATTGAGCTTGATTATTTAATTGCAATCGTTATGCATATGTATAATTTAAGGGTCATTCGTTTGTAATCTCTTAACTTAGTTTCTTAGAGGTGAAGAAATCAAAATTTTAGCGATGAAGAAGCAGAAAAGCATAAATTTTTTTACATTTATTATACCATAATACAATGTGATTGTGGTGAATACAAATAACATTGAGATTGAATATTTTATTATAGTGATTACCCATGTAGATATAATTTATTTGTCATTCATTTATAGTTTTTTAACTCTGCGGCTTATTGACGAAGAAACGTAAAATTTCGTGATGGAGAAAAAACATATTTAATATATTTACATCTAGTTTACCGTAATTCAATGTGAAAAAGGTAATTATAAATAAATTTGTGTTTGATTATTTAATTTTAATTTTTACCTATATTATATAAAATATAAGTGATGGATTATAGTCTTTTAATTTTATTTTTTAGTGGGTAAAAACCTAAAATTTTGTGATGGAATTGTAAAATAAAATATAATTAATTTTTTACACCTATTATAGTCTATTATGTTTGGTGCTTTGAGAAAAAAAAAACCTAAGACTTTGGGATGGTGAAGAAAAATATTGAATATTTTTAGAAGTAATATACCATAAGTCAATGTGAATACTATGAATATGAACTTTATTGAGCTTGATTATTTAATTTTAATTGTTATGCATATGTATAAATTATGGGTCATTCATTTGTAATCTTTTAACTTAGTTTCTTAGAGGTGAAGAAACAAAAATTTTAGTGATGGAGAAGAAGAAAAACATAATTCTTTTACATCTATTATACCATAATACAATGTGATTATGGTGAATACAAATAACATTGAGATAGAAATTTTTATTATAGTGATTACCCATGTAGATATAATTTATTTGTCATTCATTTATAGTCTTTTAACTCTACGACATATTGACGAAGAAACGTGAAATTTCGTGATGGAGAAAAAACATATTTAATATATTTACATCTAGTTTACCGTAATTCAATGTTAAAAAGGTAAATATAAATATATTTGAGCTTGATTATTTAATTTTAATTTTTACCTATATTATATAAAATATAAGTCATGGATTATAGTCTTTTAATTTTATTTTTTAGTGGGTAAAAACCTAAAATTTTGTGATGGAATTGTAAAATAAAATATAATTAATTTTTTACACCTACTATAGTCTATTATGTTTGGTGCTTTGAGAAAAAAAAACCTAAGACTTTGGGATAGTGAAGAAAAATATTGAATATTTTTAGAAGTAATATACCATAAGTCAATGTGAATATTATGAATATGAACTTTATTGAGCTTGATTATTTAATTTTAATTGTTATGCATATGTATAAATTATGGGTCTTTCATTTGTAATCTTTTAAGTTAGTTTCTTAGAGGTGAAGAAACAAAAATTTTAGTGATGGAGAAGAAGAAAAACATAATTCTTTTACATCTATTATACCATAATACAATTTGATTATGGTGATTACAAATAACATTGAGATTGAATATTTTATTATAGTGATTACCCATGTAGATATAATTTATTTGTCATTCATTTATAGTCTTTTAACTCTGCGGCTTATTGACGAAGAAACGTGAAATTTCTTGATGGTGAAAAACATATTTAAAATATTTACATCTAGTTTACCATAATTCAATGTAAAAAAGGTAAATATAAATAAATCTGAGCTTGATTATTTAATTTTAATTTTTACCTATATTATATAAAATATAAGTGATGGACTATAGTCTTTTAAGTTTGCTTTTTAGTGGGAAAAAAACCTAAATTTTTTTGATGGAGTACAAAAATAAAATATAATTAATTTTTTACACCTACTATAGTCTATTATGTTTGGTTCTTAGTGATAAAAAACCTAAGACTTTGGGATGGTGAAGAAAAATATTAAACATTTTTAGAAATAATATACCATAAGTCAATGTGAATACGATAAACATGAACAATATTGAGCTTGATTATTTAATTTCAATTGTTATGCATATGTATAATTTAAGGGTCATTCGTTTGTAATCTCTTAACTTAGTTTCTTAAAGGTGAAGAAACCAAAATTTTAGCGATAGAGAAGAAGAAAAGCATAATTTTGTTTACATCTATTATACCATAATACAATGTGATTATGGTGAATACAAATAACATTGAGATTGAATATTTTATTATAGTGATTACCCATGTAGATATAATTTATTTGTCATTCATTTATAGTCTATTAACTTTGCGGCTTATTGACGAAGAAACATGAAATTTTGTGATGGAGAAAAAACATATTTAATATATTTACATCTAGTTTACCGTAATTCAATGTAAAAAAGGTAAATATAAATAAATCTGAGCTTGATTATTTAATTTTAATTTCTACCTATATTATATAAAATATAAGTGATGGACTATAGTCTTTTAAGTTTGCTTTTTAGTGGGAATAAAACCTAATTTTTTTGATGGAGTTCAAAAATAAAATATAATTAATTTTTTACACCTACTATAGTCTATTATGTTTGGTGCTTAGTGATAAAAAACCTAAAACTTTCGGATGGTGAAGAAAAATATTGAATATTTTTAGATGTAATATACCATAAGTCAATGTGAATAAGATAAATATGAACAATATTGACCTTGATTATTTAATTTTAATAGTTAGGCATATGTATAAATTAAGGATCATTCATTTGTAGTCTCTTTACTTAGTTTCTTAAGGGTGAAGAAACCAAAATTTTAGCGAAGAAGAAGAAGAAAAGCCTAATTTTTTTACATCTATTATACCATAATACAATGTGATTATGGTGAATACAAATAACATTGAGATTGAATATTTTATTATAGTGATTACCCGTGTAGATATAATTTATTTGTCATTCATTTATAGTCTTTTAACTCTGCAGCTTATTGACGAAGAAACTTGAAATTTCGTGATGGAGAAAAAACATATTTAATATATTTACATCTAGTTTACCATAATTCAATGTGAAAAAGGTAAATATAAAAAAATTTGTGTTTGATTATTTAATTTTAATTTTTACATATATTATATAAAATATAATTGATGGATTATAGTCTTTTAAGTTTGTTTTTTAGTGGGAAAAAACCTAAAATTTTTTGATGGAGTTGAAAAATAAAATATAATTAATTTTTTACACATACTATAGGTGCTTAGTGATGAAAAACCTAAGACTTCGGGATGGTGAAGAAAAATATTAAATATTTTTAGATGTAATATACCATAAGTCAATTTGAATACGATAAATATGAACAACATTGAGCTTGATTATTTAATTTTAGTTGTTATGCATATGTAAAAATTAAGGGTCATTCATTAGTAGTCTCTTTACTTAGTTTCTTAGAGGTGAAGAAACCAAAATTTTGGAGATGGAGAAGAAGAAAAATATAATTTTTTGTACATCTATTATACCATAATACAATGTAATTATGGTGAATACAAATAACATTTAGATTGAATATTTTATTATAGTGATTACCCATGTAGATATAATTTATTTGTCATTCATTTATAGTCTTTTAACTCTGCGGCTTATTGACGAAGAAACGTGAAATTTTGTGATGGAGAAAAAACATATTTAATATATTTACATCTAGTTTACCGTAATTCAATGTGAAAAAGGTAAATATTAATAAATTTGTGCTTGATTATTTAATTTTAATTTTTACCTATATTATATAAAATATAAGTGATGGATTATAGTCTTTTAACTTTGTTTTTTTGTGGGAAAAAACCTAAATTTTTTTGATGGAGTTGAAAAAGAAAATTTAATTAATTTTTTACACCTACTATAGTCTATTTTGTTTGGTGCTTAGTTATAAAAATACCTAAGACTTTGGGATGGTGAAGAAAAATATTAAATATTTTTAGATGTAATATACCATAAATCAATGTGAATACAATAAATATGAACAATATTGAGCTTTATTATTTAATTTTTTTACACCTACTATAGTCTATTATGTTTGGTGCTTAGTGATAAAAAACCTAAGACCACTACGCCAGAAATGACTTTTAGCAGCGCAACAAAAGACAGCGGTTTCTAAAAAAGCGCTGCTAAAGGGTCATGAAAAGAAAACAAAAAAATAGCATACCTAAGACAGCGCTTGTTAAAAAAGTGTTGCTAAAGGGGGGGGGGGGGGGGGGTCAAAGAAAGCGCTTTAAAAAAGCGCTGCTAAAGGGGGGGGGGGGGGGGGTTCTACGAAAGCGCTTTTAAAAAAGCGCTGCTAAAGGGGGTCCTAAGGCAGACCTATAGCAGCGCTTTTAAAAGCGCTGCTAAATGCCAAAAAAAGCGCTGCTAAAGGGGGTCCTAAGGCAGACCTATAGCAGCACTTTTAAAAGCGCTGCTAAATGCCAAAACAAGCGTTGCTAAAGGGGGTCCTAAGGCAGACCTATAACAACGCTTTTAAAAGCGCTGCTAAAGGGGGTCCTAAGGCAGACCTATAGCAGCGCATTTAAAAGCGCTGCTAAATGCCAAAAAAAGCGCTGCTAAAGGGGGTCCTAAGGCAGACCTATAGCAGCGCATTTAAAAGCGCTGCTAAATGCCAAAAAAAGCGCTGCTAAAGGGGGTCCTAAGGCAGACCTATAGCAGCGCTTTTAAAAGCGCTGCTAAAGGGGGTCCTAAGGCAGACCTATAGCAGCGCTTTTAAAAGCGCTGCTAAAGGGGGTCCTAAGGCAGACCTATAGCAACGCTTTTAAAAGCGCTGCTAAATGCCAAAAAAAGCGCTGCTAAAGGGGGTCCTAAGGCAGACCTATAGCAGCGCTTTTAAAAGCGCTGCTAAAGGGGGTCCTAAGGCAGACCTATAGCAACGCTTTTAAAAGCGATGCTAAATGCCAAAAAAAGCTCTGCTAAAGGGGGTCCTAAGGCAACCCTATGGCAGCGATTTTAAAAGCGCTGCTAAATGCCAAAAAAAGCGCTGCTATAGATTTAAGTAGCATAAATTTAAAAAATCCCAATATTTTCGCAGAATCAGAACAGTCTTCTTCTTTCTTATTTCCACTCGCGAACGTTGCCCTATTCAGAATTAGAAAAGTCACCGTCGACGCATTCCGTCCGCGCCTCCGTCCGACAGCCTCCGTCCGTCGTCTTTCCTCCGGTCATTCCGTCGTCACCTCATTCTGCCGTCGTTCGTCCATTTTTGACGGTCATATCCGTCCTCCACCAGCGCATTTCCACCATTTTAAGGTATTTGAAGTTTTTCATTTTCCATTTTTATTGTTCTCATAGTTGAATGCATTATTGGAGTTTGAATCTTTTAGTTGCTTTAGGTTGTTCTCATATAATATTTGAACTGATATTATATTCTGTTTTAAACATTCTCCATAACCATTCCATAACTATCTCACATTCCATAACTATCTCACATTCTCTTAATACATAACATATGCAGTGTAGAATTGGAAATATAATAGTTATGATGTGTTGCTATATGTGGTATAGATTGATTAAGGTCTCATGCTTGTTCGACTCGCTATTGCCGCTAATGTTTGCATCGATTAATTTCATTGTGCAAAAAATATTGGTTAAAAAGTGTTGTTGTTAGTCTCCTTATTTCTTCTGCTAGCTACAAAAGTTGAAAAACAACGAAGGAAAACTGTTATGTGGTTCATTGTTTCAGTGAATATTTCAGTTTTGATTTGGTTGACATAAGGAGTAGGATTCAAAAGAAAGAGCCTAGCTAAACCCACCTATTTATGTCTCTTTCACATTCCTTTTGACACAATTTCATACACTTGTTGGATAGTGAAGTTTTGTAATGAAAAATAATGGAATATGAAAAAGATTCAGCATATTCCACCCATGCATTTGGAAATATATCAACATGACAGAATTAATAAAAAAAGAAGCTATAAGAGATGCTTATTTTTATACTTTTGATCAAGAAAAATGTTTAATTTATTAAGAACAATTGGCACTATCTGGCTTTAAAACAAAACAATACAGATTATATTATACTTAGTTTATGCATTGTCACTTATTTTTTTATAGTTTTTTCTGATTATTTTATCAATCATATTTTGCAGATGAATATGGAAACTTTCCACCACTGCAGCTAAAGTATGCTGAAATTTCCATAACCTTACATCCTACATGCTAAATTTGATTTGAATATTCCAACATTTTCTCTTCAATATATATATATATATATATATATATATATATATATATATATATATATATATATATATATATATATATATATATATATATATATATATATATATATATATATATATATATATATATATATATATATATATATATATATATATATATATATATATATATATATATATATATATATATATATATATATATATATATATATATATATATATATATATATATATATATATATATATATATATATATATATATATATATATATATATATATATTTTAATTTCTAACTTGAACATCTATGCTTTATTTTTTTCTTCATTTTTGCAGATCAGGTGATGTACATTACACATTGCAGTTTCATAAATATGTTAATCAATATATATATATATATATATATATATATATATATATATATATATATATATATATATATATATATATATATATATATATATATATATATATATATATATATATATATATATATATATATATATATATATATATATATATATATATATATATATATATATATATATATATATATATATATATATATATATATATATATATATATATATATATATATATATATATATATATATATATATATATATATATATATATATATATATATATATATATATATATATATATATATATATATATATATATATATATATATATATATATATATATATATATATATATATATATATATATATATAAAGTTAAAAGAGTGACATGAAAAATCATGGCAGGGTAAATAAATATTGCTATGTGATGTTGACATTGTTGTATATAGGAATGTCCAAAGGAGCCATTGCTGGCATAGTTGTTGAAGGAGCTTTTGGGATTTTACTTTTGGCACTCATTCTCTATTTTGTGCTATATAGAAGAAAAAAAGTTGCTCATGTAACTCTTCTACCAGTCCCGGGTGGGTCCGAAGATCAATATAGTCAACTCCAACATGGTATATCATATTTTGTTGTAAACTGTATAGTGAGATTTTCTAGTTCTAAATTGAAGATTAAGTTTTCATGCAAAATGTGAAACTGTATATGAGTATTATCTGTTCCATGGATTTAGGTTGTGGAAGCAGCTTGGATAAGGCCTCTGAATCGACTACTATTGCTTCTCCGAGGTTGACAGGTATTATGGTTTATAAGTCAGTGGAGTTTTCGTATGAGGAGTTAGCCAAAGCTACTGAAAGATTTAGTGCGGAAAATAGAATCGGTCGAGGTGGCTTTGGATCTGTTTACTACGCCGAGCTTCGAAATGAGGTTTGTGTGTTTAGAATCTCTTTTGTATTGCGCTTTATGAAGAAAATTATTCTTTCTAGTCAAATAGAGATTCCAATCATGGTATGGATCAATTCATAAGTTATATGATTCATTTTGATAATTAACTGATATTTTATCTGAGTAATTAGTTTTAAAATTAAATCGTGCATGTTCTGTTATATTATGTAGTATTTTGATGATTTCAAGTGCGGTACTTACTCGAAAGCAAGATTGGAAGAAATTAAGGAGGAATGGTGTCAATTTATTCTTGAGTTGAGAATTCTATAATTTATCTATTTGTAAAGTTATCGGATTTGTAATTATATGTAAATTGATTGTATATGTGATGTTGTTCTAAGGATCGGACTGTGTTGTAATATGTTTAAGCAGGTTTATGTGTATAATATTGCAAAGTGATGAATTATAATGTATACTTTAGTTATTGTGAATAATATTGCAAAGTGATGAATACACAAAAATAAGGCCAAAATAATTGTTATATATAAGGGCAAACTGTTGAACTAAAGGCCTGGATTATAAGCAGGGAATGTATTTGTTATAAGCAGGTTTATTGAAAAATATATAAAAAATGTGATTATTTAAAAAAAAAATTTCAAAATCGTGAAGAATAGACAGCGCTTTTAAAAAAAGCGCTGCTAAAGGGGCAAAAAAAGGCCTAAAAAAGCGCTGCTATAGGTTGGAAAAGGGGGGTCTAAGAAAGCGCTTTAGAAAAGCGCTGTTAAAGGGGGGGTCTAAGATAGCGCTTTAAAAAAGCGCTGCTAAAGGGGGGGTCTAAGAAAGCGCTTTTAAAAAGCGTTGCTAAAGGGGGGAGGTGAAGTGGGATTAGGCAGCGCTTATAAAAGCGCTGCTATAGGGTGAAAAAAGCGCTGCTAAAAGTGCTGATAAAGGCAAAAAAAAGCGCTGCTATAGGGTGAAAAAAGCGCTGCTAAAAGTGTTGATAAAGGCAAAAAAAAGCGCTGCTAAAGGCCAAAAAAAGGCGCTGCCTTTACCTTTAGCAGCGCCACTTTAGGCAGCGCTTTTAAGCGCTGCTAAAGGCCAAAAAAAGCGCTGCTAAAGGTCTTTTTTGGCATAGTGGACTTTGGGATGGTGAAAAAAATATTGAATATTTTTAGAAGTAATATACCAAAAATCAATGTGAATATTATGAATATGAACTTTATTGAGCTTGATTATTTAATTTTAATTGTTATGCATACGTATAAATTATGGGTCATTCATTTGTAATCTCTTAACTTAGTTTCTTAGAGGTGAAGAAACCAAAATTTTAGCGACGGAGAAGAAAAAAAACATAAGTTTTTTACATCTATTATACCATAATACAATGTGATTATGGTGAATACAAATAACATTGAGATTGAAATTTTTATTATAGTGATTACCCATGTAGATATAATTTATTTGTCATTCATTTATAGTCTTTTAACTCTACGGCTTATTGAAGAAGAAACGTAAAATTTTGTGATGGAGAAAAAACATATTTAATATATTTACATCTAGTTTACCGTAACTCAATGTTAAAAAGGAAAATATAAATAAATTTGAGCTTGATTATTTAATTTTAATTTTTACCTATATTATATAAAATATAAGTCATGGATTATAGTCTTTTAATTTTATTTTTTAATGGGTAAAAACCTAAAAGTTTGTGATGGAATTGTAAAATAAAATATAATTAATTTTTTACACCTACTATAGTCTATTATGTTTGGTGCTTTAAGAAAAAAAAACCTAAGACTTTGGGATGGTGAAGAAAAATATTGAATATTTTTAGAAGTAATATACCATAAGTCAATGTGAATACTAAGAATATGAACTTTATTGAGCTTGATTATTTAATTTTAATTGTTATGCATATGTATAAATTATGGGTCATTCATTTGTAATATATTTACATATTTACATCTAGTTCACTCTGCGGCTTATTGACGAAGAAACGTGAAATTTCGTGATGGAGAAAAAACATATTTAATATATTTACATCTAGTTCACTGTAATTGAATGTGAAAAGGTATATATAAATAAATTTGAGCTTGATTATTAAACTTTAGATTTTACCTATATTATATAAAATATAAGTGATGGACTATAGTCTTTTAAGTTTGCTTTTTAGTGGGAAAAAAACCTAAATTTTTTTGATGGAGTTCAAAAATAAAATATAATTAATTTTTTACACCTACTATAGTCTTTTATGTTTGGTGCTTAGTGATAAAAAACCTAAGACTTTCGGATGGTGAAGAAAAATATTGAATATTTCTAGATGTAAGATACCATAAGTCAATGTGAATACAATAAATATGAACAATATTGACCTTGATTATTTAAATTTATTTGTTAGGCATATGTATATATTAAGGGTCATTCATTTGTAGTCTCTTTACTTATTTTCTTAAAGGTGAAGAAACCAAAATTTTGGTGATGGAGAAGAAGAAAATCATAATTTTTTTTACATCTATTATACCATAATACAATGTGATTATGGTGAATACAAATAACATTGAGATTGAATATTTTATTATAGTGATTACCCATGTAGATATAAATTATTTGTCATTCATTTATAGTCTTTTAACTCTGCAGCTTATTGACGAAGAAACATGAAATTTCGTGATGGAGAAAAAACATATTTAATATATTTACATCTAGTTTACCGTAATTCAACGTGAAAAAGGTAAATATAAATAAATTTAAGCAAGATTATTTAATTTTAATTCTTACCTATATTATATAAAATATAAGTCATGGATTATAGTCTTTTAATTTTATTTTTTAGTGGGTAAAAACCTAAAATTTTGTGATGGAATTGTAAAATAAAATATAATTAATTTTTGACACCTACTATAGTCTATTATGTTTGGTGCTTTGAGAAAAAAAACCTAAGACTTTGGGATGGTGAAGAAAAATATTGAATATTTTTAGAAGTAATATACCATAAGTCAATGTGAATACTATGAATATGAACTTTATTGAGCTTGATTATTTAATTTTAATTGTTATGCATATGTATAAATTATGGGTCATTCATTTGTAATCTCTTAACTTAGTTTCTTAGAGGTGAAGAAACAAAAATTTTAGTGATGGAGAAGAAGAAAAACATAATTCTTTTACATCTATTATACCATAATACAATGTGATTATGGTGAATACAAATAACATTGAGATTGAATATTTTATTATAGTGATTACCCATGTAGATATAATTTATTTGTCATTCATTTATAGTCTTTTAACTCTGCGGCTTATTGACGAAGAAACGTGAAATTTCGTGATGGAGAAAAACATATTTAATATATTTACATCTAGTTTACCATAATTCAATGTAAAAAAGGTAAACTTAAATAAATCTGAGCTTGATTATTTAATTTTAATTTTTACCTATATTATATAAAATATAAGTGATGGACTATAGTCTTTTAAGTTTGCTTTTTAGTGGGAAAAAAACCTAAATTTTTTTGATGGAGTTCAAAAATAAAATATGATTAATTTTTTATACCTACTATAGTCTATTATGTTTGGTGCTTAGTGAAAAAAACCTAAGACTTTGTGATGGTGAAGAAAAATATTGAAAATTTTTAGATGTAATATACCATAAGTCAATGCGAATACGATAAATATGACCATTATTGAGCTTGATTATTTAATTTTAATTGTTATGCATATGTATAAATTAAGGGTCATTCATTTGTAGTCACTTGACTTAGTTTCTTAGAGGTGAAGAAACCAAAATTTTGGTGATGGAGAAGAAGAAAAACATAATGTTTTTACATCTATTATACCATAATACAATGTGATTATGGTGAATACAAATAACATTGAGATTGAATATTTTATTTTAGTGATTACCCATGTAGATATAATTTATTTGTCATTCATTTATAGTCTTTTAACTCTGCGGCTTATTGACGAAGATACATGTAATTACGTGATGGGGAAAAAACATATCGGATTTATTAACATCTAATTTACCATAATTCAATGTAAAAATGGTAAATATATATAAATTTGAGCTTGATTATTTAATTTTAATTTTTACCTATATTATATAAAATATAAGTCATGGATTATAGTCTTTAAACTTTGTGTTTTGGTGGTTAAAAACCTAAAAGTTTGTGATGGAGTTGAAAAATAAAATAAAATTAAAATTTTGCACCTACTATAGTCTATTATGTTTGGTGCTTAGTGATAAAAAAACCTAAGACTTTGGGATGGTGAAGTAAAATATTGAATATTTTTAGATGTAATATACCATAAGTCAATGCGAATACGATAAATATGACCATTATTGAGCTTGATTATTTAATTTTAATTGTTATGCATATGTATAAATTAAGGGTCATTCATTTGTAGTCACTTGACTTAGTTTCTTAGAGGTGAAGAAACCAAAATTTTGGTGATGGAGAAGAAGAAAAACATAATTTTTTTACATCTATTATACCATAATACAATGTGATTATGGTGAATACAAATAACATTGAGATTGAATATTTTATTTTAGTGATTACCCATGTAGATATAATTTATTTGTCATTCATTTATAGTCTTTTAACTCTGCGGCTTATTGACGAAGATACATGTAATTACGTGATGGGGAAAAAACATATCGGATTTATTAACATCTAATTTACCATAATTCAATGTAAAAATGGTATATATATATATAAATTTGAGCTTGATTATTTAATTTTAATTTTTACCTATATTATATAAAATATAAGTCATGGATTATAGTCTTTAAACTTTGTGTTTTGGTGGTTAAAAACCTAAAAGTTTGTGATGGAGTTGAAAAATAAAATAAAATTAAAATTTTGCACCTACTATAGTCTATTACGTTTGGTGCTTAGTGATAAAAAAACCTAAGACTTTAGAATGGTGAAGTAAAATATTGAATATTTTTAGATGTAATATACCATTAAGTCAATGTGAATACGATAAATATGAACAATATTGAGCTTGATTATTTAATTTTTTTTTGTTATGCATATGTACAAATTATGGGTCATTCATTTGTAGTCTCTTAACTTAGTTTCTTAGAGGTGAAGAAACCAAAATTTTGGTGATGGAGAAGAAGCAAAACATAATTTTTTTTTACATATATTATACTTTAATACAATGTGATTATGGTGAATACAAATAACATTGAGATTGAATATTTTATTATAATGATTACCCATGTAGATATAATTTATTTGGCATTCATTTATAGTTTTTCAACTCTGCGGCTTATTGAAGAAGATACATGAAATTACATGATGGGGAAAAAACATATTGAATTTATTAACATCTAATTTACCATAATTCAATGTAAAAATGGTAAATATAAATAAATTTGAGCTTGATTATTTAATTTTAATTTTTACCTATATTATATAAAATATAAGTCATGGGTTATATTCTATTAAGTTTGTTTTTTAGTGGGTAAAAACCTAAATTTTTTTGATGGAGTTCAAAAATAAAATATGATTAATTTTTTATACCTACTATAGTCTATTATGTTTGGTGCTTAGTGAATAAAACCTAAGACTTTGTGATGGTGAAGAAAAATATTGAAAATTTTTAGATGTAATATACCATAAGTCAATGCGAATACGATAAATATGACCATTATTGAGCTTGATTATTTAATTTTAATTGTTATGCATATGTATAAATTAAGGGTCATTCATTTGTAGTCACTTAACTTAGTTTCTTAGATGTGAAGAAACCAAAATTTTGGTGATGGAGAAGAAGAAAAACATAATGTTTTTACATCTATTATACCATAATACAATGTGATTATGGTGAATACAAATAACATTGAGATTGAATATTTTATTTTAGTGATTACCCATGTAGATATAATTTATTTGTCATTCATTTATAGTCTTTTAACTCTGCGGCTTATTGACGAAGATACATGTAATTACGTGATGGGGAAAAAACATATCGGATTTATTAACATCTAATTTACCATAATTCAATGTAAAAATGGTAAATATATATAAATTTGAGCTTGATTATTTAATTTTAATTTTTACCTATATTATATAAAATATAATTCATGGATTATAGTCTTTAAACTTTGTGTTTTGGTGGTTAAAAACCCAAAAGTTTGCGATGGAGTTGAAAAATAAAATAAAATTAAAATTTTGCACCTACTATAGTCTATTATGTTTGGTGCTTAGTGATAAAAAAACCTAAGACTTTGGGATGGTGAAGTAAAATATTGAATATTTTTAGATGTAATATACCATAAGTCAATGTGAATACGATAAATATGAACAATATTGAGCTTGATTATTTAATTTTTTATTGTTATGCATATGTACAAATTATGGGTCATTCATTTGTAGTCTCTTAACTTAGTTTCTTAGAGGTGAAGAAACCAAAATTTTGGTGATGGAGAAGAAGCAAAACATAATTTTTTTTTACATATATTATACCTTAATACAAAGTGATTATGGTGAATACAAATAACATTGGGATTGAATATTTTATTATAATGATTACCCATGTAGATATAATTTATTTGGCATTCATTTATAGTTTTTCAACTCTGCGGCTTATTGAAGAAGATACATGAAATTACATGATGGGGAAAAAACATATTGAATTTATTAACATCTAATTTACCATAATTCAATGTAAAAATGGTAAATATAAATAAATTTGAGCTTGATTATTTAATTTTAATTTTTACCTATATTATATAAAATATAAGTCATGGGTTATATTCTATTAAGTTTGTTTTTTAGTGGGTAAAAACCTAAATTTTTTTGATGGAGTTCAAAAATAAAATATGATTAATTTTTTATACCTACTATAGTCTATTATGTTTGGTGCTTAGTGAAAAAAACCTAAGACTTTGTGATGGTGAAGAAAAATATTGAAAATTTTTAGATGTAATATACCATAAGTCAATGCGAATACGATAAATATGACCATTATTGACCTTGATTATTTAATTTTAATTGTTATGCATATGTATAAATTAAGGGTCATTCATTTGTAGTCACTTGACTTAGTTTCTTAGAGGTGAAGAAACCAAAATTTTGGTGATGGAGAAGAAGAAAAACATAATTTTTTTACATCTATTATACCATAATACAATGTGATTATGGTGAATACAAATAACATTGAGATTGAGTATTTTATTTTAGTGATTACCCATGTAGATATAATTTATTTGTCATTCATTTATAGTCTTTTAACTCTGCGGCTTATTGACGAAGATACATGTAATTACGTGATGGGGAAAAAACATATCGGATTTATTAACATCTAATTTACCATAATTCAATGTAAAAATCGTAAATATATATAAATTTGAGCTTGATTATTTAATTTTAATTTTTACCTATATTATATAAAATATAAGTCATTGATTATAGTCTTTAAACTTTGTGTTTTGGTGGTTAAAAACCTAAAAGTTTGTGATGGAGTTGAAAAATAAAATAAAATTAAAATTTTGCACCTACTATAGTCTATTATGTTTGGTGCTTAGTGATAAAAAAACCTAAGACTTTAGAATGGTGAAGTAAAATATTGAATATTTTTAGATGCAATATACCATAAGTCAATGTGAATACGATAAATATGAACAATATTCAGCTTGATTATTTAATTTTTTATTGTTATGCATATGTACAAATTATGGGTCATTCATTTGTAGTCTCTTAACTTAGTTTCTTAGAGGTGAAGAAACCAAAATTTTGGTGATGGAGAAGAAGCAAAATATAATTTTTTTTACATATATTATACCTTAATACAATGTGATTATGGTGAATACAAATAACATTGAGATTGAATATTTTATTATTATGATTACCCATGTAGATATAATTTATTTGGCATTCATTTATAGTTTTTCAACTCTGCGGCTTATTGAAGAAGATACATGAAATTACATGATGGGGAAAAAACATATTGAATTTATTAATATCTAATTTACCATTATTCAATGTAAAAATGGTAAATATAAATAAATTTGAGCTTGATTATTTAATTTTAATTTTTACCTATATTATATAAAATATAAGTCATGGGTTATATTCTATTAAGTTTGTTTTTTAGTGGGTAAAAACCTAAATTTTTTTGATGGAGTTCAAAAATAAAATATGATTAATTTTTTATACCTACTATAGTCTATTATGTTTGGTGCTTAGTGAAAAAAACCTAAGACTTTGTGATGGTGAAGAAAAATATTGAAAATTTTTAGATGTAATATACCATAAGTCAATGGGAATACGATAAATATGACCATTATTGAGCTTGATTATTTAATTTTAATTGTTATGCATATGTATAAATTAAGGGTCATTCATTTGTAGTCACTTGACTTAATTTATTAGAGGTGAAGAAACCAAAATTTTGGTGATGGAGAAGAAGAAAAACATAACTTTTTTTACATCTATTATACCATAATACAATGTGATTATGGTGAATACAAATAACATTGAGATTGAATATTTTATTTTAGTGATTACCCATTTAGATATAATTTATTTGTCATTCATTTATAGTCTTTTAACTCTGCGGCTTATTGACGAAGATACATGTAATTACGTGATGGGGAAAAAACATATCGGATTTATTAACATCTAATTTACCATAATTCAATGTAAAAATGGTAAATATATATAAATTTGAGCTTGATTATTTAATTTTAATTTTTACCTATATTATATAAAATATAAGTCATGGATTATAGTCTTTAAACTTTGTGTTTTGGTGGTTAAAAACCTAAAAGTTTGTGATGGAGTTGAAAAATAAAATAAAATTAAAATTTTGCACCTACTATAGTCTATTATGTTTGGTGCTTAGAGATAAAAAAACCTAAGACTTTGGGATGGTGAAGTAAAATATTGAATATTTTTAGATGTAATATACCATAAGTCAATGTGAATACCATAAATATGAACAATATTGAGCTTGATTATTTAATTTTTTATTGTTATGCATATGTACAAATTATGGGTCATTCATTTGTAGTCTCTTAACTTAGTTTCTTAGAGGTGAAGAAACCAAAATTTTGGTGATGGAGAAGAAGAAAAACATAATTTTTTTACATCTATTATACCATAATACAATGTGATTATGGTGAATACAAATAACATTGAGATTGAATATTTTATTTTAGTGATTACCCATGTAGATATAATTTATTTGTCATTCATTTATAGTCTTTTAACTCTGCGGCTTATTGACGAAGATACATGAAATTACGTGATGGGGAAAAACATATCGGATTTATTAACATCTAATTTACCATAATTCAATGTAAAAATGGTAAATACATATAAATTTGAGCTTGATTATTTAATTTTAATTTTTACCTATATTATATAAAATATAAGTCATGGATTATAGTCTTTCAAAGTTGTGTTTTAGTGGTTAAAAACCTAAAAGTTTGTGATGGAGTTGAAAACTAAAATTAAATTAAATTTTTGCACCTACTATAGTCTATTATGTTTGGTGCTTAGTGATAAAAAAACCTAAGACTTTTGGATGGTGAAGAAAAATATTGAATTTTTTTAGATGTAATATACCATAAGTCAATGCGAATACGATAAATATGACCATTATTGAGCTTGATTATTTAATTTTAATTGTTATGCATATGTATAAATTAAGGGTCATTCATTTTTAGTCACTTGACTTAGTTTCTTAGAGGTGAAGAAACCAAAATTTTGGTGATGGAGAAGAAGAAAAACATAATTTTTTTACATCTATTATACCATAATACAATGTGATTATGGTGAATACAAATAACATTGAGATTGAATATTTTATTTTAGTGATTACCCATGTAGATATAATTTATTTGTCATTCATTTATAGTCTTTTAACTCTGCGGCTTATTGACGAAGATACATGTAATTACGTGATGGGGAAAAAACATATCGGATTTATTAACATCTAATTTACCATAATTCAATGTAAAAATGGTAAATATATATAAATTTGAGCTTGATTATTTAATTTTAATTTTTACCTATATTATATAAAATATAAGTCATGGATTATAGTCTTTAAACTTTGTGTTTTGGTGGTTAAAAACCTAAAAGTTTGTGATGGAGTTGAAAACTAAAATTAAATTAAAATTTTGCACCTACTATAGTCTATTATGTTTGGTGCTTAGAGATAAAAAAACCTAAGACTTTGGGATGGTGAAGTAAAATATTGAATATTTTTAGATGTAATATACCATAAGTCAATGTGAATACGATAAATATGAACAATATTGAGCTTGATTATTTAATTTTTTATTGTTATGCATATGTACAAATTATGGGTCATTCATTTGTAGTCTCTTAACTTAGTTTCTTAGAGGTGAAGAAACCAAAATTTTGGTGATGGAGAAGAAGAAAAACATAATTTTTTTACATCTATTATACCATAATACAATGTGATTATGGTGAATACAAATAACATTGAGATTGAATATTTTATTTTAGTGATTACCCATGTAGATATAATTTATTTGTCATTCATTTATAGTCTTTTAACTCTGCGGCTTATTGACGAAGATACATGAAATTACGTGATGGGGAAAAACATATCGGATTTATTAACATCTAATTTACCATAATTCAATGTAAAAATGGTAAATACATATAAATTTGAGCTTGATTATTTAATTTTAATTTTTACCTATATTATATAAAATATAAGTCATGGATTATAGTCTTTCAAATTTGTGTTTTAGTGGTTAAAAACCAAAAAGTTTGTGATGGAGTTGAAAACTAAAATTAAATTAAATTTTTGCACCTACTATAGTCTATTATGTTTGGTGCTTAGTGATAAAAAAACCTAAGACTTTGGGATGGTGAAGAAAAATATTGAATATTTTTAGATGTAATATACCATAAGTCAATGTGAATACGATAAATATGAACAATATTGAGCTTGATTATTTAATTTTAATTGTTATGCATATGTACAAATTATGGGTCATTCATTTGTAGTCTCTTAACTTAGTTTCTTAGAGGTGAAGAAACCAAAATTTTGGTGATGGAGAAGAAGCAAAACATAATTTTTTTTACATATATTATACCTTAATACAATGTGATTATGGTGAATACAAATAACATTGACATTGAATATTTTATTATAATGATTACCCATGTAGATATAATTTATTTGGCATTCATTTATAGTTTTTCAACTCTGCGGCTTATTGAAGAAGATACATGAAATTACATGATGGGGAAAAAACATATTGAATTTATTAAAATCTAATTTACCATAATTCAATGTAAAAATGGTAAATATAAATAAATTTGAGCTTGATTATTTAATTTTAATTTTTACCTATATTATATAAAATATAAGTCATGGGTTATATTCTATTAAGTTTGTTTTTTAGTGGGTAAAAACCTAAATTTTTTTGATGGAGTTCAAAAATAAAATATGATTAATTTTTTATACCTACTATAGTCTATTATGTTTGGTGCTTAGTGAAAAAAACCTAAGACTTTGTGATGGTGAAGAAAAATATTGAAAATTTTTAGATGTAATATACCATAAGTCAATGGGAATACGATAAATATGACCATTATTGAGCTTGATTATTTAATTTTAATTGTTATGCATATGTATAAATTAAGGGTCATTCATTTGTAGTCACTTGACTTAATTTATTAGAGGTGAAGAAACCAAAATTTTGGTGATGGAGAAGAAGAAAAACATAACTTTTTTTACATCTATTATACCATAATACAATGTGATTATGGTGAATACAAATAACATTGAGATTGAATATTTTATTTTAGTGATTACCCATTTAGATATAATTTATTTGTCATTCATTTATAGTCTTTTAACTCTGCGGCTTATTGACGAAGATACATGTAATTACGTGATGGGGAAAAAACATATCGGATTTATTAACATCTAATTTACCATAATTCAATGTAAAAATGGTAAATATATATAAATTTGAGCTTGATTATTTAATTTTAATTTTTACCTATATTATATAAAATATAAGTCATGGATTATAGTCTTTAAACTTTGTGTTTTGGTGGTTAAAAACCTAAAAGTTTGTGATGGAGTTGAAAAATAAAATAAAATTAAAATTTTGCACCTACTATAGTCTATTATGTTTGGTGCTTAGAGATAAAAAAACCTAAGACTTTGGGATGGTGAAGTAAAATATTGAATATTTTTAGATGTAATATACCATAAGTCAATGTGAATACCATAAATATGAACAATATTGAGCTTGATTATTTAATTTTTTATTGTTATGCATATGTACAAATTATGGGTCATTCATTTGTAGTCTCTTAACTTAGTTTCTTAGAGGTGAAGAAACCAAAATTTTGGTGATGGAGAAGAAGAAAAACATAATTTTTTTACATCTATTATACCATAATACAATGTGATTATGGTGAATACAAATAACATTGAGATTGAATATTTTATTTTAGTGATTACCCATGTAGATATAATTTATTTGTCATTCATTTATAGTCTTTTAACTCTGCGGCTTATTGACGAAGATACATGAAATTACGTGATGGGGAAAAACATATCGGATTTATTAACATCTAATTTACCATAATTCAATGTAAAAATGGTAAATACATATAAATTTGAGCTTGATTATTTAATTTTAATTTTTACCTATATTATATAAAATATAAGTCATGGATTATAGTCTTTCAAAGTTGTGTTTTAGTGGTTAAAAACCTAAAAGTTTGTGATGGAGTTGAAAACTAAAATTAAATTAAATTTTTGCACCTACTATAGTCTATTATGTTTGGTGCTTAGTGATAAAAAAACCTAAGACTTTTGGATGGTGAAGAAAAATATTGAATTTTTTTAGATGTAATATACCATAAGTCAATGCGAATACGATAAATATGACCATTATTGAGCTTGATTATTTAATTTTAATTGTTATGCATATGTATAAATTAAGGGTCATTCATTTTTAGTCACTTGACTTAGTTTCTTAGAGGTGAAGAAACCAAAATTTTGGTGATGGAGAAGAAGAAAAACATAATTTTTTTACATCTATTATACCATAATACAATGTGATTATGGTGAATACAAATAACATTGAGATTGAATATTTTATTTTAGTGATTACCCATGTAGATATAATTTATTTGTCATTCATTTATAGTCTTTTAACTCTGCGGCTTATTGACGAAGATACATGTAATTACGTGATGGGGAAAAAACATATCGGATTTATTAACATCTAATTTACCATAATTCAATGTAAAAATGGTAAATATATATAAATTTGAGCTTGATTATTTAATTTTAATTTTTACCTATATTATATAAAATATAAGTCATGGATTATAGTCTTTAAACTTTGTGTTTTGGTGGTTAAAAACCTAAACGTTTGTGATGGAGTTGAAAACTAAAATTAAATTAAAATTTTGCACCTACTATAGTCTATTATGTTTGGTGCTTAGAGATAAAAAAACCTAAGACTTTGGGATGGTGAAGTAAAATATTGAATATTTTTAGATGTAATATACCATAAGTCAATGTGAATACGATAAATATGAACAATATTGAGCTTGATTATTTAATTTTTTATTGTTATGCATATGTACAAATTATGGGTCATTCATTTGTAGTCTCTTAACTTAGTTTCTTAGAGGTGAAGAAACCAAAATTTTGGTGATGGAGAAGAAGAAAAACATAATTTTTTTACATCTATTATACCATAATACAATGTGATTATGGTGAATACAAATAACATTGAGATTGAATATTTTATTTTAGTGATTACCCATGTAGATATAATTTATTTGTCATTCATTTATAGTCTTTTAACTCTGCGGCTTATTGACGAAGATACATGAAATTACGTGATGGGGAAAAACATATCGGATTTATTAACATCTAATTTACCATAATTCAATGTAAAAATGGTAAATACATATAAATTTGAGCTTGATTATTTAATTTTAATTTTTACCTATATTATATAAAATATAAGTCATGGATTATAGTCTTTCAAATTTGTGTTTTAGTGGTTAAAAACCAAAAAGTTTGTGATGGAGTTGAAAACTAAAATTAAATTAAATTTTTGCACCTACTATAGTCTATTATGTTTGGTGCTTAGTGATAAAAAAACCTAAGACTTTGGGATGGTGAAGAAAAATATTGAATATTTTTAGATGTAATATACCATAAGTCAATGTGAATACGATAAATATGAACAATATTGAGCTTGATTATTTAATTTTAATTGTTATGCATATGTACAAATTATGGGTCATTCATTTGTAGTCTCTTAACTTAGTTTCTTAGAGGTGAAGAAACCAAAATTTTGGTGATGGAGAAGAAGCAAAACATAATTTTTTTTACATATATTATACCTTAATACAATGTGATTATGGTGAATACAAATAACATTGACATTGAATATTTTATTATAATGATTACCCATGTAGATATAATTTATTTGGCATTCATTTATAGTTTTTCAACTCTGCGGCTTATTGAAGAAGATACATGAAATTACATGATGGGGAAAAAACATATTGAATTTATTAAAATCTAATTTACCATAATTCAATGTAAAAATTGTAAATATAAATAAATTTGAGCTTGATTATTTAATTTTAATTTTTACCTATATTATATAAAATATAAGTCATGGGTTATATTCTATTAAGTTTGTTTTTTAGTGGGTAAAAACCTAAATTTTTTTGATGGAGTTCAAAAATAAAATATGATTAATTTTTTATACCTACTATAGTCTATTATGTTTGGTGCTTAGTGAAAAAAACCTAAGACTTTGTGATGGTGAAGAAAAATATTGAAAATTTTTAGATGTAATATACCATAAGTCAATGCGAATACGATAAATATGACCATTATTGAGCTTGATTAGTTAATTTTAATTGTTATGCATATGTATAAATTAAGGGTCATTCATTTGTAGTCACTTGACTTAATTTATTAGAGGTGAAGAAACCAAAATTTTGGTGATGGAGAAGAAGAAAAACATAACTTTTTTTACATCTATTATACCATAATACAATGTGATTATGGTGAATACAAATAACATTGAGATTGAATATTTTATTTTAGTGATTACCCATGTAGATATAATTTATTTGTCATTCATTTATAGTCTTTTAACTCTGCGGCTTATTGACGAAGATACATGAAATTACGTGATGGGGAAAAACATATCGGATTTATTAACATCTAATTTACCATAATTCAATGTAAAAATGGTAAATACATATAAATTTGAGCTTGATTATTTAATTTTAATTTTTACCTATATTATATAAAATATAAGTCATGGATTATAGTCTTTCAAATTTGTGTTTTAGTGGTTAAAAACCTAAAAGTTTGTGATGGAGTTGAAAACTAAAATTAAATTAAATTTTTGCACCTACTATAGTCTATTATGTTTGGTGCTTAGTGATAAAAAAACCTAAGACTTTGGGATGGTGAAGAAAAATATTGAATATTTTTAGATGTAATATACCATAAGTCAATGTGAATACGATAAATATGAACAATATTGAGCTTGATTATTTAATTTTAATTGTTATTCATATGTACAAATTATGGGTCATTCATTTGTAGTCTCTTAACTTAGTTTCTTAGAGGTGAAGAAACCAAAATTTTGGTGATGGAGAAGAAGCAAAACATAATTTTTTTTTACATATATTATACCTTAATACAATGTGATTATGGTGAATACAAATAACATTGAGATTGAATATTTTATTATAATGATTACCCATGTAAATATAATTTATTTGGCATTCATTTATAGTTTTTCAACTCTGCGGCTTATTGAAGAAGATACATGAAATTACATGATGGGGAAAAAACATATTGAATTTATTAAAATCTAATTTACCATAATTCAATGTAAAAATGGTAAATATAAATAAATTTGAGCTTGATTATTTAATTTTAATTTTTACCTATATTATATAAAATATAAGTCATGGGTTATATTCTATTAAGTTTGTTTTTTAGTGGGTAAAAACCTAAATTTTTTTGATGGAGTTCAAAAATAAAATATGATTAATTTTTTATACCTACTATAGTCTATTATGTTTGGTGCTTAGTGAATAAACCTAAGACTTTGTGATGGTGAAGAAAAATATTGAAAATTTTTAGATGTAATATACCATAAGTCAATGCGAATACGATAAATATGACCATTATTGAGCTTGATTATTTAATTTTAATTGTTATGCATATGTATAAATTAAGGGTCATTCATTTGTAGTCATTTGACTTAGTTTCTTAGAGGTGAAGAAACCAAAATTTTGGTGATGGAGAAGAAGAAAAACATAACTTTTTTTACATCTATTATACCATAATACAATGTGATTATGGTGCATACAAATAACATTGAGATTGAATATTTTATTTTAGTGATTACCCATGTAGATATAATTTATTTGTCATTCATTTCTAGTCTTTTAACTCTGCGGCTTATTGACGAAGATACATGAAATTACGTGATGGCGAAAAACATATCGGATTTATTAACATCTAATTTACCATAATTCAATATAAAAATGGTAAATAAATTATAAATTTGAGCTTGATTATTTAATTTTAATTTTTACCTATATTATATAAAATATAAGTCATGGATTATAGTCTTTCAAATTTGTGTTTTAGTGGTTAAAAACCTAAAAGTTTGTGATGGAGTTGAAAACTAAAATTAAATTAAATTTTTGCACCTACTATAGTCTATTATGTTTGGTGCTTAGTGATAAAAAAACCTAAGACTTTGGGATGGTGAAGAAAAATATTGAATATTTTTAGATGTAATATACCATAAGTCAATGTGAATACTATAAATATGAACAATATTGAGCTTGATTATTTAATTTTAATTGTTATGCATATGTACAAATTATGGGTCATTCATTTGTAGTCTCTTAACTTAGTTTCTTAGAGGTGAAGAAACCAAAATTTTGGTGATGGAGAAGAAGCAAAACATAATTTTTTTTTTACATATATTATACCTTAATACAATGTGATTATGGTGAATACAAATAACATTGAGATTGAATATTTTATTATAATGATTACCCATGTAGATATAATTTATTTGGCATTCATTTATAGTTTTTCAACTCTGCGGCTTATTGAAGAAGATACATGAAATTACATGATGGGGAAAAAACATATTGAATTTATTAACATCTAATTTACCATAATTCAATGTAAAAATGGTAAATATAAATATATTTGAGCTTGATTATTTAATTTAAATTTTTACCTATATTATATAAAATATAAGTGATGGGTTATATTCTATTAAGTTTGTTTTTTAATGGGTAAAAACCTAAATTTTTTTGATGGAGTTCAAAAATAAAATATGATTAATTTTTTATACCTACTATAGTCTATTATGTTTGGTGCTTAGTGAAAAAAACCTAAGACTTTGTGATGGTGAAGAAAAATATTGAAAATTTTTAGATGTAATATACCATAAGTCAATGCGAATACGATAAATATGACCATTATTGAGCTTGATTATTTAATTTTAATTGTTATGCATATGTATAAATTAAGGGTCATTCATTTGTAGTAACTTGACTTAGTTTCTTAGAGGTGAAGAAACCAAAATTTTGGTGATGGAGAAGAAGAAAAACATAATTTTTTTTACATCTATTATACCATAATACAATGTGATTATGGTGAATACAAATAACATTGAGATTGAATATTTTATTTTATTGATTACCCATGTAGATATAATTTATTTGTCATTCATTTATAGTCTTTTAACTCTGCGACTTATTGACGAAGATACATGTAATTACGTGATGGGGAAAAAACATATCGGATTTATTAACATCTAATTTACCATAATTCAATGTAAAAATGGTAAATATATATAAATTTGAGCTTGATTATTTAATTTTAATTTTTACCTATATTATATAAAATATAAGTCATGGATTATAGTCTTTAAACTTTGTGTTTTGGTGGTTAAAAACCTAAAAGTTTGTGATGGAGTTGAAAAATAAAATAAAATTAAAATTTTGCACCTACTATAGTCTATTATGTTTGGTGCTTAGTGATAAAAAAACCTAAGACTTTGGGATGGTGAAGTAAAATATTGAATATTTTTAGATGTAATATACCATAAGTCAATGTGAATACGATAAATATGAACAATATTGAGCTTGATTATTTAATTTTTTATTGTTATGCATATGTACAAATTATGGGTCATTCATTTGTAGTCTCTTAATTTAGTTTCTTAGAGGTGAAGAAACCAAAATTTTGGTGATGGAGAAGAAGCAAAACATAGTTTTTTTTTACATATATTATACCTTAATACAATGTGATTATGGTGAATACAAATAACATTGAGATTGAATATTTTATTATAATGATTACCCATGTAGATATAGATTATTTGGCATTCATTTATAGTTTTTCAACTCTGCGGCTTATTGAAGAAGATACATGAAATTACATGATGGGGAAAAACATATTGAATTTATTAACATCTAATTTACCATAATTCAATGTAAAAATGGTAAATATAAATAAATTTGAGCTTGATTATTTAATTTTAATTTTTACCTATATTATATAAAATATAAGTCATGGGTTATATTATATTAAGTTTGTTTTTTAGTGGGTAAAAACCTAAATTTTTTTGATGGAGTTCAAAAATAAAATATAATTAATTTTTTATACCTACTATAGTCTATTATGTTTGGTGCTTAGTGAAAAAAACCTAAGACTTTGTGATGGTGAAGAAAAATATTGAAAATTTTTAGATGTAATATACCATAAGTCAATGGGAATACGATAAATATGACCATTATTGAGCTTGATTATTTAATTTTAATTGTTATGCATATGTATAAATTAAGGGTCATTCATTTGTAGTCACTTGACTTAGTTTCTTAGAGGTGAAGAAACCAAAATTTTGGTGATGGAGAAGAAGAAAAACATAACTTTTTTTACATCTATTATACCATAATACAATGTGATTATGGTGAATACAAATAACATTGAGATTGAATATTTTATTTTAGTGATTACCCATGTAGATATAATTTATTTGTCATTCATTTATAGTCTTTTAACTCTGCGACTTATTGACGAAGATACATGAAATTACGTGATGGGGAAAAACATATCGGATTTATTAACATCTAATTTACCATAATTCAATATAAAAATGGTAAATAAATTATAAATTTGAGCTTGATTATTTAATTTTAATTTTTACCTATATTATATAAAATATAAGTCATGGATTATAGTCTTTCAAATTTGTGTTTTAGTGGTTAAAAACCTAAAAGTTTGTGATGGAATTGAAAACTAAAATTAAATTAAATTTTTGCACCTACTATAGTCTATTATGTTTGGTGCTTAGTGATAAAAAAAACCTAAGACTTTGGGATGGTGAAGAAAAATATTGAATATTTTTAGATGTAATATACCATAAGTCAATGTGAATACGATAAATATGAACAATATTGAGCTTGATTATTTAATTTTAATTGTTATGCATATGTACAAATTATGGGTCATTCATTTGTAGTCTCTTAACTTAGTTTCTTAGAGGTGAAGAAACCAAAATTTTGGTGATGGAGAAGAAGCAAAACATAATTTTTTTTTACATATATTATACCTTAATACAATGTGATTATGGTGAATACAAATAACAATGAGATTGGATATTTTATTATAATGATTACCCATGTAGATATAATTTATTTGGCATTCATTTATAGTTTTTCAACTCTGCGGCTTATTGAAGAAGATACATGAAATTACATGATGGGGAAAAAACATATTGAATTTATTAACATCTAATTTACCATAATTCAATGTAAAAATGGTAAATATAAATAAATTTGAGCTTGATTATTTAATTTTAATTTTTACCTATATTATATAAAATATAAGTGATGGGTTATATTCTATTAAGTTTGTTTTTTAATGGGTAAAAACCTAAATTTTTTTGATGGAGTTCAAAAATAAAATATGATTAATTTTTTATACCTACTATAGTCTATTATGTTTGGTGCTTAGTGAAAAAAACCTAAGACTTTGTGATGGTGAAGAAATATATTGAAAATTTTTAGATGTAATATACCATAAGTCAATGCGAATACGATAAATATGACCATTATTGAGCTTGATTATTTAATTTTAATTGTTATGCATATGTATAAATTAAGGGTCATTCATTTGTAGTCACTTGACTTAGTTTCTTAGAGGTGAAGAAACCAAAATTTTGGTGATGGAGAAGAAGAAAAACATAATTTTTTTACATCTATTATACCATAATACAATGTGATTATGGTGAATACAAATAACAATGAGATTGAATATTTTATTTTAGTGATTACCCATGTAGATATAATTTATTTGTCATTCATTTATAGTCTTTTAACTCTGCGGCTTATTGACGAAGATACATGTAATTACGTGATGGGGAAAAAACATATCGGATTTATTAACATCTAATTTACCATAATTCAATGTAAAAATGGTAAATATATATAAATTTGAGCTTGATTATTTAATTTTAATTTTTACCTATATTATATAAAATATAAGTCATGGATTATAGTCTTTAAACTTTGTGTTTTGGTGGTTAAAAACCTAAAAGTTTGTGATGGAGTTGAAAAATAAAATAAAATTAAAATTTTGCACCTACTATAGTCTATTATGTTTGGTGCTTAGTGATAAAAAAACCTAAGACTTTGGGATGGTGAAGTAAAATATTGAATATTTTTAGATGTAATATACCATAAGTCAATGTGAATATGATAAATATGAACAATATTGAGCTTGATTATTTAATTTTTTATTGTTATGCATATGTACAAATTATGGGTCATTCATTTGTAGTCTCTTAATTTAGTTTCTTAGAGGTGAAGAAACCAAAATTTTGGTGATGGAGAAGAAGCAAAACATAATTTTTTTTACATATATTATACCTTAATACAATGTGATTATGGTGAATACAAATAACATTGAGATTGAATATTTTATTATAATGATTACCCATGTAGATATAATTTATTTGGCATTCATTTATAGTTTTTCAACTCTGCGGCTTATTGAAGAAGATACATGAAATTACATGATGGGGAAAAACATATTGAATTTATTAACATCTAATTTACCATAATTCAATGTAAAAATGGTAAATATAAATAAATTTGAGCTTGATTATTTAATTTTAAAATTTACCTATATTATATAAAATATAAGTCATGGGTTATATTCTATTAAGTTTTTTTTTTAGTGGGTAGAAACCTAAATTTTTTTGATGGAGTTCAAAAATAAAATATAATTAATTTTTTATACCTACTATAGTCTATTATGTTTGGTGCTTAGTGAAAAAAACCTAAGACTTTGTGATGGTGAAGAAAAATATTGAAAATTTTTAGATGTAATATACCATAAGTCAATGCGAATACGATAAATATGACCATTATTGAGCTTGATTAGTTAATTTTAATTGTTATGCATATGTATAAATTAAGGGTCATTCATTTGTAGTCACTTGACTTAGTTTCTTAGAGGTGAAGAAACCAAAATTTTGGTGATGGAGAAGAAGAAAAACATAATTTTTTTTACATCTATTATACCATAATACAATGTGATTATGGTGAATACAAATAACATTGAGATTGAATATTTTATTTTAGTGATTACCCATGTAGATATAATTTATTTGTCATTCATTTATAGTCTTTTAACTCTGCGACTTATTGACGAAGATACATGTAATTACGTGATGGGGAAAAAACATATCGGATTTATTAACATCTAATTTACCATAATTCAATGTAAAAATGGTAAATATATATAAATTTGAGCTTGATTATTTAATTTTAATTTTTACCTATATTATATAAAATATAAGTCATGGATTATAGTCTTTAAACTTTGTGTTTTGGTGGTTAAAAACCTAAAAGTTTGTGATGGAGTTGAAAAATAAAATAAAATTAAAATTTTGCACCTACTATAGTCTATTATGTTTGGTGCTTAGTGATAAAAAAAACCTAAGACTTTGGGATGGTGAAGTAAAATATTGAATATTTTTAGATGTAATATACCATAAGTCAATGTGAATACGATAAATATGAACAATATTGAGCTTGATTATTTAATTATTTATTGTTATGCATATGTACAAATTATGGGTCATTCATTTGTAGTCTCTTAATTTAGTTTCTTAGAGGTGAAGAAACCAAAATTTTGGTGATGGAGAAGAAGCAAAACATAGTTTTTTTTTACATATATTATACCTTAATACAATGTGATTATGGTGAATACAAATAACATTGAGATTGAATATTTTATTATAATGATTACCCATGTAGATATAATTTATTTGGCATTCATTTATAGTTTTTCAACTCTGCGGCTTATTGAAGAAGATACATGAAATTACATGATGGGGAAAAACATATTGAATTTATTAACATCTAATTTACCATAATTCAATGTAAAAATGGTAAATATAAATAAATTTGAGCTTGATTATTTAATTTTAATTTTTACCTATATTATATAAAATATAAGTCATGGGTTATATTCTATTAAGTTTGTTTTTTAGTGGGTAGAAACCTAAATTTTTTTGATGGAGTTCAAAAATAAAATATAATTAATTTTTTATACCTACTATAGTCTATTATGTTTGGTGCTTAGTGAAAAAAACCTAAGACTTTGTGATGGTGAAGAAAAATATTGAAAATTTTTAGATGTAATATACCATAAGTCAATGGGAATACGATAAATATGACCATTATTGAGCTTGATTATTTAATTTTAATTGTTATGCATATGTATAAATTATGGGTCATTCATTTGTAGTCACTTGACTTAGTTTCTTAGAGGTGAAGAAACCAAAATTTTGGTGATGGAGAAGAAGAAAAACATAACTTTTTTTACATCTATTATACCATAATACAATGTGATTATGGTGAATACAAATAACATTGAGATTGAATATTTTATTTTAGTGATTACCCATGTAGATATAATTTATTTGTCATTCATTTATAGTCTTTTAACTCTGCAGCTTATTGACGAAGATACATGAAATTACGTGATGGGGAAAAACATATCGGATTTATTAACATCTAATTTACCATAATTCAATATAAAAATGGTAAATAAATTATAAATTTGAGCTTGATTATTTAATTTTAATTTTTACCTATATTATATAAAATATAAGTCATGGATTATAGTCTTTCAAATTTGTGTTTTAGTGGTTAAAAACCTAAAAGTTTGTGATGGAGTTGAAAACTAAAATTAAATTAAATTTTTGCACCTACTATAGTCTATTATGTTTGGTGCTTAGTGATAAAAAAACCTAAGACTTTGGGATGGTGAAGAAAAATATTGAATATTTTTAGATGTAATATACCATAAGTCAATGTGAATACGATAAATATGAACAATATTGAGCTTGATTATTTAATTTTAATTGTTATGCATATGTACAAATTATGGGTCATTCATTTGTAGTCTCTTAACTTAGTTTCTTAGAGGTGAAGAAACCAAAATTTTGGTGATGGAGAAGAAGCAAAACATAATTTTTTTTACATATATTATACCTTAATACAATGTGATTATGGTGAATACAAATAACATTGAGATTGAATATTTTATTATAATGATTACCCATGTAGATATAATTTATTTGGCATTCATTTATAGTTTTTCAACTCTTTGGCTTATTGAAGAAGATACATGAAATTACATGATGGGGAAAAAACATATTGAATTTATTAACATCTAATTTACCATAATTCAATGTAAAAATGGTAAATATAAATAAATTTGAGCTTGATTATTTAATTTTAATTTTTACCTATATTATATAAAATATAAGTCATGGGTTATATTCTATTAAGTTTGTTTTTTAATGGGTAAAAACCTAAATTTTTTTGATGGAGTTCAAAAATAAAATATGATTAATTTTTTATACCTACTATAGTCTATTATGTTTGGTGCTTAGTGAAAAAAACCTAAGACTTTGTGATGGTGAAGAAAAATATTGAAAATTTTTAGATGTAATATACCATAAGTCAATGCGAATACGATAAATATGACCATTATTGAGCTTGATTATTTAATTTTAATTGTTATGCATATGTTTAAATTAAGGGTCATTCATTTGTAGTCACTTGACTTAGTTTCTTAGAGGTGAAGAAACCAAAATTTTGGTGATGGAGAAGAAGAAAAACATAATTTTTTTTACATCTATTATACCATAATACAATGTGATTATGGTGAATACAAATAACATTGAGATTGAATATTTTATTTTAGTGATTACCCATGTAGATATAATTTATTTGTCATTCATTTATAGTCTTTTAACTCTGCGGCTTATTGACGAAGATACATGTAATTACGTGATGGGGAAAAACATATCGGATTTATTAACATCTAATTTACCATAATTCAATGTAAAAATGGTAAATATATATAAATTTGAGCTTGATTATTTAATTTTAATTTTTACCTATATTATATAAAATATAAGTCATGGATTATAGTCTTTAAACTTTGTGTTTTGGTGGTTAAAAACCTAAAAGTTTGTGATGGAGTTGAAAAATAAAATAAAATTAAAATTTTGCACCTACTATAGTCTATTATGTTTGGTGCTTAGTGATAAAAAAAACCTAAGACTTTGGGATGGTGAAGTAAAATATTGAATATTTTTAGATGTAATATACCATAAGTCAATGTGAATACGATAAATATGAACAATATTGAGCTTGATTATTTAATTTTTTATTGTTATGCATATGTACAAATTATGGGTCATTCATTTGTAGTCTCTTAATTTAGTTTCTTAGAGGTGAAGAAACCAAAATTTTGGTGATGGAGAAGAAGCAAAACATAGTTTTTTTTTACATATATTATACCTTAATACAATGTGATTATGGTGAATACAAATAACATTGAGATTGAATATTTTATTATAATGATTACCCATGTAGATATAATTTATTTGGCATTCATTTATAGTTTTTCAACTCTGCGGCTTATTGAAGAAGATACATGAAATTACATGATGGGGAAAAACATATTGAATTTATTAACATCTAATTTACCATAATTCAATGTAAAAATGGTAAATATAAATAAATTTGAGCTTGATTATTTAATTTTAATTTTTACCTATATTATATAAAATATAAGTCATGGGTTATATTCTATTAAGTTTGTTTTTTAGTGGGTAGAAACCTAAATTTTTTTGATGGAGTTCAAAAATAAAATATAATTAATTTTTTATACCTACTATAGTCTATTATGTTTGGTGCTTAGTGAAAAAAACCTAAGACTTTGTGATGGTGAAGAAAAATATTGAAAATTTTTAGATGTAATATACCATAAGTCAATGGGAATACGATAAATATGACCATTATTGAGCTTGATTATTTAATTTTAATTGTTATGCATATGTATAAATTAAGGGTCATTCATTTGTAGTCACTTGACTTAGTTTCTTAGAGGTGAAGAAACCAAAATTTTGGTGATGGAGAAGAAGAAAAACATAACTTTTTTTACATCTATTATACCATAATACAATGTGATTATGGTGAATACAAATAACATTGAGATTGAATATTTTATTTTAGTGATTACCCATGTAGATATAATTTATTTGTCATTCATTTATAGTCTTTTAACTCTGCGGCTTATTGACGAAGATACATGAAATTACGTGATGGGGAAAAACATATCGGATTTATTAACATCTAATTTACCATAATTCAATATAAAAATGGTAAATAAATTATAAATTTGAGCTTGATTATTTAATTTTAATTTTTACCTATATTATATAAAATATAAGTCATGGATTATAGTCTTTCAAATTTGTGTTTTAGTGGTTAAAAACCTAAAAGTTTGTGATGGAGTTGAAAACTAAAATTAAATTAAATTTTTGCACCTACTATAGTCTATTATGTTTGGTGCTTAGTGATAAAAAAACCTAAGACTTTGGGATGGTGAAGAAAAATATTGAATATTTTTAGATGTAATATACCATAAGTCAATGTGAATACGATAAATATGAACAATATTGAGCTTGATTATTTAATTTTAATTGTTATGCATATGTACAAATTATGGGTCATTCATTTGTAGTCTCTTAACTTAGTTTCTTAGAGGTGAAGAAACCAAAATTTTGGTGATGGAGAAGAAGCAAAACATAATTTTTTTTACATATATTATACCTTAATACAATGTGATTATGGTGAATACAAATAACATTGAGATTGAATATTTTATTATAATGATTACCCATGTAGATATAATTTATTTGGCATTCATTTATAGTTTTTCAACTCTGCGGCTTATTGAAGAAGATACATGAAATTACATGATGGGGAAAAAACATATTGAATTTATTAACATCTAATTTACCATAATTCAATGTAAAAATGGTAAATATAAATAAATTTGAGCTTGATTATTTAATTTTAATTTTTACCTATATTATATAAAATATAAGTGATGGGTTATATTCTATTAAGTTTGTTTTTTAATGGGTAAAAACCTAAATTTTTTTGATGGAGTTCAAAAATAAAATATGATTAATTTTTTATACCTACTATAGTCTATTATGTTTGGTGCTTAGTGAAAAAAACCTAAGACTTTGTGATGGTGAAGAAAAATATTGAAAATTTTTAGATGTAATATACCATAAGTCAATGCGAATACGATAAATATGACCATTATTGAGCTTGATTATTTAATTTTAATTGTTATGCATATGTATAAATTAAGGGTCATTCATTTGTAGTCACTTGACTTAGTTTCTTAGAGGTGAAGAAACCAAAATTTTGGTGATGGAGAAGAAGAAAAACATAATTTTTTTTACATCTATTATACCATAATACAATGTGATTATGGTGAATACAAATAACATTGAGATTGAATATTTTATTTTAGTGATTACCCATGTAGATATAATTTATTTGTCATTCATTTATAGTCTTTTAACTCTGCGACTTATTGACGAAGATACATGTAATTACGTGATGGGGAAAAAACATATCGGATTTATTAACATCTAATTTACCATAATTCAATGTAAAAATGGTAAATATATATAAATTTGAGCTTGATTATTTAATTTTAATTTTTACCTATATTATATAAAATATAAGTCATGGATTATAGTCTTTAAACTTTGTGTTTTGGTGGTTAAAAACCTAAAAGTTTGTGATGGAGTTGAAAAATAAAATAAAATTAAAATTTTGCACCTACTATAGTCTATTATGTTTGGTGCTTAGTGATAAAAAAAACCTAAGACTTTGGGATGGTGAAGTAAAATATTGAATATTTTTAGATGTAATATACCATAAGTCAATGTGAATACGATAAATATGAACAATATTGAGCTTGATTATTTAATTTTTTATTGTTATGCATATGTACAAATTATGGGTCATTCATTTGTAGTCTCTTAATTTAGTTTCTTAGAGGTGAAGAAACCAAAATTTTGGTGATGGAGAAGAAGCAAAACATAGTTTTTTTTTACATATATTATACCTTAATACAATGTGATTATGGTGAATACAAATAACATTGAGATTGAATATTTTATTATAATGATTACCCATGTAGATATAATTTATTTGGCATTCATTTATAGTTTTTCAACTCTGCGGCTTATTGAAGAAGATACATGAAATTACATGATGGGGAAAAACATATTGAATTTATTAACATCTAATTTACCATAATTCAATGTAAAAATGGTAAATATAAATAAATTTGAGCTTGATTATTTAATTTTAATTTTTACCTATATTATATAAAATATAAGTCATGGGTTATATTCTATTAAGTTTGTTTTTTAGTGGGTAGAAACCTAAATTTTTTTGATGGAGTTCAAAAATAAAATATAATTAATTTTTTATACCTACTATAGTCTATTATGTTTGGTGCTTAGTGAAAAAAACCTAAGACTTTGTGATGGTGAAGAAAAATATTGAAAATTTTTAGATGTAATATACCATAAGTCAATGGGAATACGATAAATATGACCATTATTGAGCTTGATTATTTAATTTTAATTGTTATGCATATGTATAAATTATGGGTCATTCATTTGTAGTCACTTGACTTAGTTTCTTAGAGGTGAAGAAACCAAAATTTTGGTGATGGAGAAGAAGAAAAACATAACTTTTTTTACATCTATTATACCATAATACAATGTGATTATGGTGAATACAAATAACATTGAGATTGAATATTTTATTTTAGTGATTACCCATGTAGATATAATTTATTTGTCATTCATTTATAGTCTTTTAACTCTGCAGCTTATTGACGAAGATACATGAAATTACGTGATGGGGAAAAACATATCGGATTTATTAACATCTAATTTACCATAATTCAATATAAAAATGGTAAATAAATTATAAATTTGAGCTTGATTATTTAATTTTAATTTTTACCTATATTATATAAAATATAAGTCATGGATTATAGTCTTTCAAATTTGTGTTTTAGTGGTTAAAAACCTAAAAGTTTGTGATGGAGTTGAAAACTAAAATTAAATTAAATTTTTGCACCTACTATAGTCTATTATGTTTGGTGCTTAGTGATAAAAAAACCTAAGACTTTGGGATGGTGAAGAAAAATATTGAATATTTTTAGATGTAATATACCATAAGTCAATGTGAATACGATAAATATGAACAATATTGAGCTTGATTATTTAATTTTAATTGTTATGCATATGTACAAATTATGGGTCATTCATTTGTAGTGTCTTAACTTAGTTTCTAAGAGGTGAAGAAACCAAAATTTTGGTGATGGAGAAGAAGAAAAACATAATTTTTTTTACATATATTATACCATAATACAATGTGATTATGGTGAATACAAATAACATTGAGATTGAATATTTTATTTTAGTGATTACCCATGTAGATATAATTTATTTGTCATTCATTTATAGTCTTTTAACTCTGCGGCTTATTGACGACGATACATGTAATTACGTGATGGGGAAAAAACATATCGGATTTATTAACATCTAATTTACCATAATTCAATGTAAAAATGGTAAATATATATAAATTTGAGCTTGATTATTTAATTTTAATTTTTACCTATATTATATAAAATATAAGTCATGGATTATAGTCTTTAAACTTTGTGTTTTGGTGGTTAAAAACCTAAAAGTTTGTGATGGAGTTGAAAAATAAAATAAAATTAAAATTTTGCACCTACTATAGTCTATTATGTTTGGTGCTTAGTGATAAAAAAACCTAAGACTTTGGGATGGTGAAGTAAAATATTGAATATTTTTAGATGTAATATACCATAAGTCAATGTGAATACGATAAATATGAACAATATTGAGCTTGATTATTTAATTTTTTATTGTTATGCATATGTACAAATTATGGGTCATTCATTTGTAGTCTCTTAATTTAGTTTCTTAGAGGTGAAGAAACCAAAATTTTGGTGATGGAGAAGAAGCAAAACATAGTTTTTTTTTACATATATTATACCTTAATACAATGTGATTATGGTGAATACAAATAACATTGAGATTGAATATTTTATTATAATGATTACCCATGTAGATATAATTTATTTGGCATTCATTTATAGTTTTTCAACTCTGCGGCTTATTGAAGAAGATACATGAAATTACATGATGGGGAAAAACATATTGAATTTATTAACATCTAATTTACCATAATTCAATGTAAAAATGGTAAATATAAATAAATTTGAGCTTGATTATTTAATTTTAATTTTTACCTATATTATATAAAATATAAGTCATGGGTTATATTCTATTAAGTTTGTTTTTTAGTGGGTAGAAACCTAAATTTTTTTGATGGAGTTCAAAAATAAAATATAATTAATTTTTTATACCTACTATAGTCTATTATGTTTGGTGCTTAGTGAAAAAAACCTAAGACTTTGTGATGGTGAAGAAAAATATTGAAAATTTTTAGATGTAATATACCATAAGTCAATGGGAATACGATAAATATGACCATTATTGAGCTTGATTATTTAATTTTAATTGTTATGCATATGTATAAATTATGGGTCATTCATTTGTAGTCACTTGACTTAGTTTCTTAGAGGTGAAGAAACCAAAATTTTGGTGATGGAGAAGAAGAAAAACATAACTTTTTTTACATCTATTATACCATAATACAATGTGATTATGGTGAATACAAATAACATTGAGATTGAATATTTTATTTTAGTGATTACCCATGTAGATATAATTTATTTGTCATTCATTTATAGTCTTTTAACTCTGCAGCTTATTGACGAAGATACATGAAATTACGTGATGGGGAAAAACATATCGGATTTATTAACATCTAATTTACCATAATTCAATATAAAAATGGTAAATAAATTATAAATTTGAGCTTGATTATTTAATTTTAATTTTTACCTATATTATATAAAATATAAGTCATGGATTATAGTCTTTCAAATTTGTGTTTTAGTGGTTAAAAACCTAAAAGTTTGTGATGGAGTTGAAAACTAAAATTAAATTAAATTTTTGCACCTACTATAGTCTATTATGTTTGGTGCTTAGTGATAAAAAAACCTAAGACTTTGGGATGGTGAAGAAAAATATTGAATATTTTTAGATGTAATATACCATAAGTCAATGTGAATACGATAAATATGAACAATATTGAGCTTGATTATTTAATTTTAATTGTTATGCATATGTACAAATTATGGGTCATTCATTTGTAGTCTCTTAACTTAGTTTCTTAGAGGTGAAGAAACCAAAATTTTGGTGATGGAGAAGAAGCAAAACATAATTTTTTTTACATATATTATACCTTAATACAATGTGATTATGGTGAATACAAATAACATTGAGATTGAATATTTTATTATAATGATTACCCATGTAGATATAATTTATTTGGCATTCATTTATAGTTTTTCAACTCTTTGGCTTATTGAAGAAGATACATGAAATTACATGATGGGGAAAAAACATATTGAATTTATTAACATCTAATTTACCATAATTCAATGTAAAAATGGTAAATATAAATAAATTTGAGCTTGATTATTTAATTTTAATTTTTACCTATATTATATAAAATATAAGTGATGGGTTATATTCTATTAAGTTTGTTTTTTAATGGGTAAAAACCTAAATTTTTTTGATGGAGTTCAAAAATAAAATATGATTAATTTTTTATACCTACTATAGTCTATTATGTTTGGTGCTTAGTGAAAAAAACCTAAGACTTTGTGATGGTGAAGAAAAATATTGAAAATTTTTAGATGTAATATACCATAAGTCAATGCGAATACGATAAATATGACCATTATTGAGCTTGATTATTTAATTTTAATTGTTATGCATATGTTTAAATTAAGGGTCATTCATTTGTAGTCACTTGACTTAGTTTCTTAGAGGTGAAGAAACCAAAATTTTGGTGATGGAGAAGAAGAAAAACATAATTTTTTTTACATCTATTATACCATAATACAATGTGATTATGGTGAATACAAATAACATTGAGATTGAATATTTTATTTTAGTGATTACCCATGTAGATATAATTTATTTGTCATTCATTTATAGTCTTTTAACTCTGCGGCTTATTGACGAAGATACATGTAATTACGTGATGGGGAAAAAACATATCGGATTTATTAACATCTAATTTACCATAATTCAATGTAAAAATCGTAAATATATATAAATTTGAGCTTGATTATTTAATTTTAATTTTTACCTATATTATATAAAATATAAGTCATGGATTATAGTCTTTAAACTTTGTGTTTTGGTGGTTAAAAACCTAAAAGTTTGTGATGGAGTTGAAAAATAAAATAAAATTAAAATTTTGAACCTACTATAGTCTATTATGTTTGGTGCTTAGTGATAAAAAAACCTAAGACTTTGGGATGGTGAAGTAAAATATTGAATATTTTTAGATGTAATATACCATAAGTCAATGTAAATACGAAAAATATGAACAATATTGAGCTTGATTATTTAATTTTTTATTGTTATGCATATGTACAAATTATGGGTCATTCATTTGTAGTCTCTTAATTTAGTTTCTTAGAGGTGAAGAAACCAAAATTTTGGTGATGGAGAAGAAGCAAAACATAGTTTTTTTTTACATATATTATACCTTAATACAATGTGATTATGGTGAATACAAATAACATTGAGATTGAATATTTTATTATAATGATTACCCATGTAGATATAATTTATTTGGCATTCATTTATAGTTTTTCAACTCTGCGGCTTATTGAAGAAGATACATGAAATTACATGATGGGGAAAAACATATTGAATTTATTAACATCTAATTTACCATAATTCAATGTAAAAATGGTAAATATAAATAAATTTGAGCTTGATTATTTAATTTTAATTTTTACCTATATTATATAAAATATAAGTCATGGGTTATATTCTATTAAGTTTGTTTTTTAGTGGGTAGAAACCTAAATTTTTTTGATGGAGTTCAAAAATAAAATATAATTAATTTTTTATACCTACTATAGTCTATTATGTTTGGTGCTTAGTGAAAAAAACCTAAGACTTTGTGATGGTGAAGAAAAATATTGAAAATTTTTAGATGTAATATACCATAGGTCAATGGGAATACGATAAATATGACCATTATTGAGCTTGATTATTTAATTTTAATTGTTATGCATATGTATAAATTAAGGGTCATTCATTTGTAGTCACTTGACTCAGTTTCTTAGAGGTGAAGAAACCAAAATTTTGGTGATGGAGAAGAAGAAAAACATAACTTTTTTTACATCTATTATACCATAATACAATGTGATTATGGTGAATACAAATAACATTGAGATTGAATATTTTATTTTAGTGATTACCCATGTAGATATAATTTATTTGTCATTCATTTATAGTCTTTTAACTCTGCGGCTTATTGACGAAGATACATGAAATTACGTGATGGGGAAAAACATATCGGATTTATTAACATCTAATTTACCATAATTCAATATAAAAATGGTAAATAAATTATAAATTTGAGCTTGATTATTTAATTTTAATTTTTACCTATATTATATAAAATATAAGTCATGGATTATAGTCTTTCAAATTTGTGTTTTAGTGGTTAAAAACCTAAAAGTTTGTGATGGAGTTGAAAACTAAAATTAAATTAAATTTTTGCACCTACTATAGTCTATTATGTTTGGTGCTTAGTGATAAAAAAACCTAAGACTTTGGGATGGTGAAGAAAAATATTGAATATTTTTAGATGTAATATACCATAAGTCAATGTGAATACGATAAATATGAACAATATTGAGCTTGATTATTTAATTTTAATTGTTATGCATATGTACAAATTATGGGTCATTCATTTGTAGTCTCTTAACTTAGTTTCTTAGAGGTGAAGAAACCAAAATTTTGGTGATGGAGAAGAAGCAAAACATAATTTTTTTTTACATATATTATACCTTAATACAATGTGATTATGGTGAATACAAATAACATTGAGATTGAATATTTTATTATAATGATTACCCATGTAGATATAATTTATTTGGCATTCATTTATAGTTTTTCAACTCTGCGGCTTATTGAAGAAGATACATGAAATTACATGATGGGGAAAAAACATATTGAATTTATTAACATCTAATTTACCATAATTCAATGTAAAAATGGTAAATATAAATAAATTTGAGCTTGATTATTTAATTTTAATTTTTACCTATATTATATAAAATATAAGTGATGGGTTATATTCTATTAAGTTTGTTTTTTAATGGGTAAAAACCTAAATTTTTTTGATGGAGTTCAAAAATAAAATATGATTAATTTTTTATACCTACTATAGTCTATTATGTTTGGTGCTTAGTGAAAAAAACCTAAGACTTTGTGATGGTGAAGAAAAATATTGAAAATTTTTAGATGTAATATACCATAAGTCAATGCGAATACGATAAATATGACCATTATTGAGCTTGATTATTTAATTTTAATTGTTATGCATATGTATAAATTAAGGGTCATTCATTTGTAGTCACTTGACTTAGTTTCTTAGAGGTGAAGAAACCAAAATTTTGGTGATGGAGAAGAAGAAAAACATAATTTATTTTACATCTATTATACCATAATACAATGTGATTATGGTGAATACAAATAACATTGAGATTGAATATTTTATTTTAGTGATTACCCATGTAGATATAATTTATTTGTCATTCATTTATAGTCTTTTAACTCTGCGGCTTATTGACGAAGATACATGTAATTACGTGATGGGGAAAAAACATATCGGATTTATTAACATCTAATTTACCATAATTCAATGTAAAAATGGTAAATATATATAAATTTGAGCTTAATTATTTAATTTTAATTTTTACCTATATTATATAAAATATAAGTCATGGATTATAGTCTTTTAACTTTGTGTTTTGGTGGTTAAAAACCTAAAAGTTTGTGATGGAGTTGAAAAATAAAATAAAATTAAAATTTTGCACCTACTATAGTCTATTATGTTTGGTGCTTAGTGATAAAAAAACCTAAGACTTTGGGATGGTGAAGTAAAATATTGAATATTTTTAGATGTAATATACCATAAGTCAATGTGAATACGATAAATATGAACAATATTGAGCTTGATTATTTAATTTTAATTGTTATGCATATGTACAAATTATGGGTCATTCATTTGTAGTGTCTTAACTTAGTTTCTAAGAGGTGAAGAAACCAAAATTTTGGTGATGGAGAAGAAGAAAAACATAATTTTTTTTACATATATTATACCATAATACAATGTGATTATGGTGAATACAAATAACATTGAGATTGAATATTTTATTTTAGTGATTACCCATGTAGATATAATTTATTTGTCATTCATTTATAGTCTTTTAACTCTGCGGCTTATTGACGACGATACATGTAATTACGTGATGGGGAAAAAACATATCGGATTTATTAACATCTAATTTACCATAATTCAATGTAAAAATGGTAAATATATATAAATTTGAGCTTGATTATTTAATTTTAATTTTTACCTATATTATATAAAATATAAGTCATGGATTATAGTCTTTAAACTTTGTGTTTTGGTGGTTAAAAACCTAAAAGTTTGTGATGGAGTTGAAAAATAAAATAAAATTAAAATTTTGCACCTACTATAGTCTATTATGTTTGGTGCTTAGTGATAAAAAAACCTAAGACTTTGGGATGGTGAAGTAAAATATTGAATATTTTTAGATGTAATATACCATAAGTCAATGTGAATACGATAAATATGAACAATATTGAGCTTGATTATTTAATTTTTTATTGTTATGCATATGTACAAATTATGGGTCATTCATTTGTAGTCTCTTAATTTAGTTTCTTAGAGGTGAAGAAACCAAAATTTTGGTGATGGAGAAGAAGCAAAACATAGTTTTTTTTTACATATATTATACCTTAATACAATGTGATTATGGTGAATACAAATAACATTGAGATTGAATATTTTATTATAATGATTACCCATGTAGATATAATTTATTTGGCATTCATTTATAGTTTTTCAACTCTGCGGCTTATTGAAGAAGATACATGAAATTACATGATGGGGAAAAAACATATTGAATTTATTAACATCTAATTTACCATAATTCAATGTATAAATGGTAAATATAAATAAATTTGAGCTTGATTATTTAATTTTAATTTTTACCTATATTATATAAAATATAAGTGATGGGTTATATTCTATTAAGTTTGTTTTTTAATGGGTAAAAACCTAAATTTTTTTGATGGAGTTCAAAAATAAAATATGATTAATTTTTTATACCTACTATAGTCTATTATGTTTTGTGCTTAGTGAAAAAAACCTAAGACTTTGTGATGGTGAAGAAAAATATTGAAAATTTTTAGATGTAATATACCATAAGTCAATGGGAATACGATAAATATGACCATTATTGAGCTTGATTATTTAATTTTAATTGTTATGCATATGTATAAATTAAGGGTCATTCATTTGTAGTCACTTGACTTAGTTTCTTAGAGGTGAAGAAACCAAAATTTTGGTGATGGAGAAGAAGAAAAACATAACTTTTTTTACATCTATTATACCATAATACAATGTGATTATGGTGAATACAAATAACATTGAGATTGAATATTTTATTTTAGTGATTACCCATGTAGATATAATTTATTTGTCATTCAATTATAGTCTTTTAACTCTGCGGCTTATTGACGAAGATACATGAAATTACGTGATGGGGAAAAACATATCGGATTTATTAACATCTAATTTACCATAATTCAATGTAAAAATGGTAAATATATATAAATTTGAGCTTGATTATTTAATTTTAATTTTTACCTATATTATATAAAATATAAGTCATGGATTATAGTCTTTCAAATTTGTGTTTTAGTGGTTAAAAACCTAAAAGTTTGTGATGGAGTTGAAAACTAAAATTAAATTAAATTTTTGCACCTACTATAGTCTATTATGTTTGGTGCTTAGTGATAAAAAAACCTAAGACTTTGGGATGGTGAAGAAAAATATTGAATATTTTTAGATGTAATATACCATAAGTCAATGTGAATACGATAAATATGAACAATATTGAGCTTGATTATTTAATTTTAATTGTTATGCATATGTACAAATTATGGGTCATTCATTTGTAGTCTCTTAACTTAGTTTCTAAGAGGTGAAGAAATCAAAATTTTGGTGATGGAGAAGAAGAAAAACATAATTTTTTTTACATCTATTATACCATAATACAATGTGATTATGGTGAATACAAATAACATTGAGATTGAATATTTTATTTTAGTGATTACCCATGTAGATATAATTTATTTGTCATTCATTTATAGTCTTTTAACTCTGCGGCTTATTGACGAAGATACATGTAATTACGTGATGGGGAAAAAACATATCGGATTTATTAACATCTAATTTACCATAATTCAATGTAAAAATGGTAAATATATATAAATTTGAGCTTGATTATTTAATTTTAATTTTTACCTATATTATATAAAATATAAGTCATGGATTATAGTCTTTAAACTTTGTGTTTTGGTGGTTAAAAACCTAAAAGTTTGTGATGGAGTTGAAAAATAAAATAAAATTAAAATTTTGCACCTACTATAGTCTATTATGTTTGGTGCTTAGTGATAAAAAAACCTAAGACTTTGGGATGGTGAAGTAAAATATTGAATATTTTTAGATGTAATATACCATAAGTCAATGTGAATACGATAAATATGAACAATATTGAGCTTGATTATTTAATTTTTTATTGTTATGCATATGTACAAATTATGGGTCATTCATTTGTAGTCTCTTAATTTAGTTTCTTAGAGGTGAAGAAACCAAAATTTTGGTGATGGAGAAGAAGCAAAACATAGTTTTTTTTTACATATATTATACCTTAATACAATGTGATTATGGTGAATACAAATAACATTGAGATTGAATATTTTATTATAATGATTACCCATGTAGATATAATTTATTTCGCATTCATTTATAGTTTTTCAACTCTGCGGCTTATTGAAGAAGATACATGAAATTACATGATGGGGAAAAAACATATTGAATTTATTAACATCTAATTTACCATAATTCAATGTATAAATGGTAAATATAAATAAATTTGAGCTTGATTATTTAATTTTAATTTTTACCTATATTATATAAAATATAAGTGATGGGTTATATTCTATTAAGTTTGTTTTTTAATGGGTAAAAACCTAAATTTTTTTGATGGAGTTCAAAAATAAAATATGATTAATTTTTTATACCTACTATAGTCTATTATGTTTTGTGCTTAGTGAAAAAAACCTAAGACTTTGTGATGGTGAAGAAAAATATTGAAAATTTTTAGATGTAATATACCATAAGTCAATGGGAATACGATAAATATGACCATTATTGAGCTTGATTATTTAATTTTAATTGTTATGCATATGTATAAATTAAGGGTCATTCATTTGTAGTCACTTGACTTAGTTTCTTAGAGGTGAAGAAACCAAAATTTTGGTGATGGAGAAGAAGAAAAACATAACTTTTTTTACATCTATTATACCATAATACAATGTGATTATGGTGAATACAAATAACATTGAGATTGAATATTTTATTTTAGTGATTACCCATGTAGATATAATTTATTTGTCATTCAATTATAGTCTTTTAACTCTGCGGCTTATTGACGAAGATACATGAAATTACGTGATGGGGAAAAACATATCGGATTTATTAACATCTAATTTACCATAATTCAATGTAAAAATGGTAAATATATATAAATTTGAGCTTGATTATTTAATTTTAATTTTTACCTATATTATATAAAATATAAGTCATGGATTATAGTCTTTCAAATTTGTGTTTTAGTGGTTAAAAACCTAAAAGTTTGTGATGGAGTTGAAAACTAAAATTAAATTAAATTTTTGCACCTACTATAGTCTATTATGTTTGGTGCTTAGTGATAAAAAAACCTAAGACTTTGGGATGGTGAAGAAAAATATTGAATATTTTTAGATGTAATATACCATAAGTCAATGTGAATACGATAAATATGAACAATATTGAGCTTGATTATTTAATTTTAATTGTTATGCATATGTACAAATTATGGGTCATTCATTTGTAGTCTCTTAACTTAGTTTCTAAGAGGTGAAGAAATCAAAATTTTGGTGATGGAGAAGAAGAAAAACATAATTTTTTTTACATCTATTATACCATAATACAATGTGATTATGGTGAATACAAATAACATTGAGATTGAATATTTTATTTTAGTGATTACCCATGTAGATATAATTTATTTGTCATTCATTTATAGTCTTTTAACTCTGCGGCTTATTGACGAAGATACATGTAATTACGTGATGGGGAAAAAACATATCGGATTTATTAACATCTAATTTACCATAATTCAATGTAAAAATGGTAAATATATATAAATTTGAGCTTGATTATTTAATTTTAATTTTTACCTATATTATATAAAATATAAGTCATGGATTATAGTCTTTAAACTTTGTGTTTTGGTGGTTAAAAACCTAAAAGTTTGTGATGGAGTTGAAAAATAAAATAAAATTAAAATTTTGCACCTACTATAGTCTATTATGTTTGGTGCTTAGTGATAAAAAAACCTAAGACTTTGGGATGGTGAAGTAAAATATTGAATATTTTTAGATGTAATATACCATAAGTCAATGTGAATACGATAAATATGAACAATATTGAGCTTGATTATTTAATTTTAATTGTTATGCATATGTACAAATTATGGGTCATTCATTTGTAGTTTGTTAACTTAGTTTCTAAGAGGTGAAGAAATCAAAATTTTGGTGATGGAGAAGAAGAAAAACATAACTTTTTTTACATCTATTATACCATAATACAATGTGATTATGGTGAATACAAATAACATTGAGATTGAATATTTTATTTTAGTGATTACCCATGTAGATATAATTTATTTGTCATTCATTTATAGTCTTTTAACTCTGCGGCTTATTGACGAAGATACATGAAATTACGTGATGGGGAAACACATATCGGATTTATTAACATCTAATTTACCATAATTCAATATAAAAATGGTAAATATAAATAAATTTGATCTTCATTATTTAATTTTAATTTTTACCTATATTATATAAAATATAAGTGATAGATTATAGTCTTTTATGTTTGTTTTTTAGTGGGTAAAAACCTAAATTTTTTTGATGGAGTTCAAAAATAAAATATAATTAATTTTTTACACCTACTATAGTCTATTATGTTTGGTGCTTAGTATTTAGAAAACCTAAGACTTTGGGATGGTGAAGAAAAATATTGAATATTTTTAGACGTAATATACCATAAGTCAATGTGAATACACTAAATATGAATAATATTGAGATTGATTATTTAATTTTAATTGTTATGCACATGTATAAATTAAAGGTCATTCATTTGTAGTCTATTTACTTAGTTTCTTAGAGGTTAAGAAATCAAAATTTAGGTGATGGAGAAGAAGAAAAACATAATTTTTTTTACATATATTATACCATAATACAATGTGATTATGGTGAATACAAATAGCATTGAGATTGAATATTTTATTATAGTGATTACCCATGTAGATACAATTTATTTGTCATTCATTTATAGTCTTTTAACTCTGCGGCTTATTGAAGAAGATACATGAAATTATGTGATGGGGAAAAACATATTGAATTTATTAACATCTAATTTACCATAATTCAATATAAAAATGGTAAATATAAATAAATTTGAGCTTGATTATTTAATTTTAATTTTTACCTATATTATATAAAATATAAGTGATAGATTATAGTCTTTTATGTTTGTTTTTTAGTGGGTAAAAACCTAAAATTTTTTGATGGAGTTCAAAAATAAAATATAATTAATTTTTTACACCTACTATAGTCTATTATGTTTGGTGCTTAGTAATTAGAAAACCTAAGACTTTGGGATGGTGAAGAAAAATATTGAATACTTTTAGACGTAATATACCATAAGTCAATTTGAATACACTAAATATGAACAATATTGAGATTGATTATTTAATTTTAATTGTTATGCACATGTATAAATTAAAGGTCATTCATTTGTAGTCTATTTACTTAGTTTCTTAGAGGTTAAGAAACCAAAATTTTGGTGATGGAGAAGAAGAAAAACATAATTTTTTTTACATATATTATACCATAATACAATGTGATTATGGTGAATACAAATAACATTGAGATTGAATATTTTATTTTAGTGATTACCCATGTAGATATAATTTATTTGTCATTCATTTATAGTCTTTTAACTCTGCGGCTTATTGACGGAGATACATGAAATTACGTGATGGGGAAAAAACATATTGGATTTATTAACATCTAATTTACCATAATTCAATGTAAAAATGGTAAATATAAATAAATTTGAACTTGATTATTTAATTTTAATTTTTACCTATATTATATAAAATAAAAGTCATGGATTATAGTCTTTTAAATTTGTGTTTTAGTGGTTAAAAACCTAAAATTTTGTGATGGAGTTGAAAATAAACTTAAATTAAATTTTTGCACCTACTATAGTCTATTATGTTTGGTGCTTAGTGATAAAAAAAACCTAAGACTTTGGGATGGTGAAGAAAAATATTGAATATTTTTAGATGTAATATACCATAAGTCAATGTGAATACGATAAATATGAACAATATTGAGCTTGATTATTTAATTTTAATTGTTATGCATATGTACAAATTATGGGTCATTCATTTGTAGTCTCTTAACTTAGTTTCTTAGAGGTGAAGAAACCAAAATTTTGGTGATGGAGAAGAAGAAAAACATAATTTTTTTTGCATATATTATACCATAATACAATGTGATTATGGTAAATACAAATAACATTGATATTGAATATTTTATTATAGTGATTACCCATGTAGATATAATTTATTTGTCATTCATTTATAGTCTTTTAACTTTGCGGCTTATTGAAGAAGATACATGAAATTACGTGATGGGGAAAAAAAATATTGAATTTATTAACATCTAATTTACCATAATTCAATGTCAAAATGGTAAATATAAATAAATTTGAGCTTGATTATTTAATTTTAATTTTTACCTATATTATATAAAATATAAGTGATAGATTATAGTCTTTTATGTTTGTTTTTTAGTGGTTAAAAACCTAAAATTTTTTGATGGAGTTCAAAAATAAAATATAATTAAATTTTTACACCTACTATAGTCTATTATGTTTGGTGCTTAGTGATTAGAAAACCTAAGACTTTGGGATGGTGAAGAAAAATATTGAATATTTTTAGACGTAATATACCATAAGTCAATGTGAATACACTAAATATGAACAATATTGAGATTGATTATTTTATTTTAATTGTTTTGCACATGTATAAATTAAAGGTCATTCATTTGTAGTCTACTTACTTAGTTTCTTAGAGGTTAAGAAACCAAAATTTAGGTGATGGAGAAGAAGAAAAACATAATTATTTTTTACATCTATTATACCATAATACAATGTGATTGTGGTGAATACAAATAACATTGAGATTGAATATTTTATTTTAGTGATTACCCATGTAGATATAATTTATTTGTCATTCATTTATAGTCTTTTAACTCTGCGGCTTATTGACGAAGATACATGTAATTACGTGATGGGGAAAAAACATATCGGATTTATTAACATCTAATTTACCATAATTCAATGTAAAAATAGTAAATATATATAAATTTGAGCTTGATTATTTAATTTTAATTTTTACCTATATTATATAAAATATAAGTCATGGATTATAGTCTTTTAACTTTGTGTTTTGGTGGTTAAAAACCTAAAAGTTTGTGATGGAGTTGAAAAATAAAATAAAATTAAAATTTTGCACCTACTATAGTCTATTATGTTTGGTGCTTAGTGATAAAAAAACCTTAGACTTTGGGATGGTGAAGTAAAATATTGAATATTTTTAGATGTAATATACCATAAGTCAATGTGAATACGATAAATATGAACAATATTGAGCTTGATTATTTAATTTTAATTGTTATGCATATGTACAAATTATGGTTCATTCATTTGTAGTCTCTTAACTTAGTTTCTTAGAGGTGAAGAAACCAAAATTTTGGTGATGGAGAAGAAGAAAAACATAATTTTTTTTACATATATTATACCATAATACAATGTGATTATGGTAAATACAAATAACATTGATATTGAATATTTTATTATAGTGATTACCCATGTAGATATAATTTATTTGTCATTCATTTATAGTCTTTTAACTTTGCGGCTTATTGAAGAAGATACATGAAATTACGTGATGGGGAAAAAACATATTGAATTTATTAACATCTAATTTACCATAATTCAATGTCAAAATGGTAAATATAAATAAATTTGAGCTTGATTATTTAATTTTAATTTTTACCTATATTATATAAAATATAAGTGATAGATTATAGTCTTTTATGTTTGTTTTTTAGTGGTTAAAAACCTAAAATTTTTTGATGGAGTTCAAAAATAAAATATAATTAAATTTTTACACCTACTATAGTCTATTATGTTTGGTGCTTAGTGATTAGAAAACCTAAGACTTTGGGATGGTGAAGAAAAATATTAAATATTTTTAGACGTAATATACCATAAGTCAATGTGAATACACTAAATATGAACAATATTGAGATTGATTATTTTATTTTAATTGTTATGCACATGTATAAATTAAAGGTCATTCATTTGTAGTCTATTTACTTAGTTTCTTAGAGGTTAAGAAACCAAAATTTAGGTGATGGAGAAGAAGAAAAACATAATTATTTTTTACATCTATTATACCATAATACAATGTGATTGTGGTGAATACAAATAACATTGAGATTGAATATTTTATTTTAGTGATTACCCATGTAGATATAATTTATTTGTCATTCATTTATAGTCTTTTAACTCTGCGGCTTATTGACGAAGATACATGTAATTACGTGATGGGGAAAAAACATATCGGATTTATTAACATCTAATTTACCATAATTCAATGTAAAAATAGTAAATATATATAAATTTGAGCTTGATTATTTAATTTTAATTTTTACCTATATTATATAAAATATAAGTCATGGATTATAGTCTTTTAACTTTGTGTTTTGGTGGTTAAAAACCTAAAAGTTTGTGATGGAGTTGAAAAATAAAATAAAATTAAAATTTTGCACCTACTATAGTCTATTATGTTTGGTGCTTAGTGATAAAAAAACCTAAGACTTTGGGATGGTGAAGTAAAATATTGAATATTTTTAGATGTAATATACCATAAGTCAATGTGAATACGATAAATATGAACAATATTGAGCTTGATTATTTAATTTTAATTGTTATGCATATGTACAAATTATGGGTCATTCATTTGTAGTCTCTTAACTTAGTTTCTAAGAGGTGAAGAAACCAAAATTTTGGTGATGGAGAAGAAGAAAAACATATTTTTTTTTACATATATTATACCATAATACAATGTGATTATGGTAAATACAAATAACATTGAGATTGAATATTTTATTATAGTGATTACCCATGTAGAGATAATTTATTTGTCATTCATTTATAGTCTTTTAACTCTGCGGCTTATTGAAGAAGATACATGAAATTACGTGATGGGGAAAAACATATTGAATTTATTAACATCTAATTTACCATAATTCAATGTAAAAATGGTAAATATAAATAAATTTGAGCTTGATTATTTAATTTTAATTTTTACCTATATTATATAAAATATAAGTGATAGATTATAGTCTTTTATGTTTGTTTTTTAGTGGGTAAAAACCTAAAATTTTTTGATGGAGTTCAAAAATAAAATATAATTAATTTTTTACACCTACTATAGTCTATTATGTTTGGTGCTTAGTGATTAGAAAACCTAAGACTTTGGGATGGTGAAGAAAAATATTGAATATTTTTAGACGTAATATACCATAAGTCAATGTGAATACACTAAATATGAACAATATTGAGACTGATTATTTTATTTTAATTGTTATGCACATGTATAAATTAAAGGTCATTCATTTGTAGTCTATTTTCTTTAGTTTCTTAGAGGTTAAGAAACCAAAATTTAGGTGATGGAGAAGAAGAAAAACATAATTTTTTTTACATCTATTATACCATAATACAATGTGATTATGGTGAATACAAATAACATTGAGATTGAATATTTTATTTTAGTGATTACCCATGTAGATATAATTTATTTGTCATTCATTTATAGTCTTTTAACTCTGCGGCTTATTGACAAAGATACATGAAATTACGTGATGGGGAAAAAACATATTGGATTTATTAACATCTAATTTACCATAATTCAATGTAAAAATGGTAAATAGAAATAAATTCGAGCTTGATTATTTAATTTTAATTTTTACCTATATTATATAAAATATAAGTCATGGATTATAGTCTTTTAAATTTGTGTTTTAGTGGTTAAAAACCTAAAATTTTGTGATGGAGTTGAAATTAAACTTAAATTAAATTTTTGCACCTACTATAGTCTATTATGTTTGGTGCTAAGTGATAAAAAAAACCTAAGACTTTGGGATGGTGAAGAAAAATATTGAATATTTTTAGATGTAATATACCATAAGTCAATGTGAATACGATAAATATGAACAATATTGAGCTTGATTATTTAATTTTAATTGTTATGCATATGTACAAATTATGGGTCATTCATTTGTAGTCTCTTAACTTAGTTTCTTAGAGGTGAAGAAACCAAAATTTTGGTGATGGAGAAGAAGAAAAACATAATTTTTTTTACATATATTATACCATAATACAATGTGATTATGGTAAATACAAATAACATTGATATTGAATATTTTATTATAGTGATTACCCATGTAGATATAATTTATTTGTCATTCATTTATAGTCTTTTAACTTTGCGGCTTATTGAAGAAGATACATGAAATTACGTGATGGGGAAAAAACATATTGAATTTATTAACATCTAATTTACCATAATTCAATGTCAAAATGGTAAATATAAATAAATTTGAGCTTGATTATTTAATTTTAATTTTTACCTATATTATATAAAATATAAGTGATAGATTATAGTCTTTTATGTTTGTTTTTTAGTGGTTAAAAACCTAAAATTTTTTGATGGAGTTCAAAAATAAAATATAATTAAATTTTTACACCTAGTACAGTCTATTATGTTTGGTGCTTAGTGAGAAAAAACCTAAGACTTTAGGATGGTGAAGAAAAATATTGAATATGTTTAGATGTAATATACCATAAGTCAATGTGAATACGATAAATATGAACAATATTGAGTTTGATTATTTAATTTTAATTGTTATGCATATGTACAAATTATGGGTCATTCATTTGTAGTCTCTTAACTTAGTTTCTTAGAGGTGAAGAAACCAAAATTTTGGGGATGGAGAAGAAGAAAAACATAATTTTTTTTTACATATATTATACCATAATACAATGTGATTATGGTGAATAAAAATAGCTTTGAGATTGAATATTTTATTATAGTGATTACCCATGTAGATACAATTTATTTGTCATTCATTTATAGTCTTTTAACTCTGCGGCGTATTGAAGAAGATACATGAAATTACGTGATGGGGAAAAACATATTGAATTTATTAACATCTAATTTACCATAATTCAATGTAAAAATGGTAAATATAAATAAATTTGAGCTTCATTATTTAATTTTAATTTTTACCTATATTATATAAAATATAAGTGATAGATTATAGTCTTTTATGTTTGTTATTTAGTGGGTAAAAACCTAAATTTTTTTGATGGAGTTCAAAAATAAAATATAATTAATTTTTTACACCTACTATAGTCTATTATGTTTGGTGCTTAGTATTTAGAAAACCTAAGACTTTGGGATGGTGAAGAAAAATATTGAATATTTTTAGACGTAATATACCATAAGTCAATGTGAATACACTAAATATGAATAATATTGAGATTGATTATTTAATTTTAATTGTTATGCACATGTATAAATTAAAGGTCATTCATTTGTAGTCTATTTACTTAGTTTCTTAGAGGTTAAGAAACCAAAATTTAGGTGATGGAGAAGAAGAAAAACATAATTTTTTTTACATATATTATACCATAATAAAATGTGATTATGGTGAATACAAACATCATTGAGATTGAATATTTTATTATAGTGATTACCCATGTAGATACAATTTATTTATCATTCATTTATAGTCTTTTAACTATGCGGCTTATTGAAGAAGATACATGAAATTACGTGATGGGGAAAAACATATTGAATTTATTAACATCTAATTTACCATAATTCAATGTAAAAATGGTAAATATAAATAAATTTGAGCTTGATTATTTAATTTTAATTTTTACCTATATTATATAAAATATGAGTGATAGATTATAGTCTTTTATGTTTGTTTTTTAGTGGGTAAAAACCTAAAATTTTTTGATGGAGTTCAAAAATAAAATATAATTAATTTTTTACACCTACTATAGTCTATTATGTTTGGTGCTTAGTAATTAGAAAACCTAAGACTTTGGGATGGTGAAGAAAAATATTGAATATTTTTAGACGTAATATACCATAAGTCAATTTGAATACACTAAATATGAACAATATTGAGATTGATTATTTAATTTTAATTGTTATGCACATGTATAAATTAAAGGTCATTCATTTGTAGTCTATTTACTTAGTTTCTTAGAGGTTAAGAAACCAAAATTTTGGTGATGGAGAAGAAGAAAAACATAATTTTTTTTACATCTATTATACCATAATACAATGTGATTATGGTGAATACAAATAACATTGAGATTGAATATTTTATTTTAGTGATTACCCATGTAGATATAATTTATTTGTCATTCATTTATAGTCTTTTAACTCTGCGGCTTATTGACGGAGATACATGAAATTACGTGATGGGGAAAAAACATATTGGATTTATTAACATCTAATTTACCATAATTCAATGTAAAAATGGTAAATATAAATAAATTTGAGCTTGATTATTTAATTTTAATTTTTACCTATATTATATAAAATAAAAGTCATGGATTATAGTCTTTTAAATTTGTGTTTTAGTGGTTAAAAACCTAAAATTTTGTGATGGAGTTGAAAATAAACTTAAATTAAATTTTTGCACCTACTATAGTCTATTATGTTTGGTGCTTAGTGATAAAAAAAACCTAAGACTTTGGGATGGTGAAGAAAAATATTGAATATTTTTAGATGTAATATACCATAAGTCAATGTGAATACGATAAATATGAACAATATTGAGCTTGATTATTTAATTTTAATTGTTATGCATATGTACAAATTATGGGTCATTCATTTGTAGTCTCTTAACTTAGTTTCTTAGAGGTGAAGAAACCAAAATTTTGGTGATGGAGAAGAAGAAAAACATAATTTTTTTTACATATATTATACCATAATACAATGTGATTATGGTAAATACAAATAACATTGATATTGAATATTTTATTATAGTGATTACCCATGTAGATATAATTTATTTGTCATTCATTTATAGTCTTTTAACTTTGCGGCTTATTGAAGAAGATACATGAAATTACGTGATGGGGAAAAAACATATTGAATTTATTAACATCTAATTTACCATAATTCAATGTCAAAATGGTAAATATAAATAAATTTGAGCTTGATTATTTAATTTTAATTTTTACCTATATTATATAAAATATAAGTGATAGATTATAGTCTTTTATGTTTGTTTTTTAGTGGTTAAAAACCTAAAATTTTTTGATGGAGTTCAAAAATAAAATATAATTAAATTTTTACACCTACTACAGTCTATTATGTTTGGTGCTTAGTGAGAAAAAACCTAAGACTTTAGGATGGTGAAGAAAAATATTGAATATGTTTAGATGTAATATACCATAAGTCAATGTGAATACGATAAATATGAACAATATTGAGTTTGATTATTTAATTTTAATTGTTATGCATATGTACAAATTATGGGTCATTCATTTGTAGTCTCTTAACTTAGTTTCTTAGAGGTGAAGAAACCAAAATTTTGGGGATGGAGAAGAAGAAAAACATATTTTTTTTTACATATATTATACCATAATACAATGTGATTATGGTAAATACAAATAACATTGAGATTGAATATTTTATTATAGTGATTACCCATGTAGATACAATTTATTTGTCATTCATTTATAGTCTTTTAACTCTGCGGCGTATTGAAGAAGATACATGAAATTACGTGATGGGGAAAAACATATTGAATTTATTAACATCTAATTTACCATAATTCAATGTAAAAATGGTAAATATAAATAAATTTGAGCTTCATTATTTAATTTTAATTTTTACCTATATTATATAAAATATAAGTGATAGATTATAGTCTTTTATGTTTGTTATTTAGTGGGTAAAAACCTAAATTTTTTTGATGGAGTTCAAAAATAAAATATAATTAATTTTTTACACCTACTATAGTCTATTATGTTTGGTGCTTAGTATTTAGAAAACCTAAGACTTTGGGATGGTGAAGAAAAATATTGAATATTTTTAGACGTAATATACCATAAGTCAATGTGAATACACTAAATATGAATAATATTGAGATTGATTATTTAATTTTAATTGTTATGCACATGTATAAATTAAAGGTCATTCATTTGTAGTCTATTTACTTAGTTTCTTAGAGGTTAAGAAACCAAAATTTAGGTGATGGAGAAGAAGAAAAACATAATTTTTTTTACATATATTATACCATAATAAAATGTGATTATGGTGAATACAAACATCATTGAGATTGAATATTTTATTATAGTGATTACCCATGTAGATACAATTTATTTATCATTCATTTATAGTCTTTTAACTATGCGGCTTATTGAAGAAGATACATGAAATTACGTGATGGGGAAAAACATATTGAATTTATTAACATCTAATTTACCATAATTCAATGTAAAAATGGTAAATATAAATAAATTTGAGCTTGATTATTTAATTTTAATTTTTACCTATATTATATAAAATATGAGTGATAGATTATAGTCTTTTATGTTTGTTTTTTAGTGGGTAAAAACCTAAAATTTTTTGATGGAGTTCAAAAATAAAATATAATTAATTTTTTACACCTACTATAGTCTATTATGTTTGGTGCTTAGTAATTAGAAAACCTAAGACTTTGGGATGGTGAAGAAAAATATTGAATATTTTTAGACGTAATATACCATAAGTCAATTTGAATACACTAAATATGAACAATATTGAGATTGATTATTTAATTTTAATTGTTATGCACATGTATAAATTAAAGGTCATTCATTTGTAGTCTATTTACTTAGTTTCTTAGAGGTTAAGAAACCAAAATTTTGGTGATGGAGAAGAAGAAAAACATAATTTTTTTTACATCTATTATACCATAATACAATGTGATTATGGTGAATACAAATAACATTGAGATTGAATATTTTATTTTAGTGATTACCCATGTAGATATAATTTATTTGTCATTCATTTATAGTCTTTTAACTCTGCGGCTTATTGACGGAGATACATGAAATTACGTGATGGGGAAAAAACATATTGGATTTATTAACATCTAATTTACCATAATTCAATGTAAAAATGGTAAATATAAATAAATTTGAGCTTGATTATTTAATTTTAATTTTTACCTATATTATATAAAATAAAAGTCATGGATTATAGTCTTTTAAATTTGTGTTTTAGTGGTTAAAAACCTAAAATTTTGTGATGGAGTTGAAAATAAACTTAAATTAAATTTTTGCACCTACTATAGTCTATTATGTTTGGTGCTTAGTGATAAAAAAAACCTAAGACTTTGGGATGGTGAAGAAAAATATTGAATATTTTTAGATGTAATATACCATAAGTCAATGTGAATACGATAAATATGAACAATATTGAGCTTGATTATTTAATTTTAATTGTTATGCATATGTACAAATTATGGGTCATTCATTTGTAGTCTCTTAACTTAGTTTCTTAGAGGTGAAGAAACCAAAATTTTGGTGATGGAGAAGAAGAAAAACATAATTTTTTTTACATATATTATACCATAATACAATGTGATTATGGTAAATACAAATAACATTGATATTGAATATTTTATTATAGTGATTACCCATGTAGATATAATTTATTTGTCATTCATTTATAGTCTTTTAACTTTGCGGCTTATTGAAGAAGATACATGAAATTACGTGATGGGGAAAAAACATATTGAATTTATTAACATCTAATTTACCATAATTCAATGTCAAAATGGTAAATATAAATAAATTTGAGCTTGATTATTTAATTTTAATTTTTACCTATATTATATAAAATATAAGTGATAGATTATAGTCTTTTATGTTTGTTTTTTAGTGGTTAAAAACCTAAAATTTTTTGATGGAGTTCAAAAATAAAATATAATTAAATTTTTACACCTACTACAGTCTATTATGTTTGGTGCTTAGTGAGAAAAAACCTAAGACTTTAGGATGGTGAAGAAAAATATTGAATATGTTTAGATGTAATATACCATAAGTCAATGTGAATACGATAAATATGAACAATATTGAGTTTGATTATTTAATTTTAATTGTTATGCATATGTACAAATTATGGGTCATTCATTTGTAGTCTCTTAACTTAGTTTCTTAGAGGTGAAGAAACCAAAATTTTGGGGATGGAGAAGAAGAAAAACATAATTTTTTTTTACATATATTATACCATAATACAATGTGATTATGGTGAATAAAAATAGCTTTGAGATTGAATATTTTATTATAGTGATTACCCATGTAGATACAATTTATTTGTCATTCATTTATAGTCTTTTAACTCTGCGGCGTATTGAAGAAGATACATGAAATTACGTGATGGGGAAAAACATATTGAATTTATTAACATCTAATTTACCATAATTCAATGTAAAAATGGTAAATATAAATAAATTTGAGCTTCATTATTTAATTTTAATTTTTACCTATATTATATAAAATATAAGTGATAGATTATAGTCTTTTATGTTTGTTATTTAGTGGGTAAAAACCTAAATTTTTTTGATGGAGTTCAAAAATAAAATATAATTAATTTTTTACACCTACTATAGTCTATTATGTTTGGTGCTTAGTATTTAGAAAACCTAAGACTTTGGGATGGTGAAGAAAAATATTGAATATTTTTAGACGTAATATACCATAAGTCAATGTGAATACACTAAATATGAATAATATTGAGATTGATTATTTAATTTTAATTGTTATGCACATGTATAAATTAAAGGTCATTCATTTGTAGTCTATTTACTTAGTTTCTTAGAGGTTAAGAAACCAAAATTTAGGTGATGGAGAAGAAGAAAAACATAATTTTTTTTACATATATTATACCATAATAAAATGTGATTATGGTGAATACAAACATCATTGAGATTGAATATTTTATTATAGTGATTACCCATGTAGATACAATTTATTTATCATTCATTTATAGTCTTTTAACTATGCGGCTTATTGAAGAAGATACATGAAATTACGTGATGGGGAAAAACATATTGAATTTATTAACATCTAATTTACCATAATTCAATGTAAAAATGGTAAATATAAATAAATTTGAGCTTGATTATTTAATTTTAATTTTTACCTATATTATATAAAATATGAGTGATAGATTATAGTCTTTTATGTTTGTTTTTTAGTGGGTAAAAACCTAAAATTTTTTGATGGAGTTCAAAAATAAAATATAATTAATTTTTTACACCTACTATAGTCTATTATGTTTGGTGCTTAGTAATTAGAAAACCTAAGACTTTGGGATGGTGAAGAAAAATATTGAATATTTTTAGACGTAATATACCATAAGTCAATTTGAATACACTAAATATGAACAATATTGAGATTGATTATTTAATTTTAATTGTTATGCACATGTATAAATTAAAGGTCATTCATTTGTAGTCTATTTACTTAGTTTCTTAGAGGTTAAGAAACCAAAATTTTGGTGATGGAGAAGAAGAAAAACATAATTTTTTTTACATCTATTATACCATAATACAATGTGATTATGGTGAATACAAATAACATTGAGATTGAATATTTTATTTTAGTGATTACCCATGTAGATATAATTTATTTGTCATTCATTTATAGTCTTTTAACTCTGCGGCTTATTGACGGAGATACATGAAATTACGTGATGGGGAAAAAACATATTGGATTTATTAACATCTAATTTACCATAATTCAATGTAAAAATGGTAAATATAAATAAATTTGAGCTTGATTATTTAATTTTAATTTTTACCTATATTATATAAAATAAAAGTCATGGATTATAGTCTTTTAAATTTGTGTTTTAGTGGTTAAAAACCTAAAATTTTGTGATGGAGTTGAAAATAAACTTAAATTAAATTTTTGCACCTACTATAGTCTATTATGTTTGGTGCTTAGTGATAAAAAAAACCTAAGACTTTGGGATGGTGAAGAAAAATATTGAATATTTTTAGATGTAATATACCATAAGTCAATGTGAATACGATAAATATGAACAATATTGAGCTTGATTATTTAATTTTAATTGTTATGCATATGTACAAATTATGGGTCATTCATTTGTAGTCTCTTAACTTAGTTTCTTAGAGGTGAAGAAACCAAAATTTTGGTGATGGAGAAGAAGAAAAACATAATTTTTTTTACATATATTATACCATAATACAATGTGATTATGGTAAATACAAATAACATTGATATTGAATATTTTATTATAGTGATTACCCATGTAGATATAATTTATTTGTCATTCATTTATAGTCTTTTAACTTTGCGGCTTATTGAAGAAGATACATGAAATTACGTGATGGGGAAAAAACATATTGAATTTATTAACATCTAATTTACCATAATTCAATGTCAAAATGGTAAATATAAATAAATTTGAGCTTGATTATTTAATTTTAATTTTTACCTATATTATATAAAATATAAGTGATAGATTATAGTCTTTTATGTTTGTTTTTTAGTGGTTAAAAACCTAAAATTTTTTGATGGAGTTCAAAAATAAAATATAATTAAATTTTTACACCTACTACAGTCTATTATGTTTGGTGCTTAGTGAGAAAAAACCTAAGACTTTAGGATGGTGAAGAAAAATATTGAATATGTTTAGATGTAATATACCATAAGTCAATGTGAATACGATAAATATGAACAATATTGAGTTTGATTATTTAATTTTAATTGTTATGCATATGTACAAATTATGGGTCATTCATTTGTAGTCTCTTAACTTAGTTTCTTAGAGGTGAAGAAACCAAAATTTTGGGGATGGAGAAGAAGAAAAACATAATTTTTTTTTACATATATTATACCATAATACAATGTGATTATGGTGAATAAAAATAGCTTTGAGATTGAATATTTTATTATAGTGATTACCCATGTAGATACAATTTATTTGTCATTCATTTATAGTCTTTTAACTCTGCGGCGTATTGAAGAAGATACATGAAATTACGTGATGGGGAAAAACATATTGAATTTATTAACATCTAATTTACCATAATTCAATGTAAAAATGGTAAATATAAATAAATTTGAGCTTCATTATTTAATTTTAATTTTTACCTATATTATATAAAATATAAGTGATAGATTATAGTCTTTTATGTTTGTTATTTAGTGGGTAAAAACCTAAATTTTTTTGATGGAGTTCAAAAATAAAATATAATTAATTTTTTACACCTACTATAGTCTATTATGTTTGGTGCTTAGTATTTAGAAAACCTAAGACTTTGGGATGGTGAAGAAAAATATTGAATATTTTTAGACGTAATATACCATAAGTCAATGTGAATACACTAAATATGAATAATATTGAGATTGATTATTTAATTTTAATTGTTATGCACATGTATAAATTAAAGGTCATTCATTTGTAGTCTATTTACTTAGTTTCTTAGAGGTTAAGAAACCAAAATTTAGGTGATGGAGAAGAAGAAAAACATAATTTTTTTTACATATATTATACCATAATAAAATGTGATTATGGTGAATACAAATAGCATTGAGATTGAATATTTTATTATAGTGATTACCCATGTAGATACAATTTATTTATCATTCATTTATAGTCTTTTAACTCTGCGGCTTATTGAAGAAGATACATGAAATTACGTGATGGGGAAAAACATATTGAATTTATTAACATCTAATTTACCATAATTCAATGTAAAAATGGTAAATATAAATAAATTTGAGCTTGATTATTTAATTTTAATTTTTACCTATATTATATAAAATATGAGTGATAGATTATAGTCTTTTATGTTTGTTTTTTAGTGGTTAAAAACCTAAAAAAATTTGATGGAGTTCAACAATAAAATATAATTAACTTTTTACACCTACTATAGTCTATTATGTTTGGTGCTTAGTAATTAGAAAACCTAAGACTTTGGGATGGTGAAGAAAAATATTGAATATTTTTAGACGTAATATACCATAAGTCAATTTGAATACACTAAATATGAACAATATTGAGATTAATTATTTAATTTTAATTGTTATGCACATGTATAAATTAAAGGTCATTCATTTGTAGTCTATTTACTTAGTTTCTTAGAGGTTAAGAAACCAAAATTTTGGTGATGGAGAAGAAGAAAAACATAATTTTTTTTACATCTATTATACCATAATACAATGTGATTATGGTGAATACAAATAACATTGAGATTGAATATTTTATTTTAGTGATTACCCATGTAGATATAATTTATTTGTCATTCATTTATAGTCTTTTAACTCTGCGGCTTATTGACGGAGATACATGAAATTACGTGATGGGGAAAAAACATATTGGATTTATTAACATCTAATTTACCATAATTCAATGTAAAAATGGTAAATATAAATAAATTTGAGCTTGATTATTTAATTTTAATTTTTACCTATATTATATAAAATAAAAGTCATGGATTATAGTCTTTTAAATTTGTGTTTTAGTGGTTAAAAACCTAAAATTTTGTGATGGAGTTGAAAATAAACTTAAATTAAATTTTTGCACCTACTATAGTCTATTATGTTTGGTGCTTAGTGATAAAAAAAAACCTAAGACTTTGGGATGGTGAAGAAAAATATTGAATATTTTTAGATGTAATATACCATAAGTCAATGTGAATATGATAAATATGAACAATATTGAGCTTGATTATTTAATTTTAATTGTTATGCATATGTACAAATTATGGGTCATTCATTTGTAGTCTCTTAACTTAGTTTCTTAGAGGTGAAGAAACCAAAATTTTGGTGATGGAGAAGAAGAAAAACATAATTTTTTTTACATATATTATACCATAATACAATGTGATTATGGTAAATACAAATAACATTGATATTGAATATTTTATTATAGTGATTACCCATGTAGGTATAATTTATTTGTCATTCATTTATAGTCTTTTAACTTTGCGGCTTATTGAAGAAGATACATGAAATTACGTGATGGGGAAAAAACATATTGAATTTATTAACATCTAATTTACCATAATTCAATGTCAAAATGGTAAATATAAATAAATTTGAGCTTGATTATTTAATTTTAATTTTTACCTATATTATATAAAATATAAGTGATAGATTATAGTCTTTTATGTTTGTTTTTTAGTGGTTAAAAACCTAAAAAATTTTGATGGAGTTCAAAAATAAAATATAATTAAATTTTTACACCTACTATAGTCTATTATGTTTGGTGCTTAGTGATAAAAAACCTAAGACTTTAGGATGGTGAAGAAAAATATTGAATATGTTTAGATGTAATATACCATAAGTCAATGTGAATACGATAAATATGAACAATATTGAGCTTGATTATTTAATTTTAATTGTTATGCATATGTACAAATTATGGGCCATTCATTTGTAGTCTCTTAACTTAGTTTCTTAGAGGTGAAGAAACCAAAATTTTGGGGATGGAGAAGAAGAAAAACATAATTTTTTTTTACATATATTAAACCATAATACAATGTGATTATGGTGAATAAAAATAGCATTGAGATTGAATATTTTTTTATAGTGATTACCCATGTAGATACAATTTATTTGTCATTCATTTATAGTCTTTTAACTCTGCGGCTTATTGAAGAAGATACATGAAATTACGTGATGGGGAAAAACATATTGAATTTATTAACATCTAATTTACCATAATTCAATGTAAAAATGGTAAATATAAATAAATTTGAGCTTCATTATTTAATTTTAATTTTTACCTATATTATATAAAATATAAGTGATAGATTATAGTCTTTTATGTTTGTTTTTTAGTGGGTAAAAACCTAAATTTTTTTGATGGAGTTCAAAAATAAAATATAATTAATTTTTTACACCTACTATAGTCTATTATGTTTGGTGCTTAGTATTTAGAAAACCTAAGACTTTGGGATGGTGAAGAAAAATATTGAATATTTTTATACGTAATATACCATAAGTCAATGTGAATACACTAAAATGAATAATATTGAGATTGATTATTTAATTTTAATTGTTATGCACATGTATAAATTAAAGGTCATTCATTTGTAGTCTATTTACTTAGTTTCTTAGAGGTTAAGAAACCAAAATTTAGGTGATGGAGAAGAAGAAAAACATAATTTTTTTTACATATATTATACCATAATACAATGTGATTATGGTGAATACAAATAGCATTGAGATTGAATATTTTATTATAGTGATTACCCATGTAGATACAATTTATTTGTCATTCATTTATAGTCTTTTAACTCTGCGGCTTATTGAAGAAGATACATGAAATTACGTGATGGGGAAAAACATATTGAATTTATTAACATCTAATTTACCATAATTCAATGTAAAAATGGTAAATATAAATAAATTTAAGCTTGATTATTTAATTTTAATTTTTAGCTATATTATATAAAATATAAGTGATAGATTATAGTCTTTTATGTTTGTTTTTTAGTGGGTAAAAACCTAAAATTTTTTGATGGAGTTCAAAAATAAAATATAATTAATTTTTTACACCTACTATAGTCTATTATGTTTGGTGCTTAGTAATTAGAAAACCTAAGACTTTGGGATGGTGAATAAAAATATTGAATATTTTTAGACGTAATATACCATAAGTCAATTTGAATACACTAAATATGAACAATATTGAGATTGATTATTTAATTTTAATTGTTATGCACATGTATAAATTAAAGGTCATTCATTTGTAGTCTATTTACTTAGTTTCTTAGAGGTTAAGAAACCAAAATTTTGGTGATGGAGAAGAAGAAAAACATAATTTTTTTTTACATCTATTATACCATAATACAATGTGATTATGGTGAATACAAATAACATTGAGATTGAATATTTTATTTTAGTGATTACCCATGTAGATATAATTTATTTGTCATTCATTTATAGTCTTTTAACTCTGCGGCTTATTGACGGAGATACATGAAATTACGTGATGGGGAAAAAACATATTGGATTTATTAACATCTAATTTACCATAATTCAATGTAAAAATGGTAAATATAAATAAATTTGAGCTTGATTATTTAATTTTAATTTTTACCTATATTATATAAAATATAAGTCATGGATTATAGTCTTTTAAATTTGTGTTTTAGTGGTTAAAAATCTAAAATTTTGTGATGGAGTTGAAAATAAAATTAAATTAAATTTTTGCACCTACTATAGTCTATTATGTTTGGTGCTTAGTGATAAAAAAAACCTAAGACTTTGGGATGGTGAAGAAAAATATTGAATATTTTTAGATGTAATATACCATAAGTCAATGTGAATACGATAAATATGAACAATATTGAGCTTGATTATTTAATTTTAATTGTTATGCATATGTACAAATTATGGGTCATTCATTTGTAGTCTCTTAACTTAGTTTCTTAGAGGTGAAGAAACCAAAATTTTGGTGATGGAGAAGAAGAAAAACATAATTTTTTTTACATATATAATACCATAATACAATGTGATTATGGTAAATACAAATAACATTGATATTGAATATTTTATTATAGTGATTACCCATGTAGATATAATTTATTTGTCATTCATTTATAGTCTTTTAACTTTGCGGCTTATTGAAGAAGATACATGAAATTACGTGATGGGGAAAAAACATATTGAATTTATTAACATCTAATTTACCATAATTCAATGTCAAAATGGTAAATATAAATAAATTTGAGCTTGATTATTTAATTTTAATTTTTACCTATATTATATAAAATATAAGTGATAGATTATAGTCTTTTATGTTTGTTTTTTAGTGGGTAAAAACCTAATATTTTTTGATGGAGTTCAAAAATAAAATATAATTAATTTTTTACACCTACTATAGTCTATTATGTTTGGTGCTTAGTGATAAAAAACCTAAGACTTTGGGATGGTGAAGAAAAATATTGAATATGTTTAGATGTAATATACCATAAGTCAATGTGAATACGATAAATATGAACAATATTGAGCTTGATTATTTAATTTTAATTGTTATGCATATGTACAAATTATGGGCCATTCATTTGTAGTCTCTTAACTTAGTTTCTTAGAGGTGAAGAAACCAAAATTTTGGGGATGGAGAAGAAAAACATAATTTTTTTTACATATATTATACCATAATACAATGTGATTATGGTGAATACAAATAGCATTGAGATTGAATATTTTATTATAGTGATTACCCATGTAGATACAATTTTTTTGTCATTCATTTATAGTCTTTTAACTCTGAGGCTTATTGAAGAAGATACATCAAATTACGTGATGGGGAAAAACATATTGAATTTATTAACATCTAATTTACCATAAATCAATGTAAAAATGGTAAATATAAATAAATTTGAGCTTGATTATTTAATTTTAATTTTTACCTATATTATATAAAATATAAGTGATAGATTATTGTCTTTTATGTTTGTTTTTTAGTGGGTATAAACCTAAAAATTTTTGATGGAGTTCAAAAATAAAATATAATTAATTTTTTACACCTACTATAGTCTATTATGTTTGGTGTTTTGTAATTAGAAAACCTAAGACTTTGGGATGGTGAAGAAAAATATTGAATATTTTTAGACGTAATATACCATAAGTCAATGTGAATACACTAAATATGAACAATATTGAGATTGATTATTTAATTTTAATTGTTATGCACATGTATAAATTAAAGGTCATTCATTTGTAGTCTATTTACTTAGTTTCTTAGAGGTTAAGAAACCAAAATTTAGGTGATGGAGAAGAAGAAAAACATAATTTTTTTTACATATATTATACCATAATACAATGTGATTATGGTGAATACAAATAGCATTGAGATTGAATATTTTATTATAGTGATTACCCATGTAGATACAATTTATTTGTCATTCATTTATAGTCTTTTAACTCTGCGGCTTATTGAAGAAGATACATGAAATTACGTGATGGGGAAAAACATATTGAATTTATTAACATCTAATTTACCATAATTCAATGTAAAAATGGTAAATATAAATAAATTTGAGCTTGATTATTTAATTTTAATTTTTACCTATATTATATAAAATATAAGTGATAGATTATAGTCTTTTATGTTTGTTTTTTAGTGGGTAAAAACCTAAAATTTTTTGATGGAGTTCAAAAATAAAATATAATTAATTTTTTACACCTACTATAGTCTATTATGTTTGGTGCTTAGTAATTAGAAAACTTAAGACTTTGGGATGGTGAATAAAAATATTGAATATTTTTAGACGTAATATACCATAAGTCAATTTGAATACACTAAATATGAACAATATTGAGATTGATTATTTAATTTTAATTGTTATGCACATGTATAAATTAAAGGTCATTCATTTGTAGTCTATTTACTTAGTTTCTTAGAGGTTAAGAAACCAAAATTTTGGTGATGGAGAAGAAGAAAAACATAATTTTTTTTACATCTATTATACCATAATACAATGTGATTATGGTGAATACAAATAACATTGAGATTGAATATTTTATTTTAGTGATTACCCATGTAGATATAATTTATTTGTCATTCATTTGTAGTCTTTTAACTCTGCGGCTTATTGACGGAGATACATGAAATTACGTGATGGGGAAAAAACATATTGGATTTATTAACATCTAATTTACCATAATTCAATGTAAAAATGGTAAATATAAATAAATTTGAGCTTGATTATTTAATTTTAATTTTTACCTATATTATATAAAATATAAGTCATGGATTATAGTCTTTTAAATTTGTGTTTTAGTGGTTAAAAATCTAAAATTTTGTGATGGAGTTGAAAATAAAATTAAATTAAATTTTTGCACCTACTATAGTCTATTATGTTTGGTGCTTAGTGATAAAAAAAACCTAAGACTTTGGGATGGTGAAGAAAAATATTGAATATTTTTAGATGTAATATACCATAAGTCAATGTGAATACGATAAATATGAACAATATTGAGCTTGATTATTTAATTTTAATTGTTATGCATATGTACAAATTATGGGTCATTCATTTGTAGTCTCTTAACTTAGTTTCTTAGAGGTGAAGAAACCAAAATTTTGGTGATGGAGAAGAAGAAAAACATAATTTTCTTTACATATATTATACCATAATACAATGTGATTATGGTGAATACAAATAACATTGAGATTGAATATTTTATTATAGTGATTACCCAGGTAGATATAATTTATTTGTCATTCATTTATAGTCTTTTAACTCTGCGGCTTATTGAAGAAGATACATGATATTACGTGATGGGGAAAAAACATATTGGATTTATTAACATCTAATTTACCATAATTCAATGTAAAAATGGGAAATATAAATAAATTTGAGCTTGATTATTTAATTTTAATTTTTACCTATATTATATAAAATATAAGTCATGGATTATAGTCTTTTAAATTTGTGTTTTAGTGGTTAAAAAAACAAAATTTTGTGATGGAGTTGAAAATAAAATTAAATTAAATTTTTGCACCTACTATAGTCTATTATGTTTGGTGCTTAGTGATAAAAAAAACCTAAGACTTTGGGATGGTGAAGAAAAATATTGAATATTTTTAGATGTAATATACCATAAGTCAATGTGAATACGATAAATATGAACAATATTGAGCTTGATTATTTAATTTTAATTGTTATGCATATGTACAAATTATGGGTCATTCATTTGTAGTCTCTTAACTTAGTTTCTTAGAGGTGAAGAAACCAAAATTTTGGTGATGGAGAAGAAGAAAAACATAACTTTTTTTACATATATTATACCATAATACAATGTGATTATGGTGAATACAAATAACATTGAGATTGAATATTTTATTTTAGTGATTACCCATGTAGATATAATTTATTTGTCATTCATTTATAGTCTTTTAACTCTGCGGCTTATTGAAGAAGATACATGATATTACGTGATGGGGAAAAAACATATTGAATTTATTAACATCTAATTTACCATAATTCAATGTAAAAATGGTAAATATAAATAAATTTGAGCTTGATTATTTAATTTTAATTTTTACCTATATTATATAAAATATAAGTCATGGATTATATTCTATTAAGTTTGTTTTTTAGTGGGTAAAAACCTAAATTTTTATGATGGAGTTCAAAAATAAATTATAATTAATTTTTTACACCTACTGTAGTCTATTATGTTTGGTGCTTAGTGATAAAAAACCTAAGACTTTGTAATGGTGAAGAAAAATATTGAATATTTTTAGATGTCATATACCATAAGTCAATGCGAATACGACAAATATGAACAATATTGAGCTTGATTATTTGATTTTAATTGTTATTCATATGTATAAATTAAGGGTCATTCATTAGTAGTCTCTTTATTTAGTTTCTTAGAGGTAAAGAAACCAAAATTTTGGTGATGGAGAAGAAGAAAAACATATTTTTTTTTACATCTATTATACCATAATACAATGGGATTATGGTGAATACAAATAACATTTAGATTGAATATTTTATTATAGTGATTACAAATGTAGATATAATTTATTTATCATTCATTTATAGTCTTTTAACTCTACGGCTTATTGACGAAGAAACGTGAAATTTTGAGATGGGGAAAAAACATATTTAATATATTTACATCTAGTTTACCATAATTCAATGTAAAAATGGTAAATATAAATAAAATCGAGCTTGATTATTTAATTTTAATTTTTACCTATATTATATAAAATATAAGTCATGGATTATAGTCTTTTAACTTTGTTTTTTAGTGGGTAAAAACCTAAAATTTTGTCATGGTGTTCAAAAATAAAATATAATTAATTTTTTACATCTACTATAGTCTATTATATTTGGTGCTTAGTGATAAAAAACCTAAGACTTTAGTTGTTATGCATATGTATAAATTATGGGTCATTCATTTGTAGTCTCTTAACTTAGTTTCTTAGAGGTGAAGAAACCAAAATTTTAGCGATGGAGAAGAAGAAAAACATAATTCTTTTTTACATCTATTATACCATAATACAATGTGATTATGGTGAATACAAATAACATTGAGATTGAATATTTTATTATAGTGATTACCCATGTAGATATAATTTATTTGTCACTCATTTATAGTCTTTTAACTCTGCGGCTTATTGATGAAGAAACATGAAATTTCGTGATGGAGAAAAAACTTATTTAATATATTGACATCTAGTTTACCATAATTCAATGTGAAATAGGTAAATATAAATAAATTTGAGCTTGATTATTTAATTTTAATTTTTACCTATATTATATAAAATATAAGTGATGGATTATAGTCTTTTAAGTTTGTTTTTTAGTGGAAAAATAACCTAAAATTTTTTGATGCAGTTCAAAATTAAAATATAATTAATTTTTTAACACCTACTATAGTCTATTATTTTTGGTGCTTAGTTATAAAAAACCTAAGACTTTGGGATGGTGAAGAAAAATATTAAACATTTATAGATGTAATATACCTTAAGTCAATGTGAATACGATAAATATGAATAATATTGAGCTTGATTATTTACTTTCAATTGTTATGCATATGTATAATTTAAGGGTCATTCATTTGTAATCTCTTAACTTAGTTTCTTAGAGGTGAAGAAACCAAAATTTTAGCGATGGAGAAGAAGAAAAGCATAATTTTTTTTACATCTATTATACCATAATACAATGTGATTATGGTGAATACACATAACATTGAGATTAAATATTTTATTGTAGTGATTACCCATGTAGATATAATTTATTTGTCATTCATTTATAGTCTTTTAACTCTGCGGCTTATTGACGAAGAAACGTGAAATTTCGTGATGGAGAAAAAACATATTTAATATATTTACATCTAGTTTACCGTAATTCAATGTTAAAAAGGTAAATATAAATAAATTTGTGTATGATTATTTATCTTTAATTTTTACCTATATTATATAAAATATAAGTGATGGACTATAGTCTTTTAAGTTTGCTTTTTAGTGGGAAAAAAACCTAAATTTTTTTAATGGAGTTCAAAAAAAAAATATAATTAATTTTTTTACACCTACTAGAGTCTATTATGTTTGGTGCTTAGTGATAAAAAACCTAAAACTTTCGGATGGTGAAGAAAAATATTGAATATTTTTAGATGTAATATACCATAAGTCAATTTGAATACGATAAATATGAACAATATTGACCTTGATTATTTAATTTTAATTGTTAGGCATATGTATAAATTAAGGGTCATTCAATAGTAGTCTCTTTACTTAGTTTCTTAGAGGTGAAGAAACCAAAATTTTGGAGATGGAGAAGAAGAAAAACATAATTTTTCTTACATCTATTATACCATAATACAATGTGATTATGGTGAATACAAATAGCATTTAGAATGAATATTTTATTATAGTGATTACCCATGTAGATATGATTTATTTGTCATTCAGTTATAGTCTTTTAACTCTGCGGCTTATTGACGAAGAAACGTGAAATTTTGTGATGGAGAAAAAACATATTTAATATATTTACATCTAGTTTACCATAATTCAATGTGAAAAAGGTAAATATAAATAAATTTGTGCTTGATTATTTAATTTTAATTTTTACCTATATTATATAAAATATAAGTGATGCATTATAGTCTTTTAACTTTGTTTTTTAGTGGGAAAAATCTAAATTTTTTTTATGGTGTTGAAAAAGAAAATTTAATTAATTTTTTACACCTACTATAGTCTATTATGTTTGGTGCTTAGTGATAAAAAAAACCTAAGACTTTGGGATGGTGAAGAAAAATATTAAATATTTTTAGATGTAATATACCATAAGTCAATGTGAATACAATAAATATGAACAATATTGAGCTTGATTATTTAATTTTTTTACACCTACTATAGTCTATTATGTTTGGTGCTTAGTGATAAAAACCATAATTTATAAACATTTTTAGATGTAATATACCATAAGTCAATGTGAATATTATGAATATGATATTTATTAAGCTTGATTATTTAATTTTAATTGTTTTGCATATGTATAAATTATGGGTCATTCATTTGTAGTCTCTTAACTTAGTTTCTTAGAGGTGAACAAACCAAAATTTCGGTGATGGAGAAGAAGAAAAACATAATTTTGTTTACATCTATTATACCATAATACAATGTGATTATGGTGAATACAAATAACATTGAGATTGAATATTTTATTATAGTGATTACCCATGTAGATATAATTTATTTGTCATTTATTTATAGTCTTTTAACTCTGCGGCTTATTGACGAAGAAACGTGAAATTTAGTGATAGAGAAAAAACATATTTAATATATTTACATCTAGTTTACCGTAATTCAATGTTAAAAAGGTAAATATAAATAAATTTGAGCTTGATTATTTCATTTTAATTTTTACCTATATTATATAAAATATAAGTGATGCATTATAGTCTTTTAACGTTGTTTTTTAGTGGGAAAAAAACTAAAATTTTTTGATGGTGTTGAAAAAGAAACTTTAATTAATTTTTTACACCTACTATAGTCTATTATGTTTGGTGCTTAGTGATAAAAAAACCTAAGACTTTGGGATGGTGAAGAAAAATATTAAATATTTTTAGATGTAATATACCATAAGTCAATGTGAATACAATAAATATGAACAATATTGAGCTTGATTATTTAATTTTTTTACACCTGCTATAGTCTATTATGTTTGGTGCTTAGTGATAAAAACCATAATTTATAAACATTTTTAGATGTAATATACGATAAGTCAATGTGAATATTATGAATATGATCTTTATTGAGCTTGATTATTTAATTTTAATTGTTTTGCATATGTATAAATTATGGGTCATTCATTTGTAGTCTCTTAACTTAGTTTCTTAGAGGTGAAGAAACCAAAATTTTGGTGATGGAGAAGAAGAAAAACATAATTTTGTTTACATCTATTATCCCATAATACAATGTGATTATGGTGAATATAAATAACATTCAGATTGAATATTTTATTATAGTGATTACCCATGTAGATATAATTTATTTGTCATTTATTTATAGTCTTTTAACTCTGCGGCTTATTGACGAAGAAACGTGAAATTTCGTGATGTAGAAAAAACATATTTAATATATTTACATCTAGTTTACCGTAATTCAATGTTAAAAAGGTAAACATAAATAAATTTGAGCTGGATTGTTTAATTTTAATTTTTACCTATATTATATAAAATATAAGTCAAGGATTATAGTCTTTTAATTTTATTTTTTAGTGGGTAAAACCCTAAAATTTTATGATAGAATTGTAAAATAAAATATAATTAATTTTTTATACCTACTATAGTCTATTATGTTTGGTGCTTTGAGAAAAAAAACCTAAGGGTTTGGGATGGTGAAGAAAAAAATTGAATATTTTTAGAAGTAATATACCATAAGTCAATGTGAATACTATGAATATGAACTTTATTGAGCTTGATTATTTAATTTTAATTGTTATGCATATGTATAAATTATGGGTCATTCATTTGTAATCTCTTAACTTAGTTTTTTAGAGGTGAAGAAACAAAAAATTTAGTGATGGAGAAGAAGAAAAACATAATTCTTTTACATCTATTATACCATAATACAATGTGATTATGGTGAATACAAATAACATTGAGATTGAATATTTTATTATAGTGATTACCCATGTAGATATAACTTATTTGTCATTCATTTATAGTCTTTTAACTCTGCGGCTTATTGACGAAGAAACGTGAAATTTCGTGATGGAGTAAAAACATATTTAATATATTTACATCTAGTTTACCATAATTCAATGTAAAAAAGGGTAAATATAAATAAATTTGCGCTTGATTATTTAATTTTAGATTTTATCTATATTATATAAAATATAAGTGATGGACTATAGTCTTTTAAGTTTGCTTTTTAGTGGGAAAAAAACCTAAATTTTTTTGATGGAGTTCAAAAATAAAACATAATTAATTTTTTACACCTACTATAGTCTATTATGTTTGGTGCTTAGTGATAAAAAACCTAAGACTTTCAGATGGTGAAGAAAAATATTGAATATTTTTAGATGTAATATACAATAAGTCAATGTGAATACGATAAATATGAACAATATTGACCTTGATTATTTAATTTTAATTGTTAGGCATATGCATAAATTAAGGGTGATTCATTTGTAGCCTCTTTACTTAGTTTCTTAGAGGTGATGAAACCAAAATTTTGGTGATGGAGAAGAAGAAAAACATAATTTTTTTTTACATCTATTATACCATAATACAATGTGATTATGGTGAATACAAATAACATTGAGATTGAATATTTTACTTTAGTGATTACCCATGTAGATACAATCTATTTGTCACTCATTTATAGTCTTTTAACTCTGCGGCTTATTGACGAAGAAACATGAAATTTCATGATGGAGAAAAAACATATTTAATATATAATTTTACCTAGTTTACCGTAATTCAATGTGAAAAAGGTAAATATAAATAAATTTGAGCTTTATTATTTAATTTTAATTTTAACCTATATTATATAAAATATAAGTGATGGATTATAGTCTTTTAAGTTTGTTTTTTAGTGGGAAAATAACCTAAAATTTTTTGATGCAGTTCAAAAATAAAATATAATTAATTTTTTACACCTACTATAGTCTATTATTTTTGGTTCTTAGTGATAAAAACCCTAAGACTTTGGGATGGTGAAGAAAAATATTAAACATTTTTAGATGTAATATACCATAAGTCAATGTGAATACGATAAATATGAACAATATTGAGCTTGATTATTTAATTTCAATTGTTATGTATATGTATAATTTAAGGGTCATTCATTTGTAATCTCTTAAGTTAGTTTCTTAGAGGTGAAGAAACCAAAATTTTAGCGATGGAGAAGAAGAAAAGCATAATTTTTTTTACATCTATTATACCATAATACAATGTGATTATGGTGAATACAAATAACATTGAGATTGAATATTTTATTATAGTGATTACCCATGTAGATATAATTTATTTGTCATTCATTTATAGTCTTTTAACTCTGCAGCTTATTGACGAAGAAACGTGAAATTTCGTGATGGAGAAAAAACATATTTAATATATTTACATCTAGTTTACCGTAATTCAATGTGAAAAAGGTAAATATAAATAAATTTGTGTATGATTATTTAATTTCAATTTTTACCTATATTATATAAAATATAATTGATGGATTATAGTCTTTTAAGTTTGTTTTTTAGTGGGAAAAAACCTAAATTTTTTTGATGGAGTTGAAAAATAAAATATAATTAATTTTTTACATATACTATAGTCTATTATGTTTGGTGCTTAGTGATAAAAAACCTAAGACTTCGGGATGGTGAAGAAAAATATTAAATATTTTTAGATGTAATATACCATAAGTCAATTTGAATACGATAAATATGAACAATATTGAGCTTGATTATTTAATTTTAGTTGTTATGTATATGTATAAATTAAGGGTCATTCATTAGTAGTCTCTTTACTTAGTTTCTTAGAGGTGAAGAAACCAAAATTTTGGAGATGGAGAAGAAGAAAAACATAATTTTTCTTACATCTATTATACCATAATACAATGTGATTATGGTGAATACAAATAGCATTTAGAATGAATATTTTATTATAGTGATTACCCATGTAGATATAATTTATTTGTCATTCATTTATAGTCTTTTAACTCTGCGGCTTATTGACGAAGAAACGTGAAATTTGTGATGGAGAAAAAACATATTTAATATATTTACATCTAGTTTACCATAATTCATTGTGAAAAAGGTAAATATAAATAAATTTGTGCTTGATTATTTAATTTTAATTTTTACCTATATTATATAAAATATATGTGATGCATTATAGTCTTTTAACTTTGTTTTTTAGTGGGAAAAAACCTAAAATTTTTTGATGGTGTTGAAAAAGAAAATTTAATTAATTTTTTACACCTACTATAGTCTATTATGTTTGGTGCTTAGTGATAAAAAAACCTAAGACTTTGGGATGGTGAAGAAAAATATTAAATATTTTTAGATGTAATATACCATAAGTCAATGTGAATACAATAAATATGAACAATATTGAGCTTGATTATTTAATTTTTTTACACCTACTATAGTCTATTATATTTGGTGCTTAGTGATAAAAACCATAATTTATAAACATTTTTAGATGTAATATACCATAAGTCAATGTAAATATTATGAATATGAACTTTATTGAGCTTGATTATTTAATTTTAATTGTTTTGCATATGTATAAATTATGGGTCATTCATTTGTAGTCTCTTAACTTAGTTTCTTAGAGGTGAACAAACCAAAATTTTGGTGATGGAGAAGAAGAAAAACATAATTTTTTTTACATCTATTATACCATAATACAATGTGATTATGGTGAATACAAATAACATTGAGATTGAATATTTTATTATAGTGATTACCCATGTAGATATAATTTATTTGTCATTTATTTATAGTTTTTTAACTCTGCGGCTTATTGACGAAGAAACGTGAAATTTCGTGATGGAGAAAAAACATGTAGAAGCAAGCTTCATCTCAAAGTTTTAATGACGTCAACATCAAGATCAAGAAGAATTCATCTGTGCAAAAAGGCAAACGCTTTCAAAAGACCAAGATCAAGTGGAATGGAAGTGATCAACACTCAAAGCTTCATGAACATTTGACTGATCAACTTTCAAGTTTTGGACACAAGCTATGGTATATCAAAATTCATTAATTTAATTGATATACAAGTGTTCAGCATATTTATCATTTGATCACACTGCATTAGCATATTTTTTAAACTATTAGAATTGGTATAACACTATTTTTAGAAGTATTTTTCTGAAAAATAGCAGTGTTAACCGATTAACCATATAGGTTAACCGGTTAACCATTTCAAATTTTGAATATTTTGGTATAACGTTCAAGTGTTAACCGATTAACCATAAAGGTTAACCGATTAACACTGAACGTATTTTGAAAAATGGCTTTGTTTCAAGTTTAAAAATGGTTTGTAAATTATACTAGTTCATATTTTGAAATGTACTCAAATATACCTGTTGGAAAAGGTGTATTTACACATATAAATTCTAAGTTTTTCAATTTTGAAAAACACCTCCAACATTCATTTTCAAATATTCTTAGAATCAAATTCACCATTTTCAAAATCCTTTCTAAGTATTCATAATTGCATAAAAATTTCATATTCATCTGTTGAACACTTGTGTTGAAAATTATAAGAGTGAATTTTGATCATTTGGAGAAGATCAATTTTGACATTGATATTATTATTCACAAAACAAAATCATTACAAGTATTTGTATTCTGACTTGTGATCCAGGATTGTTTGACACAAGGGTGAGTGTTTACAAGAGGATTGTTCTTGTACACTTGTTGATTTTTTATTGTTTGATAGTAGGCCTCACCGGTTGATGGTGTGATAGGTTGTACTTTATTAAACAATAGTGAAAACTCTCTTTCGTGTTGAAAGGGGAGTGGAGTACTCTCGGATTGTGAGGGGAACCACTATAAATCTTGGTGTCCACTGTCCTTTTACTTTCTACTGCTTTCATAACCAAGAACACGAACCAGTAAAATTTCAAGAAACCATAAAAACCGGAAAAAGTTTTAAAGTCCTAATTCACCCCCCTCTTAGGCATACTTTGTACTTACAATTGGCATCAGAGCAGGTTAAGGTAACCTGTTCCTATCGATCCTAATGGCTTCCGCTAGTACTAACCCGATTTTCAAAGATGGTGGAAGTAGTAACAAGCCACCACTCTTTTCTGGAGAATACTTCGACTTTTGGAAAATCCGTATGAAGGCACGTCTTGAGGCTCAAGGAGATGGTATATGGGAAACCGTAGAAACTGGTCCACATGTTCCTACAAGTGTGGTAAATGGTGTTGGAACTCCAAAGATAAAATCCTCATATGATGAAGATGACAAAAAGAGAATCTTGAATGAGAAGAAAGCAATCAACATACTTCAAAGTGCTCTCAGTATGGATGAATTCTTTCGCATATCACAGTGTCAATCGACAAAACAAATTTGGGATACCTTGGTAGAAACGCATGAAGGAACAGCAGAAGTAAAAAGATCAAGACTTAACACGTTAAGTCAAGAATATGAGATGTTCTGTATGCAGTCCGGTGAATCTATTGTTGCCTTGCAAAAAAGGTTTGTTCATCTAACAAATCATCTGATTGCTCTCGGGAAGACCTTCACCAATGATGATCTCAACTTAAAAATCCTAAGATCCTTGACAAGAGAATGGCAACCGAAGGTGACCGCCATTTCGGAAAAGAAGAGTCTTTCAACAATGACATCCGCTTCATTATTTGGCAAACTTCAAGAGCATGAACTGGAACTTGGTAGGCTCGAAAAGCATGAAAGTCAAGACAAGAAGTCCAAAGGAATTGCCTTGAAGATTGACACAAGGGATGATAAAAATGACGAATCTTCCAAAGACGAAAATTTCATGCTTCTAGTAAAGAAGCTTGGTAAGTTTTTTAATAATAATAAAATTTCTTCTTTTTCTAAAAAGAATAGACATTTCAGGAAAAAGGAGGCACCCACATCAAACCAAGAAATTACATGTTACGAATGTGGGAAACAAGGTCACATAAAGCCAGATTGCCCGAAACTCGCAAATAAAGGAAAATTCAAAGGCAAGAAGGATTTCAAAACAAAAAAGGCTTATGTCGCATGGGACGACAACGAAGTGAGTTCATCATCGGAATCAGATAGCGATGAATGCGCAAATATGGCTTTAATGGCCTCTCCCCATTTCGATGACGAAAATGAGGTTAGTAGTAATTTCTCTGTCTATGATAATGATGCACAAGAAGTTATAGATGAACTTCTAAAAGAGTGCAAGACTTTGTATAAAGACATCTCATCACAAAAGAAAAGAATTCTACTTTTAGAAAAACAAAATTCTGCCTTCTTGAAAAATATTGAAGATGAAAAACAAAAAGTGGATGGATGAAAAACAAAGTCTTGTATGTAAGAATTGTGAGTCTTTGTCTTTTCAAATTGTTCAACTTAAAAGAGTTTTAAAAAGATACGAAAAAGGTCAAATTGGCTTGGAAGAAATTCTTAAACATCAAAGGTATCCTAATGATAAAAGTGGATTGGGATATTCTAAATTTTCAAAACCAAGCACCAATAAGACTGTTTTTGTAAGAGCAAGTGAACAAATTGTTAAAGAAGAGACAAGCACTTCTAAAATTCAGCATCAAAATCATAACAAGAAAAGAACTGATAAGAAAAAGAATTATATTCCTAGGTATAAAAGTCATTTTCAACCTACGTGTTTTTACTGTGGAATTAAAGGGCACACACCTAATGCCTGCTATGTATGTAATATTGGTGTTGCAAAGGGGCATTATGTGTGGGTTGAAAAGGGTACTAACTATCAAGGACCCAAAGCAATTTGGGTACCTAACACTACCTAATTTTGTTTTGTAGGTATGCTTGAAGACAACCACAAATCAATGGTATCTTGATAGTGGTTGCTCGAGGCATATGACGGGAGACATAAACAAATTTTCAAGTCTATCATTAAAGGCCAAAGGATACGTCACTTACGGTGATGATAATAAGGGAAAAATTCTTGGAGTTGGAACCATTGGTGCACCTCCATGTACAATCATCGAAGACGTTCTTTATGTGGAAGGCCTTAAACACAATTTACTTAGCATAAGTCAATTGTGTGACAAAGGGTTCCGAATCAACTTCACAAAGGAGGAATGCTTGATAGAACATGAAGTCACTCATGACATTTTGCTAAGAGGTAAAAGATATAATAACATTTTTATGATTTCTTTTGATGACTCTTCCTTGGAGGTAAAGTGTCTTATGGCGAACAACAACGAGGCATGGCTTTGGCATAAAAGATTTGCTCACATTCACATGGAGCATTTAAACAAGTTGATAAAGCATATCTAGTTGTTGGTCTTCCGAAGATAAAATTCATCAAGGATAACTTATGCGATGCATGTCAAAAGGGAAAACAGACCAAGACAACTTTCAAATCCAAGCAAGTGGTTTCTACATCAAGACCACTTCAATTGTTGCATATGGATCTTTTCGGTCCATCGAGAACAAAAAGCTTCGGAGGTAATTTTTACGCCTTAGTTATTGTTGATGATTTCTCTCGATACACTTGGACATTGTTTTTAGTGCAGAAAAGTGATGCTTTTAAAGCATTCAAGAAATATGCAAAGCAAATTCAGAATGAGAAATCACTCACCATAGCCTCTATAAGAAGCGATCACGGTGGAGAATTCCAAAACTCAGACTTTGAAGAATTTTGCAAAGAGTATGGAATTTCTCATAATTTTTCAGCACCAAGGACGCCTCAACAAAACGGTGTCGTAGAACGGAAGAATAGATCACTGGTAGAGCTTGCAAGGACAATGCTCAGCGATGCAAATCTTCCTAAATATTTTTGGGCAGATGCAGTTAGTACAGCATGCTTCGTAAGCAACCGTGTCAATATTTGACCACTCCTCAAAAAGACTCCGTATGAGTTGTTCAAAGGAAGAAAACCGAATATAGAATTCTTCCACATATTCGGGTGCAAATGCTTTGTTCTCAACAACAACAAATATAATCTCGGTAAGTTTGATGAGAAATCCGACGAAGGTATATTTCTTGGTTACTCTCTTTATAGTAAAGCATTTAGAATGTTTAATAAGAGTACACTTACTATTGAAGAATCCATTCATGTTTCGTTTGATGAGACTAACCCCTCGAAAGAGGATAATATTATTATGAATGATGATGATGATATAGTAGGTTCTCCACAACAACAAGAAGAGATTTCAAAGAATCAAGAAATACCACAAGAAGATGTCACTCAAATCATTGAAGAACATTAAGATCTTCCGAAGGAATGGAGAACGCATAGAGATCACCCGATAGATAAAGTTATTGGTGATATTAGCCAAGGCGTTGCAACTCGACTTAATCTAAAGGATGCTTGTCTCAACATGGCTTTTGTATCTCAAATTGAACCAACCAAGATTGATGAAGCTTTAGGCGACGACCAATGGATTGTAGCGATGCAAGAAGAACTCAATCAATTCGAAAGGAATCAAGTTTGGAGTCTTGTACCAAGACCAGACCATAAGCACATCATAGGAACAAGATGGGTGTTCAAGAACAAACTTGACGAGAATGGGATCATAGTTCATAACAAAGCAAGATTGGTCGCACAAGGCTACAACCAGGAGGAAGGAATTGATTTTGATGAAACGTTCGCTCCGGTAGCAAGGTTAGAAGCAATTAGATTACTACTTGCTTACGCTTGTTCTATGAATTTTCAGTTGTTCCAGATGGATGTCAAAAGCGCTTTCCTAAATGGGTACATTAATGAGGAATTCTATGTCAAACAACCTCCGGGTTTTGAAGACTTCAAGAATCCCTCACATGTCTACAAACTGAAAAAGGCACTCTACGGACTAAAACAAGCACCAAGAGCATGGTATGACCGCCTTAGCAATTTCTTATGTGAGAAAGGATTTACAAAAGGAAAGGTTGACAAGACATTGTTCATAAAGAAGATCAAAGGAAACACTTTATTGGTTCAAGTCTATGTCGACGACATCATCTTCGGATCAACAAACAAAGAGCTTTGTGAAGAATTCTCACTTATGATGCAAGGAGAGTTCGAGATGTCCATGATGGGAAAATTGAATTATTTTCTTGGACTACAAATCAAGCAAACTAAGGATGGCATCTTCCTCAACCAATCTAAGTATTGCAAGGAATTGTTGAAGAAATTCGATATGGATAGTTGCAAGCGTTTGTTTGTGTGCACGCTTTCAAGCAAGTCCGAAGGAATCGCATCTCACAGCCGTAAAGAGAATCATAAAGTATCTCAAAGGGACAATGAACGTCGGATTATGGTATCCTAAAGGTAGTATTTGTTCTTTAGTTGGTTACTCTGGCGCTGACTATGCAGGATGTAAGACCGATAGAAAAAGCACAAGCGGTACATGTCACATTCTCGGGAATGCATTAGTGTCATGGGCCTGCAAGAAGCAAGCGCGTGTGGCACTCAGTACAGCCAAAGCGGAATATATTGCAGCAGGAAGTTGATGTGCACAAATTCTGTGGCTCAAGCAACAACTCCTCGATTACGGTATAGATCTCGGCTGCATTCCTCTTAGATGTGATAATACAAGTGCCATAAATATTACAAAGAACCCAGTCATGCATTCAAGAACAAAACATATAGATATCCTGCATCACTTCCTTCGAGATCACGTATTGAATGGAGATGTAGATGTTACTTTTGTCGACACGCACAATCAACTCGCCGACATCTTCACCAAACCTTTGGCGAAAGAACCATTCTACAAAATTCAGCGAGAACTTGGGATTCTTGATGAAGGTGACATCTGACCTTTTCTCTAATATGTGTATGCATTATTTGTGTTGTGTTTTCATGTGTATGCATTCTGTTTTTAAGTATTTTTCAAAAATTCAAGTGTGTTAATCGATTAACCATATGGGTTAACCGATTAACACTGTTAAATTTTCAATTCTGACTCAATTTTTTAATGTGTTAACCGATTAACACTGTTAAATTTTCTAAAAATCAGAAACGAAAATTAATTAAATTTTATGAAAATATTATATATGATAAATGCATTTTTTATGTGGTCCATATTCTCTTAAGAATCCAAATCCATATTCAAAATCATATCCCCTCTTAAAGAGTTTTGTGGAACTTCCCTCTTCAAACCCTAACTTCTCTCTCCCACTCTCTAAAGTTAGATAACTTCTTATAACCATCCCCACAACTTCTCAAACCCTAACTTCCTCAGAACCCACAACCTCAGTTCTCTCAAACTTTCATCCATGGCATCCTCACGCAAAGGAAAGGGAAAGCTTCCTGAGTATGGATCAGAATCTGATGACGACAGCATTCCAATGGAAACCACCAAAAAGAGGCGCATGGATTTCAAAGTTCGTGTTCATCAACTTCTGCCGGTAAAGTACGTAAATCTTCAAGCTTTTCCTGCAATTTCTTTTGACTTTCCTACACTATTGGAATATCAGCGCATCGACAAGTTCGTCACCGACTCTGGTATTATTTATCCTGATCTTGTTAAAGCTTTTATGAGTAAGATGGTTGTATATCTGGACATGGATGAGAACCACATGATCCGTTCCACCATTAGAGACCATGAGTTTGTTGAGAAATTATCCACCCTTGCTAGACACCTTAAGATTCCATCAAAAGGTTGCTTCCTGAGGAAAGGTGTAAACCATGTAGATGGACCCTGGGCAAATTATGATAAAATGGAGTATTACTATCAGATTTGCAGGTTCCCAAAAGAAACAGTTATTGCAAACTCTCGCACCGCTCGTATGTTGTGCTATGCCAAGAATCTGACGGTATCTGATTGAATGCTTCATTACATTATCTGCTATGTCCTCATCCCAAAGGATTCCAACCACTCTCAGATTAATGACTTAGAGATGCAGCTTCTGTACGCAATCAAGAATCGCATAAGGGTCAATTGGATTCTGACCATCATGTATCATCTGCAGCAGCAACTTCAGTGTATCACACGGTTACCGTATGCTCGGTTGATTTCTAGAATCCTGGAATTAACTGAACTAGATCTCAACAGGGAACCATCCTCCAAGATGAAACCTACAACTAATGAGATCAATGAGATTAATATTGTCAAAAATACTGGAATCATCAAAGCGGCTGACGGTACCTACAGGTATACCGATGATGGTCCTGTCCATCACGCGTATCCAATGCCTGAAGGAGGTCTTACAAGTGAGTTTCTCTATACAACCATGATGAACCAGCATCGAGAGTCAGTGAATATGCATAGAGAGACCTCCTGAGCCATTGCCTCCCTCAGAAACATCATTCTTAACCCTCCACATTCCAACACCCGAGTTGTGGACGAAGAGATTGAAGAAGAGGATGATAGTGAAGAAGAAGAAGAAGATGATGTGGATATGCCTGATGAGGATCTTTAGAGAATATGTTGCTGTTGATGTCTTTTATTGCATTGTTTTCTAGTTTTTGCTGTTTATGCTTTCATTTATGTTTGAACTCTGTTTTAATTTGGCTTTGTAACTCGTACAATATTCGCAGTATTGCTATCTTTTAATTTCAGTATGCTTTGCTTCCGTTTTATTGTGATTGCTTACATTATTGGTCTATCTAGTTTTCTTTCTTGAAAGCTCATTCCTTTTTGCTTATGACAAAGGGGGAGAAGAGCTTTGACATTCTTATGTCTATGTGTGCAGAATTTTTGCCTATGTATTCGATAGGGGGAGTTCATGGACATAGGGGGAGAAAACAAGATCATTGCTAATCATCGTCAAAAATTGCACAAGATCGTTTTGGTTGTCATCATCAAAAAGGGGGAGATTGTAGAAGCAAGCTTCATCTCAAAGTTTTGATGACGTCAACATCAAGATCAAGAAGAATTCATCTGTGCAAAAAGGCAAACGCTTTCAAAAGACCAAGATCAAGTGGAATGGAAGTGATCAACACTCAAAGCTTCATGAACATTTGACTGATCAACTTTCAAGTTTTGGACACCAGCTATGGTATATCAAAATTCATTAATTTAATTAATATACAAGTGTTCAACATATTTATCATTTGATCACACTGCATTAGCATATTTTTTAAACTATTAGAATTGGTATAACACTATTTTTAGAAGTATTTTTCTGAAAAATAGCAGTGTTAACCGATTAACCATATAGGTTAACCGGTTAACCATTTCAAATTTTGAATATTTTGGTATAACGTTCAAGTGCTAACCGATTAATCATATAGGTTAACTGATTAACACTGAACGTATTTTGAAAAATGGCTTTGTTTCAAGTTCAAAAATGGTTTGAAAATTATACCAGTTCATATTTTGAAATGTACTCAAATATACCTGTTGGAAAAGGTGTATTTATACATATAAATTCTGAGTTTTTCAATTTTGAAAAACACCTCCAACATTCATTTTCAAATATTCTTAGAATCAAAATCACCATTTTCAAAATCCTTTCTAAGTGTTCATAATTGCATAAAAATTTCATATTCATCTGTTGAACACTTGTGTTGAAAATTATAAGAGTGAATTTTGATCATTTGGAGAAGATCAATTTTGACATTGATATTATTATTCACAAAACAAAATCATTACAAATATTTGTATTCTGACTTGTGATCCAGGATTGTTGGACACAAGGGTGAGTGTTTACAAGAGGATTGTTCTTGTACACTTGTTGATTTTTTATTGTTTCTTAGTAGGCCTCACCGGTTGATGGTGTGATAGGTTGTACTTTATTAAACAATAGTGAAAACTCTCTTTCGTGTTGAAAGGGGAGTGGAGTACTCTCGGATTGTGAGGGGAACCACTATAAATCTTGGTGTCCACTGTCCTTTTACTTTCTACTGCTTTCATAACCAAGAACACAAACCAGTAAAATTTCAAGAAACCATAAAAACCGGAAAAAGTTCTAAAGTCCTAATTCACCCCCACCCCCCCCCCCCACCCCCCCCCCCCCCCCCTCTTAGGCATACTCTGTACTTACAAAACATATTTAATATATTTACATCTAGTTTACCGTAATTCAATGTTAAAAAGGTAAATATAAATAAATTTGAGCTTGATTATTTAATTTTAATTTTTACCTATATTATATAAAATATAAGTCAAGGATTATAGTCTTTTAATTTTATTTTTTAGTGGGTAAAAACCTAAAATTTTGTGATGGAATTGTAAAATAAAATATAATTAATTTTTTATACCTACTATAGTCTATTATGTTTGGGCTTTGAGAAAAAAAACCTAAGAGTTTGGGACGGTGAAGAAAAAAATTGAATATTTTTAGAAGTAATATACCATAAGTCAATGTGAATACTATGAATATGAACTTTATTGAGCTTGATTATTTAATTTTAATTGTTATGCATATGTATAAATTATGGGTCATTCATTTGTAATCTCTTAACTTAGTTTTTTAGAGGCGAAGAAACAAAAAATTTAGTGATGGAGAAGAAGAAAAACATAATTCTTTTACATCTATTATACCATAATACAATGTGATTATGGTGAACACAAATAACATTGAGATTGAATATTTTATTATAGTGATTACCCATGTAGTTATAATTTATTTGTTATTCATTTATAGTCTTTTAACTCTGCGGCTTATTGACGAAGAAACGTGAAATTTCGTGATGGAGAAAAAACATATTTAATATATTTACATCTAGTTTACCATAATTCAATGTAAAAAAGGGTAAATATAAATAAATTTGAGCTTGATTATTTAATTTTAGATTTTACCTATATTATATAAAATATAAGTGATGGACTATAGTCTTTTGAGTTTGCTTTTTAGTGGGAAAAAAACCTAAATTTTTTTGATGGACTTCAAAAATAAAACATAATTAATTTTTTACACCTACTATAGTCTATTATGTTTGGTGCTTAGTGATAAAAAACCTAAGATTTTCAGATGGTGAAGAAAAATATTGAATATTTTTAGATGTAATATACAATAAGTCAATGTGAATACGATAAATATTAACAATATTAACCTTGATTATTTAATTTTAATTGTTAGGCATATGTATAAATTAAGGGTCATTCATTTGTAGTCTCTTTACTTAGTTTCTTGGAGGTGAAGAAACCAAAATTTTGGTGATGGAGAAGAAGAAAAACATAATTTTTTTTACATCTATTATACCATAATACAATGTGATTATGGTGAATACAATTAACATTGAGATTGAATATTTTATTTTAGTGATTACTCATGTAGATACAATTTATTTGTCACTCATTTATAGTCTTTTAACTCTGCGGATTATTGACGAAAAAACATGAAATTTCGTGATGGAGAAAAAACATATTTAATATATTTTTATCTAGTTTACCGTAATTCAATGTGAAAAAGGTAAATATAATAAAATTTCAGCTTGATTATTTAATTTTAATTTTTACCTATATTATATAAAATATAAGTGATGGATTATAGTCTTTTAAGTTTGTTTTTTAGTGGGAAAATAACCTAAAATTTTTTGATGGAGTTCAAAAATAAAATATAATTAATTTTTTACACCTACTATAGTCTATTATGTTTGGTGCTTAGTGATAAAAAACCTAAGACTTTGGGATGGTGAAGAAAAATATTAAACATTTTTAGATGTAATATACCATAAGTCAATGTTAATACGATAAATATGAACAATATTGAGCTTGATTATTTAATTTCAATTGTTATGCATATGTATAATTTAAGGGTCATTAATTTGTAATCTCTTAAGTTAGTTTCTTAGAGGTGAAGAAACCAAAATTTTAGCGACGGTGAAGAAGAAAAGCATAATTTTTTTTATATCTATTATACCATAATACAATGTGATTATGGTGAATACAAATAACATTGAGATTGAATATTTTATTATAGTGATTACCCATGTAGATATAATTTATTTGTCATTCATTTATAGTCTTTTAACTCTGCAGCTTATTGACGAAGAAACGTGAAATTTCGTGATGGAGAAAAAACATATTTAATATATTTACATCTAGTTTACCGTAATTCAATGTGAAAAAGGTTAATATAAATAAATTTGTGTATGATTATTTATTTTAATTTTTACCTATATTATATAAAATATAATTGATGGATTATAGTCTTTTAAGTTTGTTTTTTAGTGGGAAAAAACCTAAATTTTTTTGATGGAGTTGAAAAATAAAATATAATTAATTTTTTACACATACTATAGTCTATTATGTTTGGTGCTTAGTGATAAAAAACCTAAGACTTCGGGATGGTGAAGAAAAATATTAAATATTTTTAGATGTAATATACCATAAGTCAATTTGAATAGGATAAATATGAACAATATTGAGGTTGATTATTTAATTTTTGTTGTTATGCATATGTATAAATTAAGGGTCATTCATTAGTAGTCTCTTTACTTAATTTCTTAGAGGTGAAGAAACCAAAATTTTGGAGATGGAGAAGAAGAAAAACATAATTTTTCTTACATCTATTATACCATAATACAATGTGATTATGGTGAATACAAATAGCATTTAGAATGAATATTTTATTATAGTGATTACTCATGTAGATATAATTTATTTGTCATTCATTTATAGTCTTTTAACTCTGCAGCTTATTGACGAAGAAACGTGAAATTTTGTGATGGAGAAAAAACATATTTAATGTATTTACATCTAGTTTACCATAATTCATTGTGAAAAAGGTAACTATAAATAAATTTGTGCTTGATTATTTAATTTGAATTTTTACCTATATTATATAAAATATAAGTGATGCATTATAGTCTTTTAACTTTGTTTTTTAGTGGAAAAAAACCTAAAATTTTTTGATGGTGTTGAAAAAGAAAATTTAATTAATTTTTTACACCTGCTATAGTCTATTATGTTTGGTGCTTAGTGATAAAAAAACCTAAGACTTTGGGATGGTGAAGAAAAATATTAAATATTTTTAGATGTAATATACCATAAGTCAATGTGAATACAATAAATATGAACAATATTGTACTTGATTATTTAATTTTTTTACACCTACTATAGTCTATTATGTTTGGTGCTTAGTGATAAAAACCATAATTTATAAACATTTTTAGATGTAATATACCATAAGTCAATGTGAATATTATGAATATGAACTTTATTGAGCTTGATTCTTTAATTTTAATTGTTTTGCATATGTATAAATTATGGGTCATTCATTTGTAGTCTCTTAACTTAGTCTCTTAGAGGTGAAGAAACCAAAATTTTGGTGATGGAGAAGAAGAAAAACATAATTTTTTTTACATCTATTATACCATAATACAATGTGATTATGGTGAATACAAATAACATTGAGATTGAATATTTTATTATAGTGATTATACATGTAGATATAATTTATTTGTCATTTATTTATAGTCTTTTAACTCTGCGGCTTATTGACGAAGAAACGTGAAATTTTGTGATGGAGAAAAAACATATTTAATATATTTACATCTAGTTTACCGTAATTCAATGTTAAAAAGGTAAATATAAATAAATTTGAGCTTGATTATTTAATTTTAATTTTTACCTATATTATATAAAATATAAGTCAAGGATTTTAGTCTTTTAATTTTATTTTTAGTGGGTAAGAACCTAAAATTTTGTGATGGAATTGTAAAATAAAATATAATTAATTTTTTATACCTACTATAGTCTATTATGTTTGGTGCTTTGAGAAAAAAAACCTAAGACTTTGGGATGGTGAATAAAAATATTGAATATTTTTAGAAGTAATATACCATAAGTCAATGTGAATACTATGAATATGAACTTTATTGAGCTTGATTATTTAATTTTAATTGTTATGCATATATATAAATTATGGGTCATTCATTTGTAATCTTTTAACCTAGTTTCTTAGAGGTGAAGAAACCAAAATTTTAGTGATGGAGAAGAAGAAAAATATAATTCTTTTACATCTATTATACCATAATACATTGTGATTATGGTGAATACAAATAACTTTGAGATTGAATATTTTATTATAGTGATTACCCATGTAGATATAATTTATATGTCATTCATTTATAGTCTTTTAACTCTACGGCTTATTGACGAAGAAACGTGAAATTTCGTGATGGAGAAAAAACATATTTAATATATTTACATCTAGTTTACCTTAATTCAATGTGAAAAAGGTAAATATAAATAAATTTGTGTTTGATTATTTAATTTTAATTTTTACCTATATTATATAAAATATAAGTGATGGATTATAGTCTTTTAATTTTATTTTTTAGTGGGTAAAAACCTAAAATTTTGTGATGGAATTATAAAATAAAATATAATTAATTTTTTACACCTATTATAGTCTATTATGTTTGGTGCTTTGAGAAAAAAAACCTATGACTTTGGGATGGTGAAGAAAAATATTGAATATTTTTAGAAGTAATATACCATAAGTCAATGTGAATACTATGAATATGAACTTTATTGAGCTTGATTATTTAATTTTTATTGTTATGCATATGTTTAAATTTTGGGTCATTCATTTGTAATCTTTTAACTTAGTTTCTTAGAGGTGAAGAAACCAAAATTTTAGTGATGTAGAAGAAGAAAAATAATTCTTTTACATCTATTATACCATAATACAATGTGATTATGGTGAATACAAATAACATTGAGATTGAATATTTTATTATAGTGATTACCCATGTAGATATAATTTATTTGTCATTCATTTATAGTCTTTTAACTCTACAGCTTATTGACGAAGAAACGTGAAATTTCGTGATGGAGAAAAAACATATTTAACATATTTACATCTACTTTTCTGTAATTCAATGTGAAAAAGGTAAATATAAATAAAATTGTGTTTGATTATTTAATTTTCATTTTTACTTATATTATATAAAATATAAGTGATGGATTATAGTCTTTTAATTTTATATTTTAGTGGGTAAAAACCTAAAATTTTGTGATGGAATTGTAAAATAAAATATAATTAATTTTTTACACCTATTATAGTCTATTATGTTTGGTGCTTTGAGAAAAAAAAACCTAAGACTTTGGGATGGAGAAGAAAAATATTGAATATTTTTAGAAGTAATATACCATAAGTCAATGTGAATACTATGAATATGAACTTTATTGAGCTTGATTATTTAATTTTAATTGTTAGGCATATGTATAAATTATGGGTCATTCATTTGTAATCTTTTAACTTAGTTTCTTAGAGGTGAAGAAACAAAACTTTTAGTGATGGAGAAGAAGAAAAACATAATTCTTTTACATCTATTATACCATAATACAATGTGAAAAATTGAGATTGAATATTTTATTATAGTGATTACCCATGTAGATATAATTTATTTGTCATTCATTTATAGTCTTTTAACTCTGCGGCTTATTGACGAAGAAACGTGAAATTTCGTGACGGAGAAAAAACATATTTAATATATTTACATCTAGTTTACCATAATTCAATGTAAAAAAGGTAAATATAAATAAATCTGAGCTTGATTATTTAATTTTAATTTTTACCTATACTATATAAAATATAATTGATGGAATATAGTCTTTTAAGTTTGGTTTTTAGTGGGAATAAACGAAATTTTTTTGACGGAGTTCAAAAATAAAATATAATTAACTTTTTTACACATACTATAGTCTATTATGTTTGGTGCTTAGTGATAAAAAACCTAAGACTTTGGGATGGTGAAGAAAAATATTGAATATTTTTAGACGTAATATACCATAAAGTCAATGTGAATACACTAAATATGAATAATATTGAGCTTGATTATTTAATTTTAATTGTTATGCATATGTATAAATTAAGGGTCATTCACTTGTAGTCTCTTTACCTAGTTTCTTAGAGGTGAAGAAACCAAAATTTTGGTGATGGAGAAGAAGAAAAACATATTTTTTTTACATGTATTATACCATAATACAATGTGATTATGGTGAATACAAATAACATTGAGATAGAGTCTTTTTTTTAGGGATTATGCATGTAGATATAATTTATTTGTCATTCATTTATAATCTTTTAACTCTGCGGCTTATTGAAAAAGATACATGAAATTTCGTGATGGGGAAAAAACATATTGAATTTATTAACATCTAATTCACCATAATTCAATGTTAAAAAGGTAAATATAAATAAATTTGAGCTTTATTTTTTAATTTTCATATTTACCTATATTATATAATTAATTTTGATGGAGTTCAAAAATAAGATATAATTAATTTTTTACACCCACTATAGTCTATTATGTTTGGTGCTTAGTGATAAAAAACCTAAGACTTTGGGATGGTGAAGAAAAATATTGAATATTTTTAGACGTAATATACCATAAGTCAATGTGAATACGATAAATATGAACAATATTGAGCTTTATTATTTAATTTTAATTGTTATGCATATGTATAAATTAAGTGTTATTCATTTGTAGTCTCTTTACCTAGTTTCTTAGAGGTGAAGAAATCAAAATTTTGGTGTTGGAGATGAACAAAAACATAATTTTTTTTTACATCTATGATACCATAGTAAAATGTGATTATGGGGGATACAAATAACATTGAGATTGAATACTTTATTTTAGTGATTACCCATGTAGATATAATTTATTTGTCACTCATTTATAGTTGTTTACTCTGCGGCTTATTTCGAAGAAACGTGAAATTTCGTGATGGACAAAAAAACATATTTAATATATTTACATATAGTTTACCGTAATTCAATGTGAAAAAGATAAATATAAATAAATTTGAGCTTGATTATTTAATTTTAATTTTTACCTATATTATATAAAATATAGGTCATGGACTATAGTCTTTTAAGTTTGTTTTTAAGTGGGAAAAAACCTAAGTTTTTTTTATGGAGTTCAAAAATAAAATATAATTAAATTTTTACACCTAATATAGTCTATTATGTTTGGTGCTTAGTGATAAAAAAACCTAAGACTTTGGGATGGTGAAGAAAAATATTGAATATTTTTAGACGTAATATACCATAAAGTCAATGTGAATACACTAAATATGAACAATATTGAGCTTGATTATTTAATTTTAATTGCTATGCATATGTATAAATTAAGGGTCATTCACTTGTAGTCTCTTTACCTAGTTTCTTAGATGTGAAGAAACCAAAATTTTGGTGATGGAGAAGAAGAAAAACATTTTTTTTTACATCTATTATACCATAATACAATGTGATTATGGTGCATAGAAATAACATTGAGATTGAATATTTTATTTTAGGGATTATCCATGTAGAAATAATTTATTTGTCATTCATTTATAGTCTTTTAACTCTGCGGCTTATTGAAAAAGATACATGAAATTTCGTGATGGGGAAAAAACGTTGAAGTTATTAACATCTAGTTTACCATAATTCAATGTTAAAAAAGGTAAATATAAATAAATTTGAGCTTGATTATTTAATTTTAATATTTACCTATATTATATAATTAATTTTGATGGAGTTCAAAAATAAAATATAATTAATTGTTTACACCTACTATAGTCTATTATGTTTGGTGCTTAGTTATAAAAAACCTAATACTTTGGGATGGTGAAGAAAAATATTGAATATTTTTAGACGTAATATACCATAAGTCAATGTGAATACGATAAATATGAACAATATTGATCTTAATTATTTAATTTTAATTGTTATGCATATGTATAAATTTAGGTTCATTCATTTGTAGTCTCTTTACCTAGTTTCTTAGAGGTGAAGAAACCAAAATTTTGGTGTTGGAGATGAAGAAAAACATACTTTTTTTTTACATCTATGATACCATAATAAAATGTGATTATGGGGGATACAAATAACATTGAGATTGAATATTTTATTTTAGTGATTACCCATGTAGATATAATTTATTTGTCACTCATTTATAGTCTTTTAACTCTGCGGCTTATTGACAAAGAAACATGAAATTTTGTGATGGACAAAAAAACATATTTAATATATTTACATTTAGTTTACCGTAATTCAATGTGAAAAAGGTAAATATAAATAAATTTGAGCTTGATTTTTTAATTTTAATTTTTACCTATATTATATAAAATATAAGTCATAGACTATAGTCTTTTAAGTTTGTTTTTAAGTGGGAAAAAACCTAAATTTTTTTTATGGAGTTCAAAAATAAAATATAATTAGTTTTTTACACCTACTATAGTCTATTATGTTTGGTGCTTAGTGATAAAAAACCTAAGACTTTGGGATGGTGAAGAAAAATATTGAATATTTTTAGACGTAATATACCATAAAGTCAATGTGAATACACTAAATATGAACAATATTGAGCTTGATTATTTAATTTTAATTGCTATGCATATGTATAAATTAAGGGTCATTCTCTTGTAGTCTCTTTACCTAATTTTTTAGAGGTGAAGAAACCAAAATTTTGGTGATGGAGAAGAAGAAAAACATATTTTTGTTTACATGTATTATACCATAATACAATGTGATTATGGTGAATACAAATAACATTGAGATAGAGTCTTTTTTTTTTAGGGATTATGCATGTAAATATAATTTATTTGTCATTCATTTATAGTCTTTTAACTCTACGGCTTATTGAAAAAGATACATGAAATTTCGTGATGGGGAAAAAACATATTGAATTTATTAACATCTAATTCACCATAATTCAATGTTAAAAAGGTAAATATATATAAATTTGAGCTTTATTATTTAATTTTCATATTTACCTATATTATATAATTAATTTTGATGGAGTTCAAAAATAAGATATAATTAATTTTTTACACCCACTATAGTCTATTATGTTTGGTGCTTAGTGATAAAAAACCTAAGACTTTGGGATGGTGAAGAAAAATATTGAATATTTTTAGACGTAATATACCATAAGTCAATGTGAATATGATAAATATGAACAATATTGAGCTTTATTATTTAATTTTAATTGTTATGCATATGTATATATTAAGTGTTGTTCATTTGTAGTCTCTTTACCTAGTTTCTTAGAGGTGAAGAAACCAAAATTTTGGTGTTGGAGATGAAGAAAAACATAATTTTTTTTTACATCTATGATACCATAGTAAAATGTGATTATGGGGGATACAAATAACATTGAGATTGAATACTTTATTTTAGTGATTACCCATGTAGATATAATTTATTTGTCACTCATTTATAGTTTTTTACTCTGCGGCTTATTTCAAAGAAACGTGAAATTTCGTGATGGACAAAAAAACATATTTAATATATTTACATATAGTTTACCGTAATTCAATGTGAAAAAGATAAATATAAATAAATTCGAGCTTGATTATTTAATTTTAATTTTTACCTATATTATATAAAATATAGGTCATGGACTATAGTCTTTTAAGTTTGTTTTTAAGTGGGAAAAAACCTAAGTTTTTTTTATGGAGTTCAAAAATAAAATATAATTAAATTTTTACACCTAATATAGTCTATTATGTTTGGTGCTTAGTGATAAAAAAACCTAAGACTTTGGGATGGTGAAGAAAAATATTGAATATTTTTAGACGTAATATCCCATAAAGTCAATGTGAATACACTAAATATGAACAATATTGAGCTTGATTATTTAATTTTAATTGCTATGCATATGTATAAATTAAGGGTCATTCACTTGTAGTCTCTTTACCTAGTTTCTTAGATGTGAAGAAACCAAAATTTTGGTGATGGAGAAGAAGAAAAACATTTTTTTTACATCTATTATACCATAATACAATGTGATTACGGTGCATAGATATAACATTGAGATTGAGTATTTTATTTTAGGGATTATCCATGTAAAAATAATTTATTTGTCATTCATTTATAGTCTTTTAACTCTACGGCTTATTGAAAAAGATACATGAAATTTCGTGATGGGGAAAAAACATTGAAGCTATTAACATCTAGTTTACCATAATTCAATGTTAAAAAGGTAAATATAAATAAATTTGACCTTGATTATTTAATTTTAATATTTACCTATATTATATAATTAATTTTGATGGAGTTCAAAAATAAAATATAATTAATTGTTTACACCTACTATAGTCTATTATGTTTGGTGCTTAGTTATAAAAAACCTAATAGTTTGGGATGGTGAAGAAAAATATTGAATATTTTTAGACGTAATATACCATAAGTCAATGTGAATAGGATAAATATGAACAATATTGAGCTTAATTATTTAATTTTAATTGTTATGCATATGTATAAATTTAGGTTCATTCATTTGTAGTCTCTTTACCTAGTTTCTTAGAGGTGAAGAAACCAAAATTTTGGTGTTGGAGATGAAGAAAAACATACTTTTTTTTTACATCTATGATACCATAATAAAATGTGATTATGGGGGATACAAATAACATTGAGATTGAATATTTTATTTTAGTGATTACCCATGTAGATATAATTTATTTGTCACTCATTTATAGTCTTTTAACTCTGCGGCTTATTGACAAAGAAACATGAAATTTTGTGATGGACAAAAAAACATATTTAATATATTTACATTTAGTTTACCGTAATTCAATGTGAAAAAGGTAAATATAAATAAATTTGAGCTTGATTATTTAATTTTAATTTTTACCTATATTATATAAAATATAAGTCATAGACTATAGTCTTTTAAGTTTGTTTTTAAGTGGGAAAAAACCTAAATTTTTTTTATGGAGTTCAAAAATAAAATATAATTAGTTTTTTACACCTACTATAGTCTATTATGTTTGGTGCTTAGTGATAAAAAACCTAAGACTTTGGGATGGTGAAGAAAAATATTGAATATTTTTAGACGTAATATACCATAAAGTCAATGTGAATACACTAAATATGAACAATATTGAGCTTGATTATTTAATTTTAATTGCTATGCATATGTATAAATTAAGGGTCATTCTCTTGTAGTCTCTTTACCTAATTTCTTAGAGGTGAAGAAACCAAAATTTTGGTGATGGAGAAGAAGAAAAACATATTTTTGTTTACATGTATTATACCATAATACAATGTGATTATGGTGAATACAAATAACATTGAGATAGAGTCTTTTTTTTTAGGGATTATGCATGTAGATATAATTTATTTGTCATTCATTTATAGTCTTTTAACTCTGCGGCTTATTGAAAAAGATACATGAAATTTCGTGATGGGGAAAAAACATATTGAATTTATTAACATCTAATTCACCATAATTCAATGTTAAAAAGGTAAATATAAATAAATTTGATCTTTATTATTTAATTTTCATATTTACCTATATTATATAATTAATTTTGATGGAGTTCAAAAATAAGATATAATTAATTTTTTACACCTACTATAGTCTATTATGTTTGGTGTTTAGTGATAAAAAACCTAAGACTTTGGGATGGTGAAGAAAAATATTGAATATTTTTAGACGTAATATACCATAAGTCAATGTGAATACGATAAATATGAACAATATTGAGCTTTATTATTTAATTTTAATTGTTATGCATATGTATAAATTAAGTGTTATTCATTTGTAGTCTCTTTACCTAGTTTCTTAGAGGTGAAGAAACCAAAATTTTGGTGTTGGAGATGAAGAAAAACACAATTTTTTTTACATCTATGATACCATAGTAAAATGTTATTATGGGGGATACAAATAACATTGAGATTGAATACTTTATTTTAGTGATTACCCATGTAGATATAATTTATTTGTCACTCATTTATAGTCTTTTAACTCTGCGGCTTATTTCGAAGAAACATGAAATTTCGTGATGGACAAAAAAACATATTTAATATATTTACATCTAGTTTACCGTAATTCAATGTGAAAAAGGTAAATATAAATAAATTTGAGCTTGATTATTTAATTTTAATTTTTACCTATATTATATAAAATATAGGTCATGGACTATAGTCTTTTAAGTTTGTTTTTAAGTGGGAAAAAACCTAAGTTTTTTTTACGGAGTTCAAAAATAAAATATAATTAAATTTTTACACCTACTATAGTCTATTATGTTTGGTGCTTAGTGATAAAAAAACCTAAGACTTTGGGATGGTGAAGAAAAATATTGAATATTTTTAGACGTAATATACCATAAAGTCAATGTGAATACACTAAATATGAACAATATTGAGCTTGATTATTTAATTTTAATTGATATGCATATGTATAAATTAAGGGTCATTCATTTGTAGTCTCTTTACCTAGTTTCTTAGAGGTGAAGAAACCAAAATTTTGGTGATGGAGAAGAAGAAAAACATATTTTTTTTACATCTATTATACCATAATACAATGTGATTATGGTGAATAGAAATAACATTGGGATTGAATATTTTATTTTAGGGATTATCCATGTAGAAATAATTTATTTGTCATTCATTTTTTAGTCTTTTAACTCTGCGGCTTATTGAAAAAGATACATGAAATTTCGTGATGGGGAAAAAACATTGAAGTTATTAACATCTAGTTTACCATAATTCAATGTTAAAAAGGTAAATATAAATAAATGTGTGCTTGATTATTTAATTTTAATATTTACCTATATTATATAATTAATTTTGATGGAGTTCAAAAATAAAATATAATTAATTGTTTACACCTACTATAGTCTATTATGTTTGGTGCTTAGTTATAAAAAACCTAATACTTTGGGATGGTGAAGAAAAATATTGAATATTTTTAGACGTAATATACCATAAGTCAATGTGAATACGATAAATATGAACAATATTGAGCTTAATTATTTAATTTTAATTGTTATGCATATGTATAAATTTAGGTTCATTCATTTGTAGTCTCTTTACCTAGTTTCTTAGAGGTGAAGAAACCAAAATTTTGGTGTTGGAGATGAAGAAAAACATACTTTTTTTTTACATCTATGATACCATAATAAAATGTGATTATGGGGGATACAAATAACATTGAGATTGAATATTTTATTTTAGTGATTACCCATGTAGATATAATTTATTTGTCACTCATTTATAGTCTTTTAACTTTGCGGCTTATTGACAAAGAAACATGAAATTTTGTGATGGACAAAAAAACATATTTAATATATTTACATTTAGTTTACCGTAATTCAATGTGAAAAAGGTAAATATAAATAAATTTGAGCTTGATTATTTAATTTTAATTTTTACCTATATTATATAAAATATAAGTCATAGACTATAGTCTTTTAAGTTTGTTTTTAAGTGGGAAGAAACCTAAATTTTTTTATGGAGTTCAAAAATAAAATATAATTAACTTTTTTACACCTACTATAGTCTATTACGTTTGGTGCTTAGTGATAAAAAACCTAAGACTTTGGGATGGTGAAGAAAAATATTGAATACTTTTAGACGTAATATACCATAAAGTCAATGTGAATACACTAAATATGAATAATATTGAGCTTGATTATTTAATTTTAATTGTTATGCATATGTATAAATTAAGGGTCATTCACTTGTAGTCTCTTTACCTAGTTTCTTAGAGGTGAAGAAACTAAAATTTTGGTGATGGAGAAGAAGAAAAACATATTTTTTTTTTATATCTATTATACCATAATACAATGTGATTATGGTGAACACAAATAACATTGAGATTGAATATTTTATTGTAGGGATTATCCATGTAGATATAATTTATTTGTCATTCATTTATAGTCTTTCAACTCTGCGGGTTATTGAAAAAGATACATGAAATTTCGTGATGGGGAAAAAACATATTGAATTTATTAACATCTAGTTTACCATAATTCAATGTTAAAAAGGTAAATATAAATAAATTTGAGCTTGATTATTTAATTTTAATATTTACCTATATTATATAATTAATTTTGATGGAGTTCAAAAATAAAATATAATTAATTTTTTACACCTACTATAGTCTATTATGTTTGGTGTTTATTGATAAAAAACCTAAGACTTTGGGATGGTGAAGAAAAATATTGAATATTTTTAGACGTAATATAGCATAAAGTCAATGTGAATACACTAAATATGAACAATATTGAGCTTGATTATTTAATTTTAATTTCTATGCATATGTATAAATTAAGGGTCATTCTCTTGTAGTCTCTTTACCTAGTTTCTTAGAGGTGAAGAAACCAAAATTTTGGTGATGGAGAAGAAGAAAAACATATTTTTTTTTACATGTATTATACCATAATACAATGTGATTATGGTGAATACAAATAACATTGAGATAGAGTCTTTTTTTTTTAGGGATTATGCATGTAGATATAATTTATTTGTCATTCATTTATAGTCTTTTAACTCTGCGGCTTATTGAAAAAGATACATGAAATTTCGTGATGGGGAAAAAACATATTGAATTTATTAACATCTAATTCACCATAATTCAATGTTAAAAAGGTAAATATAAATAAATTTGAGCTTTATTATTTAATTTTAATATTTACCTATATTATATAATTAATTTTGATGGAGTTCAAAAATAAAATATAATTAATTTTTTACACCTACTATAGTCTATTATGTTTGGTGCTTAGTGATAAAAAAACCTAAGACTTTGGGATGGTGAAGAAAAATATTGAATATTTTTAGACGTAATATACCATAAGTCAATGTGAATACGATAAATATGAACAATATTGAGCTTTATTATTTAATTTTAATTGTTATGCATATGTATAAATTAAGTGTTATTCATTTGTAGTCTCTTTACCTAGTTTCTTAGAGGTGAAGAAACCAAAATTTTGGTGTTGGAGATGAAGAAAAACACAATTTTTTTTTACATCTATGATACCATAGTAAAATGTGATTATGGGGGATACAAATAACATTGAGATTGAATACTTTATTTTAGTGATTACCCATGTAGATATAATTTATTTGTCACTCATTTATAGTCTTTTAAATCTGCGGCTTATTTCGAAGAAACATGAAATTTCGTGATGGACAAAAAAACATATTTAATATATTTACATCTAGTTTACCGTAATTCAATGTGAAAAAGGTAAATATAAATAAATTTGAGCTTGATTATTTAATTTTAATTTTTACCTATATTATATAAAATATAGGTCATGGACTATAGTCTTTTAAGTTTGTTTTTAAGTGGGAAAAAACCTAAGTTTTTTTTACGGAGTTCAAAAATAAAATATAATTAAATTTTTACACCTACTATAGTCTATTATGTTTGGTGCTTAGTGATAAAAAAACCTAAGACTTTGGGATGGTGAAGAAAAATATTGAATATTTTTAGACGTAATATACCATAAAGTCAATGTGAATACACTAAATATGAACAATATTGAGCTTGATTATTTAATTTTAATTGATATGCATATGTATAAATTAAGGGTCATTCATTTGTAGTCTCTTTACCTAGTTTCTTAGAGGTGAAGAAACCAAAATTTTGGTGATGGAGAAGAAGAAAAACATATTTTTTTTACATCTATTATACCATAATACAATGTGATTATGGTGAATAGAAATAACATTGGGATTGAATATTTTATTTTAGGGATTATCCATGTAGAAATAATTTATTTGTCATTCATTTTTTAGTCTTTTAACTCTGCGGCTTATTGAAAAAGATACATGAAATTTCGTGATGGGGAAAAAACATTGAAGTTATTAACATCTAGTTTACCATAATTCAATGTTAAAAAGGTAAATATAAATAAATGTGTGCTTGATTATTTAATTTTAATATTTACCTATATTATATAATTAATTTTGATGGAGTTCAAAAATAAAATATAATTAATTGTTTACACCTACTATAGTCTATTATGTTTGGTGCTTAGTTATAAAAAACCTAATACTTTGGGATGGTGAAGAAAAATATTGAATATTTTTAGACGTAATATACCATAAGTCAATGTGAATACGATAAATATGAACAATATTGAGCTTAATTATTTAATTTTAATTGTTATGCATATGTATAAATTTAGGTTCATTCATTTGTAGTCTCTTTACCTAGTTTCTTAGAGGTGAAGAAACCAAAATTTTGGTGTTGGAGATGAAGAAAAACATACTTTTTTTTTACATCTATGATACCATAATAAAATGTGATTATGGGGGATACAAATAACATTGAGATTGAATATTTTATTTTAGTGATTACCCATGTAGATATAATTTATTTGTCACTCATTTATAGTCTTTTAACTTTGCGGCTTATTGACAAAGAAACATGAAATTTTGTGATGGACAAAAAAACATATTTAATATATTTACATTTAGTTTACCGTAATTCAATGTGAAAAAGGTAAATATAAATAAATTTGAGCTTGATTATTTAATTTTAATTTTTACCTATATTATATAAAATATAAGTCATAGACTATAGTCTTTTAAGTTTGTTTTTAAGTGGGAAGAAACCTAAATTTTTTTTATGGAGTTCAAAAATAAAATATAATTAACTTTTTTACACCTACTATAGTCTATTATGTTTGGTGCTTAGTGATAAAAAACCTAAGACTTTGGGATGGTGAAGAAAAATATTGAATACTTTTAGACGTAATATACCATAAAGTCAATGTGAATACACTAAATATGAATAATATTGAGCTTGAATATTTAATTTTAATTGTTATGCATATGTATAAATTAAGGGTCATTCACTTGTAGTCTCTTTACCTAGTTTCTTAGAGGTGAAGAAACTAAAATTTTGGTGATGGAGAAGAAGAAAAACATATTTTTTTTTATATCTATTATACCATAATACAATGTGATTATGGTGAACACAAATAACATTGAGATTGAATATTTTATTGTAGGGATTATCCATGTAGATATAATTTATTTGTCATTCATTTATAGTCTTTTAACTCTGCGGCTTATTGAAAAAGATACATGAAATTTCGTGATGGGGAAAAAACATATTGAATTTATTAACATCTAGTTTACCATAATTCAATGTTAAAAAGGTAAATATAAATAAATTTGAGCTTGATTATTTAATTTTAATATTTACCTATATTATATAATTAATTTTGATGGAGTTCAAAAATAAAATATAATTAATTTTTTACACCTACTATAGTCTATTATGTTTGGTGCTTAGTGATAAAAAACCTAAGACTTTGGGACGGTGAAGAAAAATATTGAATATTTTTAGACGTAATATACCATAAAGTCAATGTGAATACACTAAATATGAACACTACTGAGCTTGATTATTTAATTTTAATTGCTATGCATATGTATAAATTAAGGGTCGTTCTCTTGTAGTCTCTTTACCTAGTTTCTTAGAGGTGAAGAAACCAAAATTTTGGTGATGGAGAAGAAGAAAAACATATTTTTTTTTACATGTATTATACCATAATACAATGTGATTATGGTGAATATAAATAACATTGAGATAGAGTCTTTTTTTAGGGATTATGCATGTAGATATAATTTATTTGTCATTCATTTATAGTCTTTTAACTCTGCGGCTTATTGAAAAAGATACATGAAATTTCGTGATGGGGAAAAAACATATTTAATTTATTAACATCTAATTCACCATAATTCAATGTTAAAAAGGTAAATAAAAATAAATTTGAGCTTTATTATTTAATTTTAATATTTACCTATATTATATAATTAATTTTGATGGAGTTCAAAAATAAAATATAATTAATTTTTTACACCTACTATAGTCTATTATGTTTGGTGCTTAGTGATAAAAAAACCTAAGACTTTGGGATGGTGAAGAAAAATATTGAATATTTTTAGACGTAATATACCATAAGTCAATGTGAATACGATAAATAAGAACAATATTGAGCTATATTATTTAATTTTAATTGTTATGCATATGTATAAATTAAGTGTTATTCATTTGTAGTCTCTTTACCTAGTTTCTTAGAGGTGAAGAAACCAAAATTTTGGTGTTGGAGATGAAGAAAAACACAATTTTTTTTTACATCTATGATACCATAGTAAAATGTGATTATGGGGGATACAAATAACATTGAGATTGAATACTTTATTTTAGTGATTACCCATGTAGATATAATTTATTTGTCACTCATTTATAGTCTTTTAAATCTGCGGCTTATTTCGAAGAAACATGAAATTTCGTGATGGACAAAAAAACATATTTAATATATTTACATCTAGTTTACCGTAATTCAATGTGAAAAAGGTAAATATAAATAAATTTGAGCTTGATTATTTAATTTTAATTTTTACCTATATTATATAAAATATAGGTCATGGACTATAGTCTTTTAAGTTTGTTTTTAAGTGGGAAAAAACCTAAGTTTTTTTTACGGAGTTCAAAAATAAAATATAATTAAATTTTTACACCTACTATAGTCTATTATGTTTGGTGCTTAGTGATAAAAAAACCTAAGACTTTGGGATGGTGAAGAAAAATATTGAATATTTTTAGACGTAATATACCATAAAGTCAATGTGAATACACTAAATATGAACAATATTGAGCTTGATTATTTAATTTTAATTGATATGCATATGTATAAATTAAGGGTCATTCATTTGTAGTCTCTTTACCTAGTTTCTTAGAGGTGAAGAAACCAAAATTTTGGTGATGGAGAAGAAGAAAAACATATTTTTTTTACATCTATTATACCATAATACAATGTGATTATGGTGAATAGAAATAACATTGGTATTGAATATTTTATTTTAGGGATTATCCATGTAGAAATAATTTATTTGTCATTCATTTATAGTCTTTTAACTCTGCGGCTTATTGAAAAAGATACATGAAATTTCGTGATGGGGAAAAAACATTGAAGTTATTAACATCTAGTTTACCATAATTCAATGTTAAAAAGGTAAATATAAATACATTTGTGCTTGATTATTTAATTTTAATATTTACCTATATTATATAATTAATTTTGACGGAGTTCAAAAATAAAATATAATTAATTGTTTACACCTACTATAGTCTATTATGTTTGGTGCTTAGTTATAAAAAACCTAATACTTTGGGATGGTGACGAAAAATATTGAATATTTTTAGACGTAATATACCATAAGTCAATGTGAATACGATAAATATGAACAATATTGAGCTTTATTATTTAATTTTAATTGTTATGCATATGTATAAATTAAGTGTTATTCATTTGTAGTCTCTTTACCTAGTTTCTTAGAGGTGAAGAAACCAAAATTTTGGTGTTGGAGATGAAGAAAAACACAATTTTTTTTTACATCTATGATACCATAGTAAAATGTGATTATGGGGGATACAAATAACATTGAGATTGAATACTTTATTTTAGTGATTACCCATGTAGATATAATTTATTTGTCACTCATTTATAGTCTTTTAAATCTGCGGCTTATTTCGAAGAAACATGAAATTTCGTGATGGACAAAAAAATATATTTAATATATTTACATCTAGTTTACCGTAATTCAATGTGAAAAAGGTAAATATAAATAAATTTGAGCTTGATTATTTAATTTTAATTTTTACCTATATTATATAAAATATAGGTCATGGACTATAGTCTTTTAAGTTTGTTTTTAAGTGGGAAAAAACCTAAGTTTTTTTTACAGAGTTCAAAAATAAAATATAATTAAATTTTTACACCTACTATAGTCTATTATGTTTGGTGCTTAGTGATAAAAAAAACCTAAGACTTTGGGATGGTGAAGAAAAATATTGAATATTTTTAGACGTAATATACCATAAAGTCAATGTGAATACACTAAATATGAACAATATTGAGCTTGATTATTTAATTTTAATTGCTATGCATATGTATAAATTAAGGGTCATTCATTTGTAGTCTCTTTACCTAGTTTCTTAGAGGTGAAGAAACCAAAATTTTGGTGATGGAGAAGAAGAAAAACATATTTTTTTTACATCTATTATACCATAATACAATGTGATTATGGTGAATAGAAATAACATTGAGATTGAATATTTTATTTTAGGGATTATCCATGTAGAAATAATTTATTTGTCATTCATTTATAGTCTTTTAACTCTGCGGCTTATTGAAAAAGATACATGAAATTTCGTGATGGGGAAAAAACATTGAAGTTATTAACATCTAGTTTACCATAATTCAATGTTAAAAAGGTAAATATAAATAAATTTGTGCTTGATTATTTAATTTTAATATTTACCTATATTATATAATTAATTTTGATGGAGTTCAAAAATAAAATATAATTAATTGTTTACACCTACTATAGTCTATTATGTTTGGTGCTTAGTTATAAAAAACCTAATACTTTGGGATGGTGAAGAAAAATATTGAATATTTTTAGACGTAATATACCATAAGTCAATGTGAATACGATAAATATGAACAATATTGAGCTTAATTATTTAATTTTAATTGTTATGCATATGTATAAATTTAGGTTCATTCATTTGTAGTCTCTTTACCTAGTTTCTTAGAGGTGAAGAAACCAAAATTTTGGTGTTGGAGATGAAGAAAAACATACTTTTTTTTTACATCTATGATACCATAATAAAATGTGATTATGGGGGATACAAATAACATTGAGATTGAATATTTTATTTTAGTGATTACCCATGTAGATATAATTTATTTGTCACTCATTTATAGTCTTTTAACTCTGCGGCTTATTGACAAAGAAACATGAAATTTTGTGATGGACAAAAAAACATATTTAATATATTTACATTTAGTTTACCGTAATTCAATGTGAAAAAGGTAAATATAAATAAATTTGAGCTTGATTATTTAATTTTAATTTTTACCTATATTATATAAAATATAAGTCATAGACTATAGTCTTTTAAGTTTGTTTTTAAGTGGGAAGAAACCTAAATTTTTTTTATGGAGTTCAAAAATAAAATATAATTAACTTTTTTACACCTACTATAGTCTATTATGTTTGGTGCTTAGTGATAAAAAAAACCTAAGACTTTGGGATGGTGAAGAAAAATATTGAATATTTTTAGACGTAATATACCATAAAGTAAATGTGAATACACTAAATATGAATAATATTGAGCTTGATTATTTAATTTTAATTGTTATGCATATGTAAAAATTAAGGGTCATTCACTTGTAGTCTCTTTACCTAGTTTCTTAGAGGTGAAGAAACCAAAATTTTGGTGATGGAGAAGAAGAAAAACATATTTTTTTTATATCTATTATACCATAATACAATGTGATTATGGTGAATACAAATAACATTGAGATTGAATATTTTATTGTAGGGATTATCCATGTAGATATAATTTATTTGTCATTCATTTATAGTCTTTTAACTCTGCGGGTTATTGAAAAAGATACATGAAATTTCGTGATGGGGAAAAAACATATTGAATTTATTAACATCTAGTTTACCATAATTCAATGTTAAAAAGGTAAATATAAATAAATTTGAGCTTGATTATTTAATTTTAATATTTACCTATATTATATAATTAATTTTGTTGGAGTTCAAAAATAAAATATAATTAATTTTTTACACCTACTATAGTCTATTATGTTTGGTGTTTATTGATAAAAAACCTAAGACTTTGGGATGGTGAAGAAAAATATTGAATATTTTTAGACGTAATATAGCATAAAGTCAAAGTGAATACCATAAATATGAACAATATTGAGCTTGATTATTTAATTTTAATTGCTATGCATATGTATAAATTAAGGGTCATTCTCTTGTAGTCTCTTTACCTAGTTTCTTAGAGGTGAAGAAACCAAAATTTTGGTGATGGAGAAGAAGAAAAACATATTTTTTTTACATGTATTATACCATAATACAATGTGATTATGGTGAATACAAATAACATTGAGATAGAGTCTTTTTTTTTTAGGGATTATGCATGTAGATATAATTTATTTGTCATTCATTTATAGTCTTTTAACTCTGCGGCTTATTGAAAAAGATACATGAAATTTCGTGATGGGGAAAAAACATATTGAATTTATTAACATCTAATTCACCATAATTCAATGTTAAAAAGGTAAATATAAATAAATTTGAGCTTTATTATTTAATTTTAATATTTACCTATATTATATAATTAATTTTGATGGAGTTCAAAAATAAAATATAATTAATTTTTTACACCTACTATAGTCTATTATGTTTGGTGTTTATTGATAAAAAACCTAAGACTTTGGGATGGTGAAGAAAAATATTGAATATTTTTAGACGTAATATAGCATAAAGTCAAAGTGAATACCATAAATATGAACAATATTGAGCTTGATTATTTAATTTTAATTGCTATGCATATGTATAAATTAAGGGTCATTCTCTTGTAGTCTCTTTACCTAGTTTCTTAGAGGTGAAGAAACCAAAATTTTGGTGATGGAGAAGAAGAAAAACATATTTTTTTTACATGTATTATACCATAATACAATGTGATTATGGTGAATACAAATAACATTGAGATAGAGTCTTTTTTTTTTAGGGATTATGCATGTAGATATAATTTATTTGTCATTCATTTATAGTCTTTTAACTCTGCGGCTTATTGAAAAAGATACATGAAATTTCGTGATGGGGAAAAAACATATTGAATTTATTAACATCTAATTCACCATAATTCAATGTTAAAAAGGTAAATATAAATAAATTTGAGCTTTATTATTTAATTTTAATATTTACCTATATTATATAATTAATTTTGATGGAGTTCAAAAATAAAATATAATTAATTTTTTACACCTACTATAGTCTATTATGTTTGGTGCTTAGTGATAAAAAAACCTAAGACTTTGGGATGGTGAAGAAAAATATTGAATATTTTTATACGTAATATACCATAAGTCAATGTGAATACGATAAATATGAACAATATTGAGCTTTATTATTTAATTTTAATTGTTATGCATATGTATAAATTAAGTGTTATTCATTTGTAGTCTCTTTACCTAGTTTCTTAGAGGTGAAGAAACCAAAATTTTGGTGTTGGAGATGAAGAAAAACACAATTTTTTTTTACATCTATGATACCATAGTAAAATGTGATTATGGGGGATACAAATAACATTGAGATTGAATACTTTATTTTAGTGATTACCCATGTAGATATAATTTATTTGTCACTCATTTATAGTCTTTTAAATCTGCGGCTTATTTCGAAGAAACATGAAATTTCGTGATGGACAAAAAAACATATTTAATATATTTACATCTAGTTTACCGTAATTCAATGTGAAAAAGGTAAATATAAATAAATTTAAGCTTGATTATTTAATTTTAATTTTTACCTATATTATATAAAATATAGGTCATGGACTATAGTCTTTTAAGTTTGTTTTTAAGTGGGAAAAAACCTAAGTTTTTTTTACGGAGTTCAAAAATAAAATATAATTAAATTTTTACACCTACTATAGTCTATTATGTTTGGTGCTTAGTGATAAAAAAACCTAAGACTTTGGGATGGTGAAGAAAAATATTGAATATTTTTAGACGTAATATACCATAAAGTCAATGTGAATACACTAAATATGAACAATATTGAGCTTGATTATTTAATTTTAATTGATATGCATATGTATAAATTAAGGGTCATTCATTTGTAGTCTCTTTACCTAGTTTCTTAGAGGTGAAGAAACCAAAATTTTGGTGATGGAGAAGAAGAAAAACATATTTTTTTTACATCTATTATACCATAATACAATGTGATTATGGTGAATAGAAATAACATTGGGATTGAATATTTTATTTTAGGGATTATCCATGTAGAAATAATTTATTTGTCATTCATTTATAGTCTTTTAACTCTGCGGCTTATTGAAAAAGATACATGAAATTTCGTGATGGGGAAAAAACATTGAAGTTATTAACATCTAGTTTACCATAATTCAATGTTAAAAAGGTAAATATAAATAAATTTGTGCTTGATTATTTAATTTTAATATTTACCTATATTATATAATTAATTTTGATGGAGTTCAAAAATAAAATATAATTAATTGTTTACACCTACTATAGTCTATTATGTTTGGTGCTTAGTTATAAAAAACCTAATACTTTGGGATGGTGAAGAAAAATATTGAATATTTTTAGACGTAATATACCATAAGTCAATGTGAATACGATAAATATGAACAATATTGAGCTTAATTATTTAATTTTAATTGTTATGCATATGTATAAATTTAGGTTCATTCATTTGTAGTCTCTTTACCTAGTTTCTTAGAGGTGAAGAAACCAAAATTTTGGTGTTGGAGATGAAGAAAAACATACTTTTTTTTTACATCTATGATACCATAATAAAATGTGATTATGGGGGATACAAATAACATTGAGATTGAATATTTTATTTTAGTGATTACCCATGTAGATATAATTTATTTGTCACTCATTTATAGTCTTTTAACTCTGCGGCTTATTGACAAAGAAACATGAAATTTTGTGATGGACAAAAAAACATATTTAATATATTTACATTTAGTTTACCGTAATTCAATGTGAAAAAGGTAAATATAAATAAATTTGAGCTTGATTATTTAATTTTAATTTTTACCTATATTATATAAAATATAAGTCATAGACTATAGTCTTTTAAGTTTGTTTTTAAGTGGGAAGAAACCTAAATTTTTTTTATGGAGTTCAAAAATAAAATATAATTAACTTTTTTACACCTACTATAGTCTATTATGTTTGGTGCTTAGTGATAAAAAAACCTAAGACTTTGGGATGGTGAAGAAAAAAATTGAATATTTTTAGACGTAATATACCATAAAGTGAATGTGAATACACTAAATATGAATAATATTGAGCTTGATTATTTAATTTTAATTGTTATGCATATGTATAAATTAAGGGTCATTCACTTGTAGTCTCTTTACCTAGTTTCTTAGAGGTGAAGAAACCAAAATTTTGGTGATGGAGAAGAAGAAAAACATATTTTTTTTATATCTATTATACCATAATACAATGTGATTATGGTGAATACAAATAACATTGAGATTGAATATTTTATTGTAGGGATTATCCATGTAGATATAATTTATTTGTCATTCATTTATAGTCTTTTAACTCTGCGGGTTATTGAAAAAGATACATGAAATTTCGTGATGGGGAAAAAACATATTGAATTTATTAACATCTAGTTTACCATAATTCAATGTTAAAAAGGTAAATATAAATAAATTTGAGCTTGATTATTTAATTTTAATATTTACCTATATTATATAATTAATTTTGTTGGAGTTCAAAAATAAAATATAATTAATTTTTTACACCTACTATAGTCTATTATGTTTGGTGTTTATTGATAAAAAACCTAAGACTTTGGGATGGTGAAGAAAAATATTGAATATTTTTAGACGTAATATAGCATAAAGTCAAAGTGAATACCATAAATATGAACAATATTGAGCTTGATTATTTAATTTTAATTGCTATGCATATGTATAAATTAAGGGTCATTCTCTTGTAGTCTCTTTACCTAGTTTCTTAGAGGTGAAGAAACCAAAATTTTGGTGATGGAGAAGAAGAAAAACATATTTTTTTTACATGTATTATACCATAATACAATGTGATTATGGTGAATACAAATAACATTGAGATAGAGTCTTTTTTTTTTAGGGATTATGCATGTAGATATAATTTATTTGTCATTCATTTATAGTCTTTTAACTCTGCGGCTTATTGAAAAAGATACATGAAATTTCGTGATGGGGAAAAAACATATTGAATTTATTAACATCTAATTCACCATAATTCAATGTTAAAAAGGTAAATATAAATAAATTTGAGCTTTATTATTTAATTTTAATATTTACCTATATTATATAATTAATTTTGATGGAGTTCAAAAATAAAATATAATTAATTTTTTACACCTACTATAGTCTATTATGTTTGGTGTTTATTGATAAAAAACCTAAGACTTTGGGATGGTGAAGAAAAATATTGAATATTTTTAGACGTAATATAGCATAAAGTCAAAGTGAATACCATAAATATGAACAATATTGAGCTTGATTATTTAATTTTAATTGCTATGCATATGTATAAATTAAGGGTCATTCTCTTGTAGTCTCTTTACCTAGTTTCTTAGAGGTGAAGAAACCAAAATTTTGGTGATGGAGAAGAAGAAAAACATATTTTTTTTACATGTATTATACCATAATACAATGTGATTATGGTGAATACAAATAACATTGAGATAGAGTCTTTTTTTTTTAGGGATTATGCATGTAGATATAATTTATTTGTCATTCATTTATAGTCTTTTAACTCTGCGGCTTATTGAAAAAGATACATGAAATTTCGTGATGGGGAAAAAACATATTGAATTTATTAACATCTAATTCACCAAAATTCAATGTTAAAAAGGTAAATATAAATAAATTTGAGCTTTATTATTTAATTTTAATATTTACCTATATTATATAATTAATTTTGATGGAGTTCAAAAATAAAATATAATTAATTTTTTACACCTACTATAGTCTATTATGTTTGGTGCTTAGTGATAAAAAAACCTAAGACTTTGGGATGGTGAAGAAAAATATTGAATATTTTTATACGTAATATACCATAAGTCAATGTGAATACGATAAATATGAACAATATTGAGCTTTATTATTTAATTTTAATTGTTATGCATATGTATAAATTAAGTGTTATTCATTTGTAGTCTCTTTACCTAGTTTCTTAGAGGTGAAGAAACCAAAATTTTGGTGTTGGAGATGAAGAAAAACACAATTTTTTTTTACATCTATGATACCATAGTAAAATGTGATTATGGGGGATACAAATAACATTGAGATTGAATACTTTATTTTAGTGATTACCCATGTAGATATAATTTATTTGTCACTCATTTATAGTCTTTTAAATCTGCGGCTTATTTCGAAGAAACATGAAATTTCGTGATGGACAAAAAAACATATTTAATATATTTACATCTAGTTTACCGTAATTCAATGTGAAAAAGGTAAATATAAATAAATTTAAGCTTGATTATTTAATTTTAATTTTTACCTATATTATATAAAATATAGGTCATGGACTATAGTCTTTTAAGTTTGTTTTTAAGTGGGAAAAAACCTAAGTTTTTTTTACGGAGTTCAAAAATAAAATATAATTAAATTTTTACACCTACTATAGTCTATTATGTTTGGTGCTTAGTGATAAAAAAACCTAAGACTTTGGGATGGTGAAGAAAAATATTGAATATTTTTAGACGTAATATACCATAAAGTCAATGTGAATACACTAAATATGAACAATATTGAGCTTGATTATTTAATTTTAATTGATATGCATATGTATAAATTAAGGGTCATTCATTTGTAGTCTCTTTACCTAGTTTCTTAGAGGTGAAGAAACCAAAATTTTGGTGATGGAGAAGAAGAAAAACATATTTTTTTTACATCTATTATACCATAATACAATGTGATTATGGTGAATAGAAATAACATTGGGATTGAATATTTTATTTTAGGGATTATCCATGTAGAAATAATTTATTTGTCATTCATTTATAGTCTTTTAACTCTGCGGCTTATTGAAAAAGATACATGAAATTTCGTGATGGGGAAAAAACATTGAAGTTATTAACATCTAGTTTACCATAATTCAATGTTAAAAAGGTAAATATAAATAAATTTGTGCTTGATTATTTAATTTTAATATTTACCTATATTATATAATTAATTTTGATGGAGTTCAAAAATAAAATATAATTAATTGTTTACACCTACTATAGTCTATTATGTTTGGTGCTTAGTTATAAAAAACCTAATACTTTGGGATGGTGAAGAAAAATATTGAATATTTTTAGACGTAATATACCATAAGTCAATGTGAATACGATAAATATGAACAATATTGAGCTTAATTATTTAATTTTAATTGTTATGCATATGTATAAATTTAGGTTCATTCATTTGTAGTCTCTTTACCTAGTTTCTTAGAGGTGAAGAAACCAAAATTTTGGTGTTGGAGATGAAGAAAAACATACTTTTTTTTTACATCTATGATACCATAATAAAATGTGATTATGGGGGATACAAATAACATTGAGATTGAATATTTTATTTTAGTGATTACCCATGTAGATATAATTTATTTGTCACTCATTTATAGTCTTTTAACTCTGCGGCTTATTGACAAAGAAACATGAAATTTTGTGATGGACAAAAAAACATATTTAATATATTTACATTTAGTTTACCGTAATTCAATGTGAAAAAGGTAAATATAAATAAATTTGAGCTTGATTATTTAATTTTAATTTTTACCTATATTATATAAAATATAAGTCATAGACTATAGTCTTTTAAGTTTGTTTTTAAGTGGGAAGAAACCTAAATTTTTTTTATGGAGTTCAAAAATAAAATATAATTAACTTTTTTACACCTACTATAGTCTATTATGTTTGGTGCTTAGTGATAAAAAAACCTAAGACTTTGGGATGGTGAAGAAAAAAATTGAATATTTTTAGACGTAATATACCATAAAGTGAATGTGAATACACTAAATATGAATAATATTGAGCTTGATTATTTAATTTTAATTGTTATGCATATGTATAAATTAAGGGTCATTCACTTGTAGTCTCTTTACCTAGTTTCTTAGAGGTGAAGAAACCAAAATTTTGGTGATGGAGAAGAAGAAAAACATATTTTTTTTATATCTATTATACCATAATACAATGTGATTATGGTGAATACAAATAACATTGAGATTGAATATTTTATTGTAGGGATTATCCATGTAGATATAATTTATTTGTCATTCATTTATAGTCTTTTAACTCTGCGGGTTATTGAAAAAGATACATGAAATTTCGTGATGGGGAAAAAACATATTGAATTTATTAACATCTAGTTTACCATAATTCAATGTTAAAAAGGTAAATATAAATAAATTTGAGCTTGATTATTTAATTTTAATATTTACCTATATTATATAATTAATTTTGATGGAGTTCAAAAATAAAATATAATTAATTTTTTACACCTACTATAGTCTATTATGTTTGGTGTTTATTGATAAAAAACCTAAGACTTTGGGATGGTGAAGAAAAATATTGAATATTTTTAGACGTAATATAGCATAAAGTCAATGTGAATACACTAAATATGAACAATATTGAGCTTGATTATTTAATTTTAATTTCTATGCATATGTATAAATTAAGGGTCATTCTCTTGTAGTCTCTTTACCTAGTTTCTTAGAGGTGAAGAAACCAAAATTTTGGTGATGGAGAAGAAGAAAAACATATTTTTTTTTACATGTATTATACCATAATACAATGTGATTATGGTGAATACAAATAACATTGAGATAGAGTCTTTTTTTTTTAGGGATTATGCATGTAGATATAATTTATTTGTCATTCATTTATAGTCTTTTAACTCTGCGGCTTATTGAAAAAGATACATGAAATTTCGTGATGGGGAAAAAACATATTGAATTTATTAACATCTAATTCACCATAATTCAATGTTAAAAAGGTAAATATAAATAAATTTGAGCTTTATTATTTAATTTTAATATTTACCTATATTATATAATTAATTTTGATGGAGTTCAAAAATAAAATATAATTAATTTTTTACACCTACTATAGTCTATTATGTTTGGTGCTTAGTGATAAAAAAACCTAATACTTTGGGATGGTGAAGAAAAATATTGAATATTTTTAGATGTAATATACCATAAGTCAATGTGAATACGATAAATATGAACAATATTGAGCTTTATTATTTAATTTTAATTGTTATGCATATGTATAAATTAAGTGTTATTCATTTGTAGTCTCTTTACCTAGTTTCTTAGAGGTGAAGAAACCAAAATTTTGGTGTTGGAGATGAAGAAAAACACAATTTTTTTTTACATCTATGATACCATAGTAAAATGTGATTATGGGGGATACAAATAACATTGAGATTGAATACTTTATTTTAGTGATTACCCATGTAGATATAATTTATTTGTCACTCATTTATAGTCTTTTAAATCTGCGGCTTATTTCGAAGAAACATGAAATTTCGTGATGGACAAAAAAACATATTTAATATATTTACATCTAGTTTACCGTAATTCAATGTGAAAAAGGTAAATATAAATAAATTTGAGCTTGATTATTTAATTTTAATTTTTACCTATATTATATAAAATATAGGTCATGGACTATAGTCTTTTAAGTTTGTTTTTAAGTGGGAAAAAACCTAAGTTTTTTTTACGGAGTTCAAAAATAAAATATAATTAAATTTTTACACCTACTATAGTCTATTATGTTTGGTGCTTAGTGATAAAAAAACCTAAGACTTTGGGATGGTGAAGAAAAATATTGAATATTTTTAGACGTAATATACCATAAAGTCAATGTGAATACACTAAATATGAACAATATTGAGCTTGATTATTTAATTTTAATTGATATGCATATGTATAAATTAAGGGTCATTCATTTGTAGTCTCTTTACCTAGTTTCTTAGAGGTGAAGAAACCAAAATTTTGGTGATGGAGAAGAAGAAAAACATATTTTTTTTACATCTATTATACCATAATACAATGTGATTATGGTGAATAGAAATAACATTGGGATTGAATATTTTATTTTAGGGATTATCCATGTAGAAATAATTTATTTGTCATTCATTTATAGTCTTTTAACTCTGCGGCTTATTGAAAAAGATACATGAAATTTCGTGATGGGGAAAAAACATTGAAGTTATTAACATCTAGTTTACCATAATTCAATGTTAAAAAGGTAAATATAAATAAATTTGTGCTTGATTATTTAATTTTAATATTTACCTATATTATATAATTAATTTTGATGGAGTTCAAAAATAAAATATAATTAATTGTTTACACCTACTATAGTCTATTATGTTTGGTGCTTAGTTATAAAAAACCTAATACTTTGGGATGGTGAAGAAAAATATTGAATATTTTTAGACGTAATATACCATAAGTCAATGTGAATACGATAAATATGAACAATATTGAGCTTAATTATTTAATTTTAATTGTTATGCATATGTATAAATTTAGGTTCATTCATTTGTAGTCTCTTTACCTAGTTTCTTAGAGGTGAAGAAACCAAAATTTTGGTGTTGGAGATGAAGAAAAACATACTTTTTTTTTACATCTATGATACCATAATAAAATGTGATTATGGGGGATACAAATAACATTGAGATTGAATATTTTATTTTAGTGATTACCCATGTAGATATAATTTATTTGTCACTCATTTATAGTCTTTTAACTCTGCGGCTTATTGACAAAGAAACATGAAATTTTGTGATGGACAAAAAAACATATTTAATATATTTACATTTAGTTTACCGTAATTCAATGTGAAAAAGGTAAATATAAATAAATTTGAGCTTGATTATTTAATTTTAATTTTTACCTATATTATATAAAATATAAGTCATAGACTATAGTCTTTTAAGTTTGTTTTTAAGTGGGAAGAAACCTAAATTTTTTTATGGAGTTCAAAAATAAAATATAATTAACTTTTTTACACCTACTATAGTCTATTATGTTTGGTGCTTAGTGATAAAAAACCTAAGACTTTGGGATGGTGAAGAAAAATATTGAATACTTTTAGACGTAATATACCATAAAGTCAATGTGAATACACTAAATATGAATAATATTGAGCTTGATTATTTAATTTTAATTGTTATGCATATGTATAAATTAAGGGTCATTCACTTGTAGTCTCTTTACCTAGTTTCTTAGAGGTGAAGAAACTAAAATTTTGGTGATGGAGAAGAAGAAAAACATATTTTTTTTTTATATCTATTATACCATAATACAATGTGATTATGGTGAACACAAATAACATTGAGATTGAATATTTTATTGTAGGGATTATCCATGTAGAAATAATTTATTTGTCATTCATTTATAGTCTTTTAACTCTGCGGCTTATTGAAAAAGATACATGAAATTTCGTGATGGGGAAAAAACATTGAAGTTATTAACATCTAGTTTACCATAATTCAATGTTAAAAAGGTAAATATAAATAAATTTGTGCTTGATTATTTAATTTTAATATTTACCTATATTATATAATTAATTTTGATGGAGTTCAAAAATAAAATATAATTAATTGTTTACACCTACTATAGTCTATTATGTTTGGTGCTTAGTTATAAAAAACCTAATACTTTGGGATGGTGAAGAAAAATATTGAATATTTTTAGACGTAATATACCATAAGTCAATGTGAATACGATAAATATGAACAATATTGAGCTTAATTATTTAATTTTAATTGTTATGCATATGTATAAATTTAGGTTCATTCATTTGTAGTCTCTTTACCTAGTTTCTTAGAGGTGAAGAAACCAAAATTTTGGTGTTGGAGATGAAGAAAAACATACTTTTTTTTTACATCTATGATACCATAATAAAATGTGATTATGGGGGATACAAATAACATTGAGATTGAATATTTTATTTTAGTGATTACCCATGTAGATATAATTTATTTGTCACTCATTTATAGTCTTTTAACTCTGCGGCTTATTGACAAAGAAACATGAAATTTTGTGATGGACAAAAAAACATATTTAATATATTTACATTTAGTTTACCGTAATTCAATGTGAAAAAGGTAAATATAAATAAATTTGAGCTTGATTATTTAATTTTAATTTTTACCTATATTATATAAAATATAAGTCATAGACTATAGTCTTTTAAGTTTGTTTTTAAGTGGGAAGAAACCTAAATTTTTTTATGGAGTTCAAAAATAAAATATAATTAACTTTTTTACACCTACTATAGTCTATTATGTTTGGTGCTTAGTGATAAAAAACCTAAGACTTTGGGATGGTGAAGAAAAATATTGAATACTTTTAGACGTAATATACCATAAAGTCAATGTGAATACACTAAATATGAATAATATTGAGCTTGATTATTTAATTTTAATTGTTATGCATATGTATAAATTAAGGGTCATTCACTTGTAGTCTCTTTACCTAGTTTCTTAGAGGTGAAGAAACTAAAATTTTGGTGATGGAGAAGAAGAAAAACATATTTTTTTTTATATCTATTATACCATAATACAATGTGATTATGGTGAACACAAATAACATTGAGATTGAATATTTTATTGTAGGGATTATCCATGTAGATATAATTTATTTGTCATTCATTTATAGTCTTTTAACTCTGCGGGTTATTGAAAAAGATACATGAAATTTCGTGATGGGGAAAAAACATATTGAATTTATTAACATCTAGTTTACCATAATTCAATGTTAAAAAGGTAAATATAAATAAATTTGAGCTTGATTATTTAATTTTAATATTTACCTATATTATATAATTAATTTTGATGGAGTTCAAAAATAAAATATAATTAATTTTTTACACCTACTATAGTCTATTATGTTTGGTGTTTATTGATAAAAAACCTAAGACTTTGGGATGGTGAAGAAAAATATTGAATATTTTTAGACGTAATATAGCATAAAGTCAATGTGAATACACTAAATATGAACAATATTGAGCTTGATTATTTAATTTTAATTTCTATGCATATGTATAAATTAAGGGTCATTCTCTTGTAGTCTCTTTACCTAGTTTCTTAGAGGTGAAGAAACCAAAATTTTGGTGATGGAGAAGAAGAAAAACATATTTTTTTTTACATGTATTATACCATAATACAATGTGATTATGGTGAATACAAATAACATTGAGATAGAGTCTTTTTTTTTTAGGGATTATGCATGTAGATATAATTTATTTGTCATTCATTTATAGTCTTTTAACTCTGCGGCTTATTGAAAAAGATACATGAAATTTCGTGATGGGGAAAAAACATATTGAATTTATTAACATCTAATTCACCATAATTCAATGTTAAAAAGGTAAATATAAATAAATTTGAGCTTTATTATTTAATTTTAATATTTACCTATATTATATAATTAATTTTGATGGAGTTCAAAAATAAAATATAATTAATTTTTTACACCTACTATAGTCTATTATGTTTGGTGCTTAGTGATAAAAAAACCTAAGACTTTGGGATGGTGAAGAAAAATATTGAATATTTTTAGACGTAATATACCATAAGTCAATGTGAATACGATAAATATGAACAATATTGAGCTTTATTATTTAATTTTAATTGTTATGCATATGTATAAATTAAGTGTTATTCATTTGTAGTCTCTTTACCTAGTTTCTTAGAGGTGAAGAAACCAAAATTTTGGTGTTGGAGATGAAGAAAAACACAATTTTTTTTACATCTATGATACCATAGTAAAATGTGATTATGGGGGATACAAATAACATTGAGATTGAATACTTTATTTTAGTGATTACCCATGTAGATATAATTTATTTGTCACTCATTTATAGTCTTTTAAATCTGCGGCTTATTTCGAAGAAACATGAAATTTCGTGATGGACAAAAAAACATATTTAATATATTTACATCTAGTTTACCGTAATTCAATGTGAAAAAGGTAAATATAAATAAATTTGAGCTTGATTATTTAATTTTAATTTTTACCTATATTATATAAAATATAGGTCATGGACTATAGTCTTTTAAGTTTGTTTTTAAGTGGGAAAAAACCTAAGTTTTTTTTACGGAGTTCAAAAATAAAATATAATTAAATTTTTACACCTACTATAGTCTATTATGTTTGGTGCTTAGTGATAAAAAAACCTAAGACTTTGGGATGGTGAAGAAAAATATTGAATATTTTTAGACGTAATATACCATAAAGTCAATGTGAATACACTAAATATGAACAATATTGAGCTTGATTATTTAATTTTAATTGATATGCATATGTATAAATTAAGGGTCATTCATTTGTAGTCTCTTTACCTAGTTTCTTAGAGGTGAAGAAACCAAAATTTTGGTGATGGAGAAGAAGAAAAACATATTTTTTTTACATCTATTATACCATAATACAATGTGATTATGGTGAATAGAAATAACATTGGGATTGAATATTTTATTTTAGGGATTATCCATGTAGAAATAATTTATTTGTCATTCATTTATAGTCTTTTAACTCTGCGGCTTATTGAAAAAGATACATGAAATTTCGTGATGGGGAAAAAACATTGAAGTTATTAACATCTAGTTTACCATAATTCAATGTTAAAAAGGTAAATATAAATAAATTTGTGCTTGATTATTTAATTTTAATATTTACCTATATTATATAATTAATTTTGATGGAGTTCAAAAATAAAATATAATTAATTGTTTACACCTACTATAGTCTATTATGTTTGGTGCTTAGTTATAAAAAACCTAATACTTTGGGATGGTGAAGAAAAATATTGAATATTTTTAGACGTAATATACCATAAGTCAATGTGAATACGATAAATATGAACAATATTGAGCTTAATTATTTAATTTTAATTGTTATGCATATGTATAAATTTAGGTTCATTCATTTGTAGTCTCTTTACCTAGTTTCTTAGAGGTGAAGAAACCAAAATTTTGGTGTTGGAGATGAAGAAAAACATACTTTTTTTTTACATCTATGATACCATAATAAAATGTGATTATGGGGGATACAAATAACATTGAGATTGAATATTTTATTTTAGTGATTACCCATGTAGATATAATTTATTTGTCACTCATTTATAGTCTTTTAACTCTGCGGCTTATTGACAAAGAAACATGAAATTTTGTGATGGACAAAAAAACATATTTAATATATTTACATTTAGTTTACCGTAATTCAATGTGAAAAAGGTAAATATAAATAAATTTGAGCTTGATTATTTAATTTTAATTTTTACCTATATTATATAAAATATAAGTCATAGACTATAGTCTTTTAAGTTTGTTTTTAAGTGGGAAGAAACCTAAATTTTTTTATGGAGTTCAAAAATAAAATATAATTAACTTTTTTACACCTACTATAGTCTATTATGTTTGGTGCTTAGTGATAAAAAACCTAAGACTTTGGGATGGTGAAGAAAAATATTGAATACTTTTAGACGTAATATACCATAAAGTCAATGTGAATACACTAAATATGAATAATATTGAGCTTGATTATTTAATTTTAATTGTTATGCATATGTATAAATTAAGGGTCATTCACTTGTAGTCTCTTTACCTAGTTTCTTAGAGGTGAAGAAACTAAAATTTTGGTGATGGAGAAGAAGAAAAACATATTTTTTTTTATATCTATTATACCATAATACAATGTGATTATGGTGAACACAAATAACATTGAGATTGAATATTTTATTGTAGGGATTATCCATGTAGATATAATTTATTTGTCATTCATTTATAGTCTTTTAACTCTGCGGGTTATTGAAAAAGATACATGAAATTTCGTGATGGGGAAAAAACATATTGAATTTATTAACATCTAGTTTACCATAATTCAATGTTAAAAAGGTAAATATAAATAAATTTGAGCTTGATTATTTAATTTTAATATTTACCTATATTATATAATTAATTTTGATGGAGTTCAAAAATAAAATATAATTAATTTTTTACACCTACTATAGTCTATTATGTTTGGTGTTTATTGATAAAAAACCTAAGACTTTGGGATGGTGAAGAAAAATATTGAATATTTTTAGACGTAATATAGCATAAAGTCAATGTGAATACACTAAATATGAACAATATTGAGCTTGATTATTTAATTTTAATTTCTATGCATATGTATAAATTAAGGGTCATTCTCTTGTAGTCTCTTTACCTAGTTTCTTAGAGGTGAAGAAACCAAAATTTTGGTGATGGAGAAGAAGAAAAACATATTTTTTTTACATGTATTATACCATAATACAATGTGATTATGGTGAATACAAATAACATTGAGATAGAGTCTTTTTTTTTTAGGGATTATGCATGTAGATATAATTTATTTGTCATTCATTTATAGTCTTTTAACTCTACGGCTTATTGAAAAAGATACATGAAATTTCGTGATGGGGAAAAAACATATTGAATTTATTAACATCTAATTCACCATAATTCAATGTTAAAAAGGTAAATATAAATAAATTTGAGCTTTATTATTTAATTTTAATATTTACCTATATTATATAATTAATTTTGATGGAGTTCAAAAATAAAATATAATTAATTTTTTACACCTACTATAGTCTATTATGTTTGGTGATTAGTGATAAAAAAACCTAAGACTTTGGGATGGTGAAGAAAAATATTGAATATTTTTAGACGTAATATACCATAAGTCAATGTGAATACGATAAATATGAACAATATTGAGCTTTATTATTTAATTTTAATTGTTATGCATATGTATAAATTAAGTGTTATTCATTTGTAGTCTCTTTACCTAGTTTCTTAGAGGTGAAGAAACCAAAATTTTGGTGTTGGAGATGAAGAAAAACACAATTTTTTTTTACATCTATGATACCATAGTAAAATGTGATTATGGGGGATACAAATAACATTGAGATTGAATACTTTATTTTAGTGATTACCCATGTAGATATAATTTATTTGTCACTCATTTATAGTCTTTTAAATCTGCGGCTTATTTCGAAGAAACATGAAATTTCGTGATGGACAAAAAAACATATTTAATATATTTACATCTAGTTTACCGTAATTCAATGTGAAAAAGGTAAATATAAATAAATTTGAGCTTGATTATTTAATTTTAATTTTTACCTATATTATATAAAATATAGGTCATGGACTATAGTCTTTTAAGTTTGTTTTTAAGTGGGAAAAAACCTAAGTTTTTTTTACGGAGTTCAAAAATAAAATATAATTAAATTTTTACACCTACTATAGTCTATTATGTTTGGTGCTTAGTGATAAAAAAACCTAAGACTTTGGGATGGTGAAGAAAAATATTGAATATTTTTAGACGTAATATACCATAAAGTCAATGTGAATACACTAAATATGAACAATATTGAGCTTGATTATTTAATTTTAATTGATATGCATATGTATAAATTAAGGGTCATTCATTTGTAGTCTCTTTACCTAGTTTCTTAGAGGTGAAGAAACCAAAATTTTGGTGATGGAGAAGAAGAAAAACATATTTTTTTTACATCTATTATACCATAATACAATGTGATTATGGTGAATAGAAATAACATTGGGATTGAATATTTTATTTTAGGGATTATCCATGTAGAAATAATTTATTTGTCATTCATTTTTTAGTCTTTTAACTCTGCGGCTTATTGAAAAAGATACATGAAATTTCGTGATGGGGAAAAAACATTGAAGTTATTAACATCTAGTTTACCATAATTCAATGTTAAAAAGGTAAATATAAATAAATGTGTGCTTGATTATTTAATTTTAATATTTACCTATATTATATAATTAATTTTGTTGGAGTTCAAAAATAAAATATAATTAATTGTTTACACCTACTATAGTCTATTATGTTTGGTGCTTAGTTATAAAAAACCTAATACTTTGGGATGGTGAAGAAAAATATTGAATATTTTTAGACGTAATATACCATAAGTCAATGTGAATACGATAAATATGAACAATATTGAGCTTAATTATTTAATTTTAATTGTTATGCATATGTATAAATTTAGGTTCATTCATTTGTAGTCTCTTTACCTAGTTTCTTAGAGGTGAAGAAACCAAAATTTTGGTGTTGGAGATGAAGAAAAACATACTTTTTTTTTACATCTATGATACCATAATAAAATGTGATTATGGGGGATACAAATAACATTGAGATTGAATATTTTATTTTAGTGATTACCCATGTAGATATAATTTATTTGTCACTCATTTATAGTCTTTTAACTCTGCGGCTTATTGACAAAGAAACATGAAATTTTGTGATGGACAAAAAAACATATTTAATATATTTACATTTAGTTTACCGTAATTCAATGTGAAAAAGGTAAATATAAATAAATTTGAGCTTGATTATTTAATTTTAATTTTTACCTATATTATATAAAATATAAGTCATAGACTATAGTCTTTTAAGTTTGTTTTTAAGTGGGAAGAAACCTAAATTTTTTTATGGAGTTCAAAAATAAAATATAATTAACTTTTTTACACCTACTATAGTCTATTATGTTTGGTGCTTAGTGATAAAAAAAACCTAAGACTTTGGGATGGTGAAGAAAAATATTGAATATTTTTAGACGTAATATACCATAAAGTAAATGTGAATACACTAAATATGAATAATATTGAGCTTGATTATTTAATTTTAATTGTTATGCATATGTATAAATTAAGGGTCATTCACTTGTAGTCTCTTTACCTAGTTTCTTAGAGGTGAAGAAACCAAAATTTTGGTGATGGAGAAGAAGAAAAACATATTTTTTTTATATCTATTATACCATAATACAATGTGATTATGGTGAATACAAATAACATTGAGATTGAATATTTTATTGTAGGGATTATCCATGTAGATATAATTTATTTGTCATTCATTTATAGTCTTTTAACTCTGCGGGTTATTGAAAAAGATACATGAAATTTCGTGATGGTTAAAAAACATATTGAATTTATTAACATCTAGTTTACCATAATTCAATGTTAAAAAGGTAAATATAAATAAATTTGAGCTTGATTATTTAATTTTATTATTTACCTATATTATATAATTAATTTTGATGGAGTTCAAAAATAAAATATAATTAATTTTTTACACCTACTATAGTCTATTATGTTTGGTGTTTATTGATAAAAAACCTAAGACTTTGGGATGGTGAAGAAAAATATTGAATATTTTTAGACGTAATATAGCATAAAGTCAATGTGAATACACTAAATATGAACAATATTGAGCTTGATTATTTAATTTTAATTGCTATGCATATGTATAAATTAAGGGTCATTCTCTTGTAGTCTCTTTACCTAGTTTCTTAGAGGTGAAGAAACCAAAATTTTGGTGATGGAGAAGAAGAAAAACATATTTTTTTTTACATGTATTATACCATAATACAATGTGATTATGGTGAATACAAATAACATTGAGATAGAGTCTTTTTTTTTTTTAGGGATTATGCATGTAGATATAATTTATTTGTCATTCATTTATAGTCTTTTAACTCTGCGGCTTATTGAAAAAGATACATGAAATTTCGTGATGGGGAAAAAACATATTGAATTTATTAACATCTAATTCACCATAATTCAATGTTAAAAAGGTAAATATAAATAAATTTGAGCTTTATTATTTAATTTTAATATTTACCTATATTATATAATTAATTTTGATGGAGTTCAAAAATAAAATATAATTAATTTTTTACACCTACTATAGTCTATTATGTTTGGTGCTTAGTGATAAAAAAACCTAAGACTTTGGGATGGTGAAGAAAAATATTGAATATTTTTAGACGTAATATACCATAAGTCAATGTGAATACGATAAATATGAACAATATTGAGCTTTATTATTTAATTTTAATTGTTATGCATATGTATAAATTAAGTGTTATTCATTTGTAGTCTCTTTACCTAGTTTCTTAGAGGTGAAGAAACCAAAATTTTGGTGTTGGAGATGAAGAAAAACACAATTTTTTTTTACATCTATGATACCATAGTAAAATGTGATTATGGGGGATACAAATAACATTGAGATTGAATACTTTATTTTAGTGATTACCCATGTAGATATAATTTATTTGTCACTCATTTATAGTCTTTTAAATCTGCGGCTTATTTCGAAGAAACATGAAATTTCGTGATGGACAAAAAAACATATTTAATATATTTACATCTAGTTTACCGTAATTCAATGTGAAAAAGGTAAATATAAATAAATTTGAGCTTGATTATTTAATTTTAATTTTTACCTATATTATATAAAATATAGGTCATGGACTATAGTCTTTTAAGTTTGTTTTTAAGTGGGAAAAAACCTAAGTTTTTTTTACGGAGTTCAAAAATAAAATATAATTAAATTTTTACACCTACTATAGTCTATTATGTTTGGTGCTTAGTGATAAAAAAAACCTAAGACTTTGGGATGGTGAAGAAAAATATTGAATATTTTTAGACGTAATATACCATAAAGTCAATGTGAATACACTAAATATGAACAATATTGAGTTTGATTATTTAATTTTAATTGATATGCATATGTATAAATTAAGGGTCATTCATTTGTAGTCTCTTTACCTAGTTTCTTAGAGGTGAAGAAACCAAAATTTTGGTGATGGAGAAGAAGAAAAACATATTTTTTTTACATCTATTATACCATAATACAATGTGATTATGGTGAATAGAAATAACATTGGGATTGAATATTTTATTTTAGGGATTATCCATGTAGAAATAATTTATTTGTCATTCATTTATAGTCTTTTAACTCTGCGGCTTATTGAAAAAGATACATGAAATTTCGTGATGGGGAAAAAACATTGAAGTTATTAACATCTAGTTTACCATAATTCAATGTTAAAAAGGTAAATATAAATAAATTTGTGCTTGATTATTTAATTTTAATATTTACCTATATTATATAATTAATTTTGATGGAGTTCAAAAATAAAATATAATTAATTGTTTACACCTACTATAGTCTATTATGTTTGGTGCTTAGTTATAAAAAACCTAATACTTTGGGATGGTGAAGAAAAATATTGAATATTTTTAGACGTAATATACCATAAGTCAATGTGAATACGATAAATATGAACAATATTGAGCTTAATTATTTAATTTTAATTGTTATGCATATGTATAAATTTAGGTTCATTCATTTGTAGTCTCTTTACCTAGTTTCTTAGAGGTGAAGAAACCAAAATTTTGGTGTTGGAGATGAAGAAAAACATACTTTTTTTTTACATCTATGATACCATAATAAAATGTGATTATGGGGGATACAAATAACATTGAGATTGAATATTTTATTTTAGTGATTACCCATGTAGATATAATTTATTTGTCACTCATTTATAGTCTTTTAACTCTGCGGCTTATTGACAAAGAAACATGAAATTTTGTGATGGACAAAAAAACATATTTAATATATTTACATTTAGTTTACCGTAATTCAATGTGAAAAAGGTAAATATAAATAAATTTGAGCTTGATTATTTAATTTTAATTTTTACCTATATTATATAAAATATAAGTCATAGACTATAGTCTTTTAAGTTTGTTTTTAAGTGGGAAGAAACCTAAATTTTTTTTATGGAGTTCAAAAATAAAATATAATTAACTTTTTTACACCTACTATAGTCTATTATGTTTGGTGCTTAGTGATAAAAAAAACCTAAGACTTTGGGATGGTGAAGAAAAATATTGAATATTTTTAGACGTAATATACCATAAAGTAAATGTGAATACACTAAATATGAATAATATTGAGCTTGATTATTTAATTTTAATTGTTATGCATATGTATAAATTAAGGGTCATTCACTTGTAGTCTCTTTACCTAGTTTCTTAGAGGTGAAGAAACCAAAATTTTGGTGATGGAGAAGAAGAAAAACATATTTTTTTTATATCTATTATACCATAATACAATGTGATTATGGTGAATACAAATAACATTGAGATTGAATATTTTATTGTAGGGATTATCCATGTAGATATAATTTATTTGTCATTCATTTATAGTCTTTTAACTCTGCGGGTTATTGAAAAAGATACATGAAATTTCGTGATGGGGAAAAAACATATTGAATTTATTAACATCTAGTTTACCATAATTCAATGTTAAAAAGGTAAATATAAATAAATTTGAGCTTGATTATTTAATTTTAATATTTACCTATATTATATAATTAATTTTGATGGAGTTCAAAAATAAAATATAATTAATTTTTTACACCTACTATAGTCTATTATGTTTGGTGTTTATTGATAAAAAACCTAAGACTTTGGGATGGTGAAGAAAAATATTGAATATTTTTAGACGTAATATACCATAAGTCAATGTGAATACGATAAATAAGAACAATATTGAGCTATATTATTTAATTTTAATTGTTATGCATATGTATAAATTAAGTGTTATTCATTTGTAGTCTCTTTACCTAGTTTCTTAGAGGTGAAGAAACCAAAATTTTGGTGTTGGAGATGAAGAAAAACACAATTTTTTTTTACATCTATGATACCATAGTAAAATGTGATTATGGGGGATACAAATAACATTGAGATTGAATACTTTATTTTAGTGATTACCCATGTAGATATAATTTATTTGTCACTCATTTATAGTCTTTTAAATCTGCGGCTTATTTCGAAGAAACATGAAATTTCGTGATGGACAAAAAAACATATTTAATATATTTACATCTAGTTTACCGTAATTCAATGTGAAAAAGGTAAATATAAATAAATTTGAGCTTGATTATTTAATTTTAATTTTTACCTATATTATATAAAATATAGGTCATGGACTATAGTCTTTTAAGTTTGTTTTTAAGTGGGAAAAAACCTAAGTTTTTTTTACGGAGTTCAAAAATAAAATATAATTAAATTTTTACACCTACTATAGTCTATTATGTTTGGTGCTTAGTGATAAAAAAACCTAAGACTTTGGGATGGTGAAGAAAAATATTGAATATTTTTAGACGTAATATACCATAAAGTCAATGTGAATACACTAAATATGAACAATATTGAGCTTGATTATTTAATTTTAATTATTATGCATATGTATAAATTAAGGGTTATTCATTTGTAGTCTCTTTACCTAGTTTCTTAGAGGTGAAGAAACCAAAATTTTGGTGATGGAGAAGAAGAAAAACATATTTTTTTTACATCTATTATACCATAATACAATGTGATTATGGTGAATAGAAATAACATTGGTATTGAATATTTTATTTTAGGGATTATCCATGTAGAAATAATTTATTTGTCATTCATTTATAGTCTTTTAACTCTGCGGCTTATTGAAAAAGATACATGAAATTTCGTGATGGGGAAAAAACATTGAAGTTATTAACATCTAGTTTACCATAATTCAATGTTAAAAAGGTAAATATAAATAAATTTGTGCTTGATTATTTAATTTTAATATTTACCTATATTATATAATTAATTTAGATGGAGTTCAAAAATAAAATATAATTAATTGTTTACACCTACTATAGTCTATTATGTTTGGTGCTTAGTTATAAAAAACCTAATACTTTGGGATGGTGAAGAAAAATATTGAATATTTTTAGACGTAATATACCATAAGTCAATGTGAATACGATAAATATGAACAATATTGAGCTTTATTATTTAATTTTAATTGTTATGCATATGTATAAATTAAGTGTTATTCATTTGTAGTCTCTTTACCTAGTTTCTTAGAGGTGAAGAAACCAAAATTTTGGTGTTGGAGATGAAGAAAAACACAATTTTTTTTTACATCTATGATACCATAGTAAAATGTGATTATGGGGGATACAAATAACATTGAGATTGAATACTTTATTTTAGTGATTACCCATGTAGATATAATTTATTTGTCACTCATTTATAGTCTTTTAAATCTGTGGCTTATTTCGAAGAAACATGAAATTTCGTGATGGACAAAAAAACATATTTAATATATTTACATCTAGTTTACCGTAATTCAATGTGAAAAAGGTAAATATAAATAAATTTGAGCTTGATTATTTAATTTTAATTTTTACCTATATTATATAAAATATAGGTCATGGACTATAGTCTTTTAAGTTTGTTTTTAAGTGGGAAAAAACCTAAGTTTTTTTTACGGAGTTCAAAAATAAAATATAATTAAATTTTTACACCTACTATAGTCTATTATGTTTGGTGCTTAGTGATAAAAAAACCTAAGACTTTGGGATGGTGAAGAAAAATATTGAATATTTTTAGATGTAATATACCATAAAGTCAATGTGAATACACTAAATATGAACAATATTGAGCTTGATTATTTAATTTTAATTGATATGCATATGTATAAATTAAGGGTCATTCATTTGTAGTCTCTTTACCTAGTTTCTTAGAGGTGAAGAAACCAAAATTTTGGTGATGGAGAAGAAGAAAAACATATTTTTTTTACATCTATTATACCATAATACAATGTGATTATGGTGAATAGAAATAACATTGGTATTGAATATTTTATTTTAGGGATTATCCATGTAGAAATAATTTATTTGTCATTCATTTATAGTCTTTTAACTCTGCGGCTTATTGAAAAAGATACATGAAATTTCGTGATGGGGAAAAAACATTGAAGTTATTAACATCTAGTTTACCATAATTCAATGTTAAAAAGGTAAATATAAATAAATTTGTGCTTGATTATTTAATTTTAATATTTACCTATATTATATAATTAATTTTGATGGAGTTCAAAAATAAAATATAATTAATTGTTTACACCTACTATAGTCTATTATGTTTGGTGCTTAGTTATAAAAAACCTAATACTTTGGGATGGTGAAGAAAAATATTGAATATTTTTAGACGTAATATACCATAAGTCAATGTGAATACGATAAATATGAACAATATTGAGCTTAATTATTTAATTTTAATTGTTATGCATATGTATAAATTTAGGTTCATTCATTTGTAGTCTCTTTACCTAGTTTCTTAGAGGTGAAGAAACCAAAATTTTGGTGTTGGAGATGAAGAAAAACATACTTTTTTTTTACATCTATGATACCATAATAAAATGTGATTATGGGGGATACAAATAACATTGAGATTGAATATTTTATTTTAGTGATTACCCATGTAGATATAATTTATTTGTCACTCATTTATAGTCTTTTAACTCTGCGGCTTATTGACAAAGAAACATGAAATTTTGTGATGGACAAAAAAACATATTTAATATATTTACATTTAGTTTACCGTAATTCAATGTGAAAAAGGTAAATATAAATAAATTTGAGCTTGATTATTTAATTTTAATTTTTACCTATATTATATAAAATATAAGTCATAGACTATAGTCTTTTAAGTTTGTTTTTAAGTGGGAAGAAACCTAAATTTTTTTTATGGAGTTCAAAAATAAAATATAATTAACTTTTTTACACCTACTATAGTCTATTATGTTTGGTGCTTAGTGATAAAAAAACCTAAGACTTTGGGATGGTGAAGAAAAATATTGAATATTTTTAGACGTAATATACCATAAAGTGAATGTGAATACACTAAATATGAATAATATTGAGCTTGATTATTTAATTTTAATTGTTATGCATATGTATAAATTAAGGGTCATTCACTTGTAGTCTCTTTACCTAGTTTCTTAGAGGTGAAGAAACCAAAATTTTGGTGATGGAGAAGAAGAAAAACATATTTTTTTTATATCTATTATACCATAATACAATGTGATTATGGTGAATACAAATAACATTGAGATTGAATATTTTATTGTAGGGATTATCCATGTAGGTATAATTTATTTGTCATTCATTTATAGTCTTTTAACTCTGCGGGTTATTGAAAAAGATACATGAAATTTCGTGATGGTTAAAAAACATATTGAATTTATTAACATCTAGTTTACCATAATTCAATGTTAAAAAGGTAAATATAAATAAATTTGAGCTTGATTATTTAATTTTAATATTTACCTATATTATATAATTAATTTTGATGGAGTTCAAAAATAAAATATAATTAATTTTTTACACCTACTATAGTCTATTATGTTTGGTGTTTATTGATAAAAAACCTAAGACTTTGGGATGGTGAAGAAAAATATTGAATATTTTTAGACGTAATATAGCATAAAGTCAATGTGAATACACTAAATATGAACAATATTGAGCTTGATTATTTAATTTTAATTGCTATGCATATGTATAAATTAAGGGTCATTCTCTTGTAGTCTCTTTACCTAGTTTCTTAGAGGTGAAGAAACCAAAATTTTGGTGATGGAGAAGAAGAAAAACATATTTTTTTTTACATGTATTATACCATAATACAATGTGATTATGGTGAATACAAATAACATTGAGATAGAGTCTTTTTTTTTTTAGGGATTATGCATGTAGATATAATTTATTTGTCATTCATTTATAGTCTTTTAACTCTGCGGCTTATTGAAAAAGATACATGAAATTTCGTGATGGGGAAAAAACATATTGAATTTATTAACATCTAATTCACCATAATTCAATGTTAAAAAGGTAAATATAAATAAATTTGAGCTTTATTATTTAATTTTAATATTTACCTATATTATATAATTAATTTTGATGGAGTTCAAAAATAAAATATAATTAATTTTTTACACCTACTATAGTCTATTATGTTTGGTGCTTAGTGATAAAAAAACCTAAGACTTTGGGATGGTGAAGAAAAATATTGAATATTTTTAGACGTAATATACCATAAGTCAATGTGAATACGATAAATATGAACAATATTGAGCTTTATAATTTAATTTTAATTGTTATGCATATGTATAAATTAAGTGTTATTCATTTGTAGTCTCTTTACCTAGTTTCTTAGAGGTGAAGAAACCAAAATTTTGGTGTTGGAGATGAAGAAAAACACAATTTTTTTTTACATCTATGATACCATAGTAAAATGTGATTATGGGGGATACAAATAACATTGAGATTGAATACTTTATTTTAGTGATTACCCATGTAGATATAATTTATTTGTCACTCATTTATAGTCTTTTAAATCTGCGGCTTATTTCGAAGAAACATGAAATTTCGTGATGGACAAAAAAACATATTTAATATATTTACATCTAGTTTACCGTAATTCAATGTGAAAAAGGTAAATATAAATAAATTTGAGCTTGATTATTTAATTTTAATTTTTACCTATATTATATAAAATATAGGTCATGGACTATAGTCTTTTAAGTTTGTTTTTAAGTGGGAAAAAACCTAAGTTTTTTTTACGGAGTTCAAAAATAAAATATAATTAAATTTTTACACCTACTATAGTCTATTATGTTTGGTGCTTAGTGATAAAAAAACCTAAGACTTTGGGATGGTGAAGAAAAATATTGAATATTTTTAGACGTAATATACCATAAAGTCAATGTGAATACACTAAATATGAACAATATTGAGCTTGATTATTTAATTTTAATTGATATGCATATGTATAAATTAAGGGTCATTCATTTGTAGTCTCTTTACCTAGTTTCTTAGAGGTGAAGAAACCAAAATTTTGGTGATGGAGAAGAAGAAAAACATATTTTTTTTACATCTATTATACCATAATACAATGTGATTATGGTGAATAGAAATAACATTGGGATTGAATATTTTATTTTAGGGATTATCCATGTAGAAATAATTTATTTGTCATTCATTTATAGTCTTTTAACTCTGCGGCTTATTGAAAAAGATACATGAAATTTCGTGATGGGGAAAAAACATTGAAGTTATTAACATCTAGTTTACCATAATTCAATGTTAAAAAGGTAAATATAAATAAATTTGTGCTTGATTATTTAATTTTAATATTTACCTATATTATATAATTAATTTTGATGGAGTTCAAAAATAAAATATAATTAATTGTTTACACCTACTATAGTCTATTATGTTTGGTGCTTAGTTATAAAAAACCTAATACTTTGGGATGGTGAAGAAAAATATTGAATATTTTTAGACGTAATATACCATAAGTCAATGTGAATACGATAAATATGTACAATATTGAGCTTAATTATTTAATTTTAATTGTTATGCATATGTATAAATTTAGGTTCATTCATTTGTAGTCTCTTTACCTAGTTTCTTAGAGGTGAAGAAACCAAAATTTTGGTGTTGGAGATGAAGAAAAACATACTTTTTTTTTACATCTATGATACCATAATAAAATGTGATTATGGGGGATACAAATAACATTGAGATTGAATATTTTATTTTAGTGATTACCCATGTAGATATAATTTATTTGTCACTCATTTATAGTCTTTTAACTCTGCGGCTTATTGACAAAGAAACATGAAATTTTGTGATGGACAAAAAAACATATTTAATATATTTACATTTAGTTTACCGTAATTCAATGTGAAAAAGGTAAATATAAATAAATTTGAGCTTGATTATTTAATTTTAATTTTTACCTATATTATATAAAATATAAGTCATAGACTATAGTCTTTTAAGTTTGTTTTTAAGTGGGAAGAAACCTAAATTTTTTTTATGGAGTTCAAAAATAAAATATAATTAACTTTTTTACACCTACTATAGTCTATTATGTTTGGTGCTTAGTGATAAAAAACCTAAGACTTTGGGATGGTGAAGAAAAATATTGAATATTTTTAGACGTAATATACCATAAAGTCAATGTGAATACACTAAATATGAATAATATTGAGCTTGATTATTTAATTTTAATTGTTATGCATATGTATAAATTAAGGGTCATTCACTTGTAGTCTCTTTACCTAGTTTCTTAGAGGTGAAGAAACCAAAATTTTGGTGATGGAGAAGAAGAAAAACATATTTTTTTTTATATCTATTATACCATAATACAATGTGATTATGGTGAACACAAATAACATTGAGATTGAATATTTTATTGTAGGGATTATCCATGTAGATATAATTTATTTGTCATTCATTTATAGTCTTTTAACTCTGCGGCTTATTGAAAAAGATACATGAAATTTCGTGATGGGGAAAAAACATATTGAATTTATTAACATCTAGTTTACCATAATTCAATGTTAAAAAGGTAAATATAAATAAATTTGAGCTTGATTATTTAATTTTAATATTTACCTATATTATATAATTAATTTTGATGGAGTTCAAAAATAAATTATAATTAATTTTTTACACCTACTATAGTCTATTATGTTTGGTGCTTAGTGATAAAAAACCTAAGACTTTGGGACGGTGAAGAAAAATATTGAATATTTTTAGACGTAATATACCATAAAGTCAATGTGAATACACTAAATATGAACACTACTGAGCTTGATTATTTAATTTTAATTGTTATGCATATGTATAAATTAAGGGTCGTTCTCTTGTAGTCTCTTTACCTAGTTTCTTAGAGGTGAAGAAACCAAAATTTTGGTGATGGAGAAGAAGAAAAACATATTTTTTTTTACATGTATTATACCATAATACAATGTGATTATGGTGAATATAAATAACATTGAGATAGAGTCTTTTTTTAGGGATTATGCATGTAGATATAATTTATTTGCCATTCATTTATAGTCTTTTAACTCTGCGGCTTATTGAAAAAGATACATGAAATTTCGTGATGGGGAAAAAAACATATTGAATTTATTAACATCTAATTCACCATAATTCAATGTTAAAAAGGTAAATATAAATAAATTTGAGCTTTATTATTTAATTTTAATATTTACCTATATTATATAATTAATTTTGATGGAGTTCAAAAATAAAATATAATTAATTTTTTACACCTACTATAGTCTATTATGTTTGGTGCTTAGTGATAAAAAAACCTAAGACTTTGGGATGGTGAAGAAAAATATTGAATATTTTTAGACGTAATATACCATAAGTCAATGTGAATACGATAAATATGAACAATATTGAGCTTTATTATTTAATTTTAATTGTTATGCATATGTATAAATTAAGTGTTATTCATTTGTAGTCTCTTTACCTAGTTACTTAGAGGTGAAGAAACCAAAATTTTGGTGTTGGAGATGAAGAAAAACACAATTTTTTTTTACATCTATGATACCATAGTAAAATGTGATTATGGGGGATACAAATAACATTGAGATTGAATACTTTATTTTAGTGATTACCCATGTAGATATAATTTATTTGTCACTCATTTATAGTCTTTTAAATCTGCGGCTTATTTCGAAGAAACATGAAATTTCGTGATGGACAAAAAAACATATTTAATATATTTACATCTAGTTTACCGTAATTCAATGTGAAAAAGGTAAATATAAATAAATTTGAGCTTGATTATTTAATTTTAATTTTTACCTATATTATATAAAATATAGGTCATGGACTATAGTCTTTTAAGTTTGTTTTTAAGTGGGAAAAAACCTAAGTTTTTTTTACGGAGTTCAAAAATAAAATATAATTAAATTTTTACACCTACTATAGTCTATTATGTTTGGTGCTTAGTGATAAAAAAACCTAAGACTTTGGGATGGTGAAGAAAAATATTGAATATTTTTAGACGTAATATACCATAAAGTCAATGTGAATACACTAAATATGAACAATATTGAGCTTGATTATTTAATTTTAATTGATATGCATATGTATAAATTAAGGGTCATTCATTTGTAGTCTCTTTACCTAGTTTCTTAGAGGTGAAGAAACCAAAATTTTGGTGATGGAGAAGAAGAAAAACATATTTTTTTTACATCTATTATACCATAATACAATGTGATTATGGTGAATAGAAATAACATTGGGATTGAATATTTTATTTTAGGGATTATCCATGTAGAAATAATTTATTTGTCATTCATTTATAGTCTTTTAACTCTGCGGCTTATTGAAAAAGATATATGAAATTTCGTGATGGGGAAAAAACATTGAAGTTATTAACATCTAGTTTACCATAATTCAATGTTAAAAAGGTAAATATAAATAAATTTGTGCTTGATTATTTAATTTTAATATTTACCTATATTATATAATTAATTTTGATGGAGTTCAAAAATAAAATATAATTAATTGTTTACACCTACTATAGTCTATTATGTTTGGTGCTTAGTTATAAAAAACCTAATACTTTGGGATGGTGAAGAAAAATATTGAATATTTTTAGACGTAATATACCATAAGTCAATGTGAATACGATAAATATGAACAATATTGAGCTTAATTATTTAATTTTAATTGTTATGCATATGTATAAATTTAGGTTCATTCATTTGTAGTCTCTTTACCTAGTTTCTTAGAGGTGAAGAAACCAAAATTTTGGTGTTGGAGATGAAGAAAAACATACTTTTTTTTTACATCTATGATACCATAATAAAATGTGATTATGGGGGATACAAATAACATTGAGATTGAATATTTTATTTTAGTGATTACCCATGTAGATATAATTTATTTGTCACTCATTTATAGTCTTTTAACTCTGCGGCTTATTGACAAAGAAACATGAAATTTTGTGATGGACAAAAAAACATATTTAATATATTTACATTTAGTTTACCGTAATTCAATGTGAAAAAGGTAAATATAAATAAATTTGAGCTTGATTATTTAATTTTAATTTTTACCTATATTATATAAAATATAAGTCATAGACTATAGTCTTTTAAGTTTGTTTTTAAGTGGGAAGAAACCTAAATTTTTTTTATGGAGTTCAAAAATAAAATATAATTAACTTTTTTACACCTACTATAGTCTATTATGTTTGGTGCTTAGTGATAAAAAACCTAAGACTTTGGGATGGTGAAGAAAAATATTGAATATTTTTAGACGTAATATACCATAAAGTCAATGTGAATACACTAAATATGAATAATATTGAGCTTGATTATTTAATTTTAATTGTTATGCATATGTATAAATTAAGGGTCATTCACTTGTAGTCTCTTTACCTAGTTTCTTAGAGGTGAAGAAACCAAAATTTTGGTGATGGAGAAGAAGAAAAACATATTTTTTTTTATATCTATTATACCATAATACAATGTGATTATGGTGAACACAAATAACATTGAGATTGAATATTTTATTGTAGGGATTATCCATGTAGATATAATTTATTTGTCATTCATTTATAGTCTTTTAACTCTGCGGCTTATTGAAAAAGATACATGAAATTTCGTGATGGGGAAAAAACATATTGAATTTATTAACATCTAGTTTACCATAATTCAATGTTAAAAAGGTAAATATAAATAAATTTGAGCTTGATTATTTAATTTTAATATTTACCTATATTATATAATTAATTTTGATGGAGTTCAAAAATAAATTATAATTAATTTTTTACACCTACTATAGTCTATTATGTTTGGTGCTTAGTGATAAAAAACCTAAGACTTTGGGACGGTGAAGAAAAATATTGAATATTTTTAGACGTAATATACCATAAAGTCAATGTGAATACACTAAATATGAACACTACTGAGCTTGATTATTTAATTTTAATTGTTATGCATATGTATAAATTAAGGGTCGTTCTCTTGTAGTCTCTTTACCTAGTTTCTTAGAGGTGAAGAAACCAAAATTTTGGTGATGGAGAAGAAGAAAAACATATTTTTTTTTACATGTATTATACCATAATACAATGTGATTATGGTGAATATAAATAACATTGAGATAGAGTCTTTTTTTAGGGATTATGCATGTAGATATAATTTATTTGCCATTCATTTATAGTCTTTTAACTCTGCGGCTTATTGAAAAAGATACATGAAATTTCGTGATGGGGAAAAAAACATATTGAATTTATTAACATCTAATTCACCATAATTCAATGTTAAAAAGGTAAATATAAATAAATTTGAGCTTTATTATTTAATTTTAATATTTACCTATATTATATAATTAATTTTGATGGAGTTCAAAAATAAAATATAATTAATTTTTTACACCTACTATAGTCTATTATGTTTGGTGCTTAGTGATAAAAAAACCTAAGACTTTGGGATGGTGAAGAAAAATATTGAATATTTTTAGACGTAATATACCATAAGTCAATGTGAATACGATAAATATGAACAATATTGAGCTTTATTATTTAATTTTAATTGTTATGCATATGTATAAATTAAGTGTTATTCATTTGTAGTCTCTTTACCTAGTTACTTAGAGGTGAAGAAACCAAAATTTTGGTGTTGGAGATGAAGAAAAACACAATTTTTTTTTACATCTATGATACCATAGTAAAATGTGATTATGGGGGATACAAATAACATTGAGATTGAATACTTTATTTTAGTGATTACCCATGTAGATATAATTTATTTGTCACTCATTTATAGTCTTTTAAATCTGCGGCTTATTTCGAAGAAACATGAAATTTCGTGATGGACAAAAAAACATATTTAATATATTTACATCTAGTTTACCGTAATTCAATGTGAAAAAGGTAAATATAAATAAATTTGAGCTTGATTATTTAATTTTAATTTTTACCTATATTATATAAAATATAGGTCATGGACTATAGTCTTTTAAGTTTGTTTTTAAGTGGGAAAAAACCTAAGTTTTTTTTACGGAGTTCAAAAATAAAATATAATTAAATTTTTACACCTACTATAGTCTATTATGTTTGGTGCTTAGTGATAAAAAAACCTAAGACTTTGGGATGGTGAAGAAAAATATTGAATATTTTTAGACGTAATATACCATAAAGTCAATGTGAATACACTAAATATGAACAATATTGAGCTTGATTATTTAATTTTAATTGATATGCATATGTATAAATTAAGGGTCATTCATTTGTAGTCTCTTTACCTAGTTTCTTAGAGGTGAAGAAACCAAAATTTTGGTGATGGAGAAGAAGAAAAACATATTTTTTTTACATCTATTATACCATAATACAATGTGATTATGGTGAATAGAAATAACATTGGGATTGAATATTTTATTTTAGGGATTATCCATGTAGAAATAATTTATTTGTCATTCATTTATAGTCTTTTAACTCTGCGGCTTATTGAAAAAGATATATGAAATTTCGTGATGGGGAAAAAACATTGAAGTTATTAACATCTAGTTTACCATAATTCAATGTTAAAAAGGTAAATATAAATAAATTTGTGCTTGATTATTTAATTTTAATATTTACCTATATTATATAATTAATTTTGATGGAGTTCAAAAATAAAATATAATTAATTGTTTACACCTACTATAGTCTATTATGTTTGGTGCTTAGTTATAAAAAACCTAATACTTTGGGATGGTGAAGAAAAATATTGAATATTTTTAGACGTAATATACCATAAGTCAATGTGAATACGATAAATATGAACAATATTGAGCTTAATTATTTAATTTTAATTGTTATGCATATGTATAAATTTAGGTTCATTCATTTGTAGTCTCTTTACCTAGTTTCTTAGAGGTGAAGAAACCAAAATTTTGGTGTTGGAGATGAAGAAAAACATACTTTTTTTTTACATCTATGATACCATAATAAAATGTGATTATGGGGGATACAAATAACATTGAGATTGAATATTTTATTTTAGTGATTACCCATGTAGATATAATTTATTTGTCACTCATTTATAGTCTTTTAACTCTGCGGCTTATTGACAAAGAAACATGAAATTTTGTGATGGACAAAAAAACATATTTAATATATTTACATTTAGTTTACCGTAATTCAATGTGAAAAAGGTAAATATAAATAAATTTGAGCTTGATTATTTAATTTTAATTTTTACCTATATTATATAAAATATAAGTCATAGACTATAGTCTTTTAAGTTTGTTTTTAAGTGGGAAGAAACCTAAATTTTTTTTATGGAGTTCAAAAATAAAATATAATTAACTTTTTTACACCTACTATAGTCTATTATGTTTGGTGCTTAGTGATAAAAAACCTAAGACTTTGGGATGGTGAAGAAAAATATTGAATATTTTTAGACGTAATATACCATAAAGTCAATGTGAATACACTAAATATGAATAATATTGAGCTTGATTATTTAATTTTAATTGTTATGCATATGTATAAATTAAGGGTCATTCACTTGTAGTCTCTTTACCTAGTTTCTTAGAGGTGAAGAAACCAAAATTTTGGTGATGGAGAAGAAGAAAAACATATTTTTTTTTATATCTATTATACCATAATACAATGTGATTATGGTGAACACAAATAACATTGAGATTGAATATTTTATTGTAGGGATTATCCATGTAGATATAATTTATTTGTCATTCATTTATAGTCTTTTAACTCTGCGGCTTATTGAAAAAGATACATGAAATTTCGTGATGGGGAAAAAACATATTGAATTTATTAACATCTAGTTTACCATAATTCAATGTTAAAAAGGTAAATATAAATAAATTTGAGCTTGATTATTTAATTTTAATATTTACCTATATTATATAATTAATTTTGATGGAGTTCAAAAATAAATTATAATTAATTTTTTACACCTACTATAGTCTATTATGTTTGGTGCTTAGTGATAAAAAAACCTAAGACTTTGGGACGGTGAAGAAAAATATTGAATATTTTTAGACGTAATATACCATAAAGTCAATGTGAATACACTAAATATGAACACTACTGAGCTTGATTATTTAATTTTAATTGTTATGCATATGTATAAATTAAGGGTCGTTCTCTTGTAGTCTCTTTACCTAGTTTCTTAGAGGTGAAGAAACCAAAATTTTGGTGATGGAGAAGAAGAAAAACATATTTTTTTTTACATGTATTATACCATAATACAATGTGATTATGGTGAATATAAATAACATTGAGATAGAGTCTTTTTTTAGGGATTATGCATGTAGATATAATTTATTTGCCATTCATTTATAGTCTTTTAACTCTGCGGCTTATTGAAAAAGATACATGAAATTTCGTGATGGGGAAAAAACATATTGAATTTATTAACATCTAATTCACCATAATTCAATGTTAAAAAGGTAAATATAAATAAATTTGAGCTTTATTATTTAATTTTAATATTTACCTATATTATATAATTAATTTTGATGGAGTTCAAAAATAAAATATAATTAATTTTTTACACCTACTATAGTCTATTATGTTTGGTGCTTAGTGATAAAAAAACCTAAGACTTTGGGATGGTGAAGAAAAATATTGAATATTTTTAGACGTAATATAGCATAAAGTCAATGTGAATACACTAAATATGAACAATATTGAGCTTGATTATTTAATTTTAATTGCTATGCATATGTATAAATTAAGGGTCATTCTCTTGTAGTCTCTTTACCTAGTTTCTTAGAGGTGAAGAAACCAAAATTTTGGTGATGGAGAAGAAGAAAAACATATTTTTTTTTACATGTATTATACCATAATACAATGTGATTATGGTGAATACAAATAACATTGAGACAGAGTCTTTTTTTTTTTAGGGATTATGCATGTAGATATAATTTATTTGTCATTCATTTATAGTCTTTTAACTCTGCGGCTTATTGAAAAAGATACATGAAATTTCGTGATGGGGAAAAAACATATTGAATTTATTAACATCTAATTCACCATAATTCAATGTTAAAAAGGTAAATATAAATAAATTTGAGCTTTATTATTTAATTTTAATATTTACCTATATTATATAATTAATTTTGATGGAGTTCAAAAATAAAATATAATTAATTTTTTACACCTACTATAGTCTATTATGTTTGGTGCTTAGTGATAAAAAAACCTAAGACTTTGGGATGGTGAAGAAAAATATTGAATATTTTTAGACGTAATATACCATAAGTCAATGTGAATACGATAAATATGAACAATATTGAGCTTTATTATTTAATTTTAATTGTTATGCATATGTATAAATTAAGTGTTATTCATTTGTAGTCTCTTTACCTAGTTTCTTAGAGGTGAAGAAACCAAAATTTTGGTGTTGGAGATGAAGAAAAACACAATTTTTTTTTACATCTATGATACCATAGTAAAATGTGATTATGGGGGATACAAATAACATTGAGATTGAATACTTTATTTTAGTGATTACCCATGTAGATATAATTTATTTGTCACTCATTTATAGTCTTTTAAATCTGCGGCTTATTTCGAAGAAACATGAAATTTCGTGATGGACAAAAAAACATATTTAATATATTTACATCTAGTTTACCGTAATTCAATGTGAAAAAGGTAAATATAAATAAATTTGAGCTTGATTATTTAATTTTAATTTTTACCTATATTATATAAAATATAGGTCATGGACTATAGTCTTTTAAGTTTGTTTTTAAGTGGGAAAAAACCTAAGTTTTTTTTACGGAGTTCAAAAATAAAATATAATTAAATTTTTACACCTACTATAGTCTATTATGTTTGGTGCTTAGTGATAAAAAAACCTAAGACTTTGGGATGGTGAAGAAAAATATTGAATATTTTTAGACGTAATATACCATAAAGTCAATGTGAATACACTAAATATGAACAATATTGAGCTTGATTATTTAATTTTAATTGATATGCATATGTATAAATTAAGGGTCATTCATTTGTAGTCTCTTTACCTAGTTTCTTAGAGGTGAAGAAACCAAAATTTTGGTGATGGAGAAGAAGAAAAACATATTTTTTTTACATCTATTATACCATAATACAATGTGATTATGGTGAATAGAAATAACATTGGGATTGAATATTTTATTTTAGGGATTATCCATGTAGAAATAATTTATTTGTCATTCATTTATAGTCTTTTAACTCTGCGGCTTATTGAAAAAGATACATGAAATTTCGTGATGGGGAAAAAACATTGAAGTTATTAACATCTAGTTTACCATAATTCAATGTTAAAAAGGTAAATATAAATAAATTTGTGCTTGATTATTTAATTTTAATATTTACCTATATTATATAATTAATTTTGATGGAGTTCAAAAATAAAATATAATTAATTGTTTACACCTACTATAGTCTATTATGTTTGGTGCTTAGTTATAAAAAACCTAATACTTTGGGATGGTGAAGAAAAATATTGAATATTTTTAGACGTAATATACCATAAGTCAATGTGAATACGATAAATATGAACAATATTGAGCTTAATTATTTAATTTTAATTGTTATGCATATGTATAAATTTAGGTTCATTCATTTGTAGTCTCTTTACCTAGTTTCTTAGAGGTGAAGAAACCAAAATTTTGGTGTTGGAGATGAAGAAAAACATACTTTTTTTTTACATCTATGATACCATAATAAAATGTGATTATGGGGGATACAAATAACATTGAGATTGAATATTTTATTTTAGTGATTACCCATGTAGATATAATTTATTTGTCACTCATTTATAGTCTTTTAACTCTGCGGCTTATTGACAAAGAAACATGAAATTTTGTGATGGACAAAAAAACATATTTAATATATTTACATTTAGTTTACCGTAATTCAATGTGAAAAAGGTAAATATAAATAAATTTGAGCTTGATTATTTAATTTTAATTTTTACCTATATTATATAAAATATAAGTCATAGACTATAGTCTTTTAAGTTTGTTTTTAAGTGGGAAGAAACCTAAATTTTTTTTATGGAGTTCAAAAATAAAATATAATTAACTTTTTTACACCTACTATAGTCTATTATGTTTGGTGCTTAGTGATAAAAAACCTAAGACTTTGGGATGGTGAAGAAAAATATTGAATATTTTTAGACGTAATATACCATAAAGTCAATGTGAATACACTAAATATGAATAATATTGAGCTTGATTATTTAATTTTAATTGTTATGCATATGTATAAATTAAGGGTCATTCACTTGTAGTCTCTTTACCTAGTTTCTTAGAGGTGAAGAAACCAAAATTTTGGTGATGGAGAAGAAGAAAAACATATTTTTTTTTATATCTATTATACCATAATACAATGTGATTATGGTGAACACAAATAACATTGAGATTGAATATTTTATTGTAGGGATTATCCATGTAGATATAATTTATTTGTCATTCATTTATAGTCTTTTAACTCTGCGGCTTATTGAAAAAGATACATGAAATTTCGTGATGGGGAAAAAACATATTGAATTTATTAACATCTAGTTTACCATAATTCAATGTTAAAAAGGTAAATATAAATAAATTTGAGCTTGATTATTTAATTTTAATATTTACCTATATTATATAATTAATTTTGATGGAGTTCAAAAATAAATTATAATTAATTTTTTACACCTACTATAGTCTATTATGTTTGGTGCTTAGTGATAAAAAACCTAAGACTTTGGGACGGTGAAGAAAAATATTGAATATTTTTAGACGTAATATACCATAAAGTCAATGTGAATACACTAAATATGAACACTACTGAGCTTGATTATTTAATTTTAATTGTTATGCATATGTATAAATTAAGGGTCGTTCTCTTGTAGTCTCTTTACCTAGTTTCTTAGAGGTGAAGAAACCAAAATTTTGGTGATGGAGAAGAAGAAAAACATTTTTTTTTTACATGTATTATACCATAATACAATGTGATTATGGTGAATATAAATAACATTGAGATAGAGTCTTTTTTTAGGGATTATGCATGTAGATATAATTTATTTGCCATTCATTTATAGTCTTTTAACTCTGCGGCTTATTGAAAAAGATACATGAAATTTCGTGATGGGGAAAAAACATATTGAATTTATTAACATCTAATTCACCATAATTCAATGTTAAAAAGGTAAATATAAATAAATTTGAGCTTTATTATTTAATTTTAATATTTACCTATATTATATAATTAATTTTGATGGAGTTCAAAAATAAAATATAATTAATTTTTTACACCTACTATAGTCTATTATGTTTGGTGCTTAGTGATAAAAAAACCTAAGACTTTGGGATGGTGA
>CAWUDS030001977.1:0-25974 GCA_963859935.3 Lathyrus sativus
AAAGGTAAATATAAATAAATTTGAGCTTGATTATTTAATTTTAATATTTACCTATATTATATAATTAATTTTGATGGAGTTCAAAAATAAAATATAATTAATTTTTTACACCTACTATAGTCTATTATGTTTGGTGCTTAGTGATAAAAAACCTAAGACTTTGGGACGGTGAAGAAAAATATTGAATATTTTTAGACGTAATATACCATAAAGTCAATGTGAATACACTAAATATGAACACTACTGAGCTTGATTATTTAATTTTAATTGGTATGCATATGTATAAATTAAGGGTCGTTCTCTTGTAGTCTCTTTACCTAGTTTCTTAGAGGTGAAGAAACCAAAATTTTGGTGATGGAGAAGAAGAAAAACATATTTTTTTTTACATGTATTATACCATAATACAATGTGATTATGGTGAATATAAATAACATTGAGATAGAGTCTTTTTTTAGGGATTATGCATGTAGATATAATTTATTTGTCATTCATTTATAGTCTTTTAACTCTGCGGCTTATTGAAAAAGATACATGAAATTTCATGATGGGGAAAAAACATATTGAATTTATTAACATCTAATTCACCATAATTCAATGTTAAAAAGGTAAATATAAATAAATTTGAGCTTTATTATTTAATTTTAATATTTACCTATATTATATAATTAATTTTGATGGAGTTCAAAAATAAAATATAATTAATTTTTTACACCTACTATAGTCTATTATGTTTGGTTCTTAGTGATCAAAAACCTAAGACTTTGGGATGGTGAAGAAAAATATTGAATATTTTTAGACATAATATACCATAAGTGTAATACCCCAAATTTTACCCTTATATTTAGTCAGTCATTTCGCATAGCATCTCATATGTACATTTGCTAACCACTAACAAGTTACGAAGGGGTTTTGTTTTGCAGATTTGGTCCCAGGGGTATTTTGGTCATTTTACGCAAATTCTACCAATTCCTTGAAGACGGGCTGTTATTAAAATTCTGAGGCATTTGATACATATTGGTTTTGAGGCATTTATCTATCGCCAGTTCTGATCATATTGAGATTTTAGCGGTTTGGTCAGTGGAATTTAATTACGATTAGTTTTGCTGTTGATGCTGAAAGTGTTGTGATTACGGTGCCCATATGTGTTTGGTTATGAAACAATTGGTTAACATTCTAATCGGATGATGAGATTAGGATCACAAATACCACTTGGGAATATTTATGTTTTATGTCTATGTTAATGAATTAAATACTTGTGGATTTATTCACATTTGTTTATATTTTTTAACTAAGAATAAAATATAAATAAATTCAAAACTTTGAGAATTTTATTTCATAAATAATGCTATCATACAAGAATGTGGATGTTGCTTCATATTTTACAAAGTACTGTTACAAGGAAGTACATTAAAATTCTCAAATCCTAAGGGATTACATTAAAGCATCTATCCTAAATCCTAAAAGTATCTAAAGGTCTTCATGTAGTATTTGAACTTCTCCATGAATCCTCAGCTAACCTGCACATCAAAAGAGAACAGACAATATAGAAAAATGTTAGAAGTTTTTTCGACACTCTCAGAACAATGTCATCATCGAGTGCCGGGAGTGGCACAACCGAAGCTGCATCCTACCCCCGTTACCGATCCGCGCCGTAGGCGTCAGATCAGGTAATACATGTTCTTATCAAAATGGGACATCCGAGAGATAGAAAAATATAAATGAAGTAGGGCTGATTCGTTTTGATTTCCGAACTGATACGAGAATAAGGCAACATAGGCAAATTCTGACTCAGACCCGGATGCCGACAGGTCTGAGCCCCCCTTGGTTTCAAATTTCCCAACACCTGAAAAGCCATAAGCACCATCAGAACCCAAAACATAAACAATTCGTGAGCAGTATTAATCCTGAACCAGCAGGTGAGGTCATAAAAACCAAACAGAGGATTGAAATGCAAGCCAAAACTGCATCAAACTGCAGTAATTCTGAACCACATAGGCAAGTTCGTGAAAAACCAAGTTCAGACAGAACAAGTAGAGTGAAATGAAGCCAAGGCTGCATCAAATCGCAACAAGCTGCACAAAATTGGAGCAGACAACTCAATCCCTAAAACAGCTCAGGTTCATAAAAGAGAAGAAGAACCAGCCATATCAGAAAGCAAATCAGAGTCATCATGAATGCCTGAAAACCAACAATCAATTGAACATCAGACAAACTGTGTCAAAACTAAACAGAGTGTCAAATGGCTCATCGTTCTTCAACACCAGGTAAACTAATGGCTAAGCATATTGCATCTGCAGGCCACATTGGAAAAGCAAAATACCAAGCATGAGGGCTCAGTTGAACATCACAGCCCCCAAAATCATGAGTTAGGAAAAGAAGAAGCCTCAAGAGGATCTCATGAGCATCATAGGAATTCATCAGGTTTCACGATCAACAGACAACTGAACAAGCCAACAACGGGTAGCAGAAATATCCGCCGCATGGTGAAGCCCAGTGAATCAATGTTAGAGAAAAAGACGAATCAGTTTATCACAAGGCAACAAACAAAGTCACCGAAAACGAGTTATCAAAACCATACTCGGTCCATAAAACAAACAAATACATGGCTCAGTTCATCAACATCATAGCCAATCATCATCACCAATTCAATCAGAAGCAGTAATACGATCAGAAGCTAGGACGTAGTATCCTGCTCCAAGTGGTTCAGACTAGGCGTCATCACTACCACGTACCCGTCTCGGCGGCAAAGATCAAGGCAAAATGTCCACCCTGAAAGAAGAAAAAGAAAAGTAAGTGCTAATGATCAGGATTGAATCAAAACAAAGCGCAGCAGGAATCAAATCAGTATCTAAAAGCAATCCAGTTCGCAAAGGGAAAGTTTCAAGTCAGATCCAAAGGCATCAGGAAACATCTCCATTGGAGCCAATCTGAACCGATATGAACCAATCTGAATCAATTGGATTCGATCTGAATCAATCAAACAAATCAATCAAACGAATCAGTTCGAAATCAAATGAATCGGTATAGGCAAACAAATTAATGTCAGATGAAATCATGATCACGTCAAAATCCCAATCAAGTTCTAAAAGAGGTAACACAATCCAATCAAATCCATGAAGAAAATCCAAAAGAGATCAAAAGCTGTGCGAAATCCGAAAAGGGAAGGTTTCCCAATCTAATGACAATCGAATCATATCAGAAGAAAAATACAAAAATCAAATCTCAGAAAAAACGCAAGTCCAAGGCCCAGAAGTTGGTTATAAAAAGGAAGGTACAACCTGATGAAAGGGGGCCGTGAGAAGAGTTGAAACCCTAGACGGAGAGTACCAGAGACGGCGAAGAACCCACATGCGAAAACCCTAAACGGCGCGAACTCAGACGAAGAACGATCGTCATCATCGTTCAAAACATCACCGCGCATCAATATCATCTGAACAATCAATATCATCCGCGAAGCACCGACGAAAATCGCCTTCGCCGTTGGCGGGCAATCAACGCCAAGCCTCAGATCACCTCATCATTGGCTGTTTCGTCATAAATGTGAGCTGAGAGACATTTTCCTCACCATGTTCATGTTTTATTTCAGGAATGAAGAAAATCGGAAGAGGATTGCGAGAAAGAACGGAGAATCGAAGGACGAGAGGAAGAAGAACGGCGCCGCAAATGGTGTTAGGGTTATGAAACCCTAAAAGAAAAAACCAAATCCTTTTGTCATTTTCGTTTCCACCGGGTTGGGTCCGGGTGTGATGACCGGCCCAACCCCTTTATGTTTTATTTTTTTTATTTTATTTTTTTATTATTTGTTTTAATTGTTTTAAATTGTTTTTTATAATTTAAGAAAACTGTTTTAAAAAAAAAAACCTCCTTTGTGAAAATATAATAAAATCTTAAAAAACCTTTTTATAGTAAAAAAAAAACCTCCTTTTTAAAAAAAATAAAAATTAAAACTTTTTTATAAAATTAAAACTTTAAAAAAAATAAAAAAACTTTTTTAAATAAAATAGGAGAAACTTTTTTTTTTAAAAAAAATATACAAAAATAAATTTTTTTAAAATTTCTTTTGCAAACTAACATTTAATTATTAATATTTTTCAAATAAAACAATAATAAAATCTCAAATTTGCATCTTTTTCTTAACTCATTCGATCACCACCTAACTCTGCCTACTAATGCCGTTTGTTCATTTTGCAGCTTATTACCTTTACCGTTACTTATCACATTTTATTACCATATTGTAACTGCTTCTCATATGTAACCCCGCGAACCAATAATCGCGCTTTAAGTTTCTGCCTTTAAATTTCTGTTTGCATGGCCTTAACTTCTGTCTTATTCTCTGCTTGCATGATTTAGTCACCTCACCTCAGTATTCCAGTCACACTGCACCTCCGAAGGAATTAGGTCTAGCCGTTTGACCGCCGTGTCAATAGTCCTCAACTTCAAACCCTTACAACCTCACAAACCCTAATTTCCACAAATGCCTCGCCGCAGGCAAGATTACAATTTTACCCCTAGCATTAGGTCAAAGAGCCGCCGCGCTCATTTTAGGGTTTCCCGCCGTGGAATCCCTAATTTAACCCTAATTACAACTTAACAATTCAACGTAGAGATTTGGAGTTTCTACACTCCACGTAAGCGTGTCCTTAAGATGCGTTTATTCCCCTTGAGACCTTGACCACAGTCAAGAAGCCTCTAACCTCCCTATTGAGGGGAACTACGATTACTCTGATTCCACTCCCGTAAGGATACGTAGGCACAAGATGCGATGTCTTGCCGAGTAAACTTAGAATTAACCCCTTAGGTCTCCTTTCTCACTTTTAATCCTTTTGTACATATACCTTAAGCAAATGAATAAAGCAAATAGTAAACATTTGAACAAAAGGGTCCTGTAGAGTACTACAGAAGTTTAGGGTGCTAATACCTTCCCTAATCTTAACCAACCCCCGAACCCTAGATCTTTCCCCGCATTGTGTTTACGATGCAAAATAGGTTTTCCCTCTTTTGACCTTTTCCTTCGGATAAATCAAAGAGCGGTTGTGAATTGAATTGCGATTCAAACTCATTGATAGTTTGATATCCTATTTCCACCGCAACAGAAAATGGCGACTTCACTGGGGACTCTAAACTTTTGAGGGTTACCCCTAATTTGTTCATGTTTATTACTATTTGCTTTACTATTCATTTACATGTATATATTGTACTCTGATTTTGGGATGGTTCCTTGTGTTGTGAGATAAGTCCTACGCCCGGACTAGTGACATTATTATAGGATGGGGATATATTCGATGAGGCTTATAGGGAGTTGAATCCCGACCAAGCTGATTCGAGAATCACCGCTCAGTTGAGACCTTTTCGAAAATGGTTCGGTTGAACGAGTAATCGTGAAAACTTTTTCCATGGTCGATTGGAGTCTGTGATATTGGGAACCGTAGTACCTTTACACCACCTTGGCCTTATTTAGGACGTAGTGCGGGAGCTATGTGGGAGTAATCCTACAACGGTTGCTACGCGATACTACACTCAAAAGAGGTTCTCTTGAGAATATTATTAACCCCCGAGTCAATCGGAAGGTTGATAATATCCGAAAGATGGGCTGATGACTTTGGGCACTTTTTAGAACCTTGTTTTGCAGGTACAACTAACCTATAGTACACTCCTTTTTGGGATGGGTAGACCTTGACTCCGCTCACGTTCCTTTAACCTAGGACTTTGTGTGTTTTCATGCATTGCATCCATAAAGCATCTCATTGCATTGTATTTCATGGAGTTCAAACATCATTTATGGATATCGCGGGATACCGTAAATAAAATAAAATGAAAAAACAAGAAAAAGATTTCCTTGGTACCCCACGACATTCGTAAATGTTTGAATTCCATGAAATCTTCATTTACATCCACATTTTAGCATCATTCACTTTCTTGCATTGCATGTGTCTCCCGATTTCTCACACTCGGTTCTCTCACCTTCCAGTTTCGTCACCCTGAGTTCTCGGCACCAATACAACACCAGAGCTCAAACTCGGAAAAGAATGGAGGATCAGGCAAAAGAGATTGATCGCCTTAGTAATGAACTTGAAGACCTTCGAGGGGGTATGGGGCGTATGATGGAATTGTTACATGTCATGAATGCTAAGATGGATACCCAGCCCACTGTTGTTTCTGAGATTACCGGCGTTACTGTGGACCCTCCACCAAGTGTGACCATAGCAAGGGACCCACCTTATGGTCTTGCTCCAGGTTTTGTGCCTCCTCAAGCCACTGCTCCGATTAATCAGCCGGTTCAGCAAGCCGTGCCTTTATTCTCTGAAGTTTCTAGGGGGGCTCCTATCTTTGCACCACCTGTTGTACACACTCGTGCGCAACCATACTTCAATGAGACAGTTTTTGATAATCTTGATGAGAATGTTGAGGGTTATGAGAAACATGATAAGCTTCGTGAGGAAGTGAACACCATCGTCCAGAGATTGAAAAAGGTAGAGGGTGATCAAATTTTTGGGACTGCTGCAAGGGATGTTTGTTTGGTCTCGGGTTTGGTTATTCCCCCGAAGTTCAAAACTCCGAACTTCGATCGTTATGAAGGTGCCACCTGTCCTAAGAGTCATTTGATCATGTATTATCGCAAAATGGCTGCCCACGTTGAGAATGATAAACTGATGATCCATTGTTTCCAGGATAGTCTGAAGGGTGCTTCTTCCAAGTGGTATTTAACTTTAGACCAGTCTCGCATCAAGAGCTTTCAAGATTTATATGACGCTTTCATCAAACACTACAAGTACAATATGGATCTGGCTCCTGACAGAAGACAGTTGTTGAGTATGTCACAAAAGAATTCCGAGTCATTCAAAGAATATGCCCAAAGGTGGAGAGAGACTGCTTCGCAGGTAGAACCTCCTTTGACCGAGAAAGAGTTAGCCGATTGGTTTGTCGACACGGTCCGTCCAGAATTTTACGAGAGAATGGTGGGTAGTGTGACTTCAAATTTCTACGACATCGTTGCTGTGGGTGTCAAGATTGAATTGGGTATGAAGAGTGGTAAAATGACAAATAATCATGGTACTTCTAAGGATCAGCCGAAGAAACCTCCGTATAGCTCCCAGAAAAAGAAGGAGGGTGAGACTAATGCTATATCCTCTGGTAGACCAAGAGAACGCTTTTATCGACATCCGCAAGGTTATGCTCAACCTCAAGGGTACCCGGTCCAATATGCTCAACAACCCTATGTGGCAGCTATTACACCTTCTTTCAATCAACAGGTTCCCGTGTATCAACCTATGCAACAACCTCCCGTTTATCCGCCTCCTGTCAACTATCTACAGGCGCCCAACACTCCTGCTCCTCAACAGCCAAAGAGTCCGGCTCCTCGCCAGAATGTTCCGAATAGAAGAACGTATAAGCCTTGTCCACCGATTCCGATGACTTTTACCGAGCTGTATCCCTCTTTGGTCAAGCAGGGTCTGATCACTACTCGGGCTTTGGGTCCGCCTCCTAATCCTCTACCCGCCAATTACAACGCCGCCGCTCATTGTTTATTTCATGAGGGTGCGCCTGGTCATGATCTGGAGAATTGTTATGCTCTCAAAAATATTGTCAGGGATTTATTGGAAAAGAAGATTTTGTCATTTGAAGATCCTCAACCGAATGTTAAGAAGAACCCTTTCCCTAACCATGAGAGTGTCAATGCCATTAGTGTTGATTCGGGGGAAGGTTATACCCTTGACGTTGGACAGATTAAGACTCCTCTCAAGATGTTCCATTCGAAACTGTTTGAAGCTGGCCTGGTAGATACTTCCCACGTTGCATGCGTAAGTTGTGAAGCCAATACTAAGGGTTGTGTGTTGGTTCAGAATGATGTTCAGAGGTTGATTAATGAGGGTGTTTTACAAGTGACAAGCCAAGCCAAGAAGGATGAAGTCGCTGTGGTTGAGCCTGTCTTCCATCAGCCTGAATCAAAGGGTAAGGTACCAGTGTTTAATCTATCAGGGGCAGGTTCCGCCAATCTCGTGTTCGATATACCGAAGTCGTATATCCCTGAGGTGAATCAGCCTAAGCCTATAGTTATTCGAAGACCAAGTCCGTTTCCTTTCAGTGATCCTAAAGCTGTGCCTTGGAAATATGACGTGACGATGATTGACAAGGAGTCTGGGAAGGTTATTCCAAATGAAGAGGCTAAGGGTGCGGTGACCAATATCGCAGAGGTAAGCAGGATGACTCGCAGTGGCCGTGTGTATACTCCCCATTCCAATGAGGTCCCGCCCAAGGAAATAACTAGTATCCCAATACCTGCCAAAGACAAAGGGAAGGGGGCTGTTACGAATGATGAAGATGCTGAGTTTTTGAAGATCATCAAGAAAAGTGACTATAAAGTTATTGACCAACTTCATCAAACTCCTTCCAAGATTTCGATTTTATCTCTGTTGATGAGTTCGCCCGCCCATAGGATGGCCTTGCAGAAGGTTTTGACTCAAGCACATGTGGATCAGGATATCAGCACCAGTCGGTTTGATAGTGTAATTGCCAATTTAACCTCCTGCAACACCCTCAGTTTCAGCAATGAAGAGTTACCGAAGGAGGGTCCGAACCATAATCGTGCTTTACATATATCGGTAAAATGTCAGGAGGATAATTTAGCGAGAGTACTAGTGGACACCGGGTCTTCTCTGAATGTGCTACCCAAGAGGGTTCTTGATAAGTTGGCTTGTAAAGAAACTGTGTTGAAACCTACTCCTTTGGTCGTCAAGGCTTTCGATGGCTCTCGCCGGTCGGTAATGGGGGAGGTTGAGCTCCCTATCCTGATTGGTCCGCAGGTTTTTAATATCACGTTTCAAGTCATGGATATTAATCCCAATTACAGTTGTTTACTCGGAAGGCCGTGGATCCATGCCGCTGGGGCAGTAACATCAACTTTACATCAGAAGATGAAGTTCGTGATCGATGGAAAGCTGGTTATTATACACGGCGAGGAGGATCTGATGGTCAGTAACCTGTCTTCTTTCCGTTACATCGAGGCCGATGAGAATGCTTTAGACATCTCCTTTCAAGCACTTGAGATCGCCAATGCTGTTCTGCTGGAAGTCGAAGAGACAGTGGGTCAGGGTAATCCATCTTTTGCATCTCTGAAGAGTACCAAAGCAACAATTGACAGGGGCATTCCTGAAGGTTGGGGAGAGGTAATTGATGTAAAGACCAAGACTGATCGCTCTGGGTTGGGTTACAAACCAACTCAGAATGGAGCTGCCATAACTGTCGAAGGGCGTCCGAAGGTTATCCAAGAGGTATTTGTCAGCGGAGGTTTCCAAGTCAACGCCATCAGTGACTGTGAGAAAAATGAAGAGCTGAGCAACCTGGTGTTTAAGGGTGATGCAGTTCTGAACAACTGGGAGGCCGTAGAGATCCCTGTTATCTTTCCCTTGTCAAAGTAATTGTTTTTTAAAGTTTCATTTACATTTTCAAATAAAAATCTGTAGCTCTGCCCAAGGCTATAGAGTCGTTTTATCGGGCCACCTTTCATTCCTAAAAAGATATTAATAAAAGCATTTTGTTCGATTCCACTTTGTTTCATTTGCGTTTTTCGCTTTCACCTTTAAAATTGAAATTGGCAACCTTTTTCAAAAAAAAAAAAACAGCATTTCATTCTTACATGTCTTCGAGCATTTTAATTAAGAAAGTCTTCCATCATGCAGAGATATCGTAAACCTTGTTGGATCCAATGACTTTGCTGACACTCCTGACTGGGACGCACCCATCAATCAAGCTGAGGACGAGGGTGAAGAAGATTTTGAAGTACCCGCGGAACTGACAAGATTGATTGAGTACGAGTACACAGAGCTTCAACTGCATAAAGAGCAGGTGGACCTAATTAATCTCGGTACAGATGAGAGCAAGAAAGAGGTCAAGATTGGTGCAATGTTTGGGACGGAGATTAGGCCGAGGTTGATCGAGTTGTTAAAAGAGTATATTGATGTGTTTGCGTGGTCATATCAAGATATGCCGGGCCTAGACACGGACATTGTTGTTCACAAGTTACCACTTAAGCCAGATTGTCCGCCTATCAAACAGAAACTCCGAAGAACGAGACCTGACATGGCTTTGAAGATTCGAGATGAGGTTAAAAAGCAGCTGGATGCAGGTTTCTTGGCAGTCGCAAAATATCCAGATTGGGTTGCCAACATCGTGCCAGTGCCCAAGAAGGACGGTAAAGTTAGGATGTGTGTAGACTACAGGGATCTGAACAAAGCAAGTCCAAAAGACGACTTCCCACTGCCACATATTGACACGCTGGTAGACAATACAGCCAGTTTTGCATTGTTCTCATTTATGGATGGTTTCTCTGGCTATAATCAGATCAAGATGGATCCCGATGATCGAGAGAAGACTACTTTCATTACTCCTTGGGGAACCTTCTGCTACAAAGTCATGCCCTTCGGTTTAAAGAATGCAGGGGCAACTTACCAACGCGCTATGACCACTCTTTTTCATGATATGATGCACAAAGAGATTGAGGTGTATGTGGACGATATGATAGCCAAATCTCAGAGTGAAGAGGAGCATCTAGACCATTTGGTGAAATTGTTTGAACGACTCAGGAAATATCAGTTGAAATTGAACCCTGCTAAATGTACCTTCGGTGTCAGATCTGGAAAACTGCTTGGTTTCATTGTTAGCCAGCGAGGGATTGAGGTGGATCCTGACAAAGTCCGAGCCATTCAAGATATGCCGGCTCCGCGAACCGAGACGCAAGTTAGGGGTTTTCTGGGACGTCTGAATTACATTTCCAGGTTTATCTTTAATATGACCGCTACTTGTGAGCCGATATTCAAGTTGCTTTGCAAGGGGCAGACAGTTGAGTGGAACCCTGATTGTCAGAAAGCGTTTGAGAAGATTAAGGGTTATTTGCAAGATCCCCCTATTCTGATCCCTCCCGTACCTGGAAGACCGTTGTTTATGTACCTTACTGTTCTCGAGAAGTCTATGGGTTGTGTGCTTGGGCAACATGATGAGACTGGGAAAAAGGAACATGCGATTTATTACCTGAGCAAGAAGTTTACCGATTGCGAAAACAGATACTCACCATTAGAGAAAACTTGTTGTGCATTGGCATGGGCCGCTAAGCGCCTTCGGCAATATATGGTCTGTCATACCACGTTATTGATTTCTAAAATGGATCCGATCAAGTATATTTTTGAAAAACCTGCTCAAACCGGGAGGCTAGCCCGTTGGCACATGTTGTTATCCGAATATGACATCCAGTATGTACCCCAGAAGGCGATTAAGGGTAGTATCTTATCTGATTACCTTGCAGACCAGCCAGTTGAAGATTATGAACCTCTTAAGCTCGATTTTCCTGATGAGGATATTTTGTTGATTAAAAGAGATTGTGAAGAGCCAGATCCGAGCGAAGGTCCAGAACCAGGTCTTTGGTGGAAGATGATGTTTGATGGCTCCTCGAATTTCAATGGGCATGGTATAGGCGCCGTTTTGATGAACCCAAAGGGCGGATTCACTCCATTCACAGCGAGGTTGGACTTTGAGTGCACTAACAACGTCGCAGAATATGAAGCATGTATCCTCGGCCTCGAAGCGGCGATTCACCTCCGAATCAAACTTCTTAAAGTAAGTGGTGACTCAGCTTTGGTTATTTACCAAGTACAAGGCAAATGGGAAACGAAAAATGAGAAGCTGATCCCTTATAAGGACTACATTATTGAGCTGATCAAGCATTTCGACGAGATAGAGTTCGAGCATGTTCCTAGATCCGAGAATCACGTAGCTGATGCTTTAGCCATGTTAGCATCCATGTGGAAAGTTAAATTCGTTAATGAAGCACCTCTTGTCCATATTGAGCGCAAGGTTGAGCCCGCTTATTGTCAGATGGTCGAAGAAGTTGAGGTGGATGAAAAGCCTTGGTTTCATGATATCAAGAACTATCTCGTCAGGCAGGAGTATCCCGATGGTGCTACTGGTCTGGACAAAAAGACATTGAGAAGATTGGCGTCCAAATTCTTTATCAGTAATGGTGTGTTGTACAAGAGAAATCACGACATGGTCCTGCTCAGATGTGTTGATAAACGGGAAGCGGACATGTTGCTACAGGAAATTCATGAGGGGACCTTCGGAACTCATGCCAATGGTTATGCCATGTCCAAGAAGATGTTAAGGGCTGGGTATTACTGGTTAACCATGGAAGCCGACTGCATCCAATACGCCAGAAAATGCCATAAGTGCCAAATTTATGCTGATAAAATGCATGTGCCTCCGTCACCGTTGAATGTTTTGTCTTCACCATGGCCGTTCTCTATGTGGGGCATTGACATGATTGGGGCAATCGAGCCGAAGGCTTCTAACGGTCATCGTTTTATCCTTGTTGCCATTGATTATTTCACCAAGTGGGTAGAGGCTGCCTCCTACACCAACGTGACCAAGCAAGTGGTTGCCCGTTTCATCAGGAAAGAGATCATCTGCCGTTATGGAGTCCCCAGCCGGATAATAACTGACAATGGCACCAATCTGAATAACAAGACTATGAAAGAGCTGTGCGATAGTTTCAAGATCACTCACCACAATTCTTCTCCGTACCGTCCTAAGATGAATGGAGCCGTTGAAGCTGCGAATAAGAATATCAAGAAGATCCTGCAAAAGATGGTTGTGACTTACAAAGATTGGCATGAGATGTTACCGTTTGCGTTGCATGGATACAGAACCTCGGTGAGAACTTCGACAGGGGAAACACCTTTCTCACTGGTGTATGGAATGGACGCCGTGCTCCCCATCGAAGTAGAAATACCTTCGTTAAGAGTGTTAATGGAGGCTGAACTTGAGGAAGCTGAGTGGGTTCAAGACAGATTGGATCAGTTGAATCTCATTGACGAGAAGCGTTTGACAGCCATGTGCCATGGGCAATTATATCAGAAACGGATGAAAAGAGCGTTTGATAAGAAGATCCGTATCCGTGAGTTCCGTCAAGGAGAGCTCGTACTCAAAAAGATCTTGCCAGTACACAAAGATATGCGTGGAAAGTGGATGCCCAATTATGAAGGCCCATTTGTTGTAAAGACCGTTTTCTCTGGAGGGTCTCTGATACTTACGACAATGGACGGTGAAGAACTAGCACATCCCGTGAATTCTGATGCAGTCCGAAAATATTATGCCTAAAAACCCGCTAAGTCGAAAACCTGCAAAAGGCGACTTAGGCAAAAGTAAGGGTTGAGAAAAAAGAAATGATAATAAAAAGCTCGCTAAGTTGAAAACCCGAAAGGGCGGCTTAGGCAAAAAAGAGCGTCCCGGTGGATTGAAAACCCGAGAGGGCGGTCCAGGCAAAAGTTAGGGACAAAGGCATTTCATTGCATCAGAGGACACTGGTCATCTCGAACACACTTTCCGCATGAGAGCCATGTTTCAGTTCTTTCATCCTTGCCCAAAGCAGGATTCTGGATTAGTCTTAGTTATTAGTGTCAGTAGGTGTCATTGGATTCGATGTAACCTTTCCCATGTTGCCAATTTCAAAACATAATCATCTGTGGAGCTATGCCTTCAGCGAGCTACCGCCCTTTAAATAAAAGAAACCATCTCGTTACTTACATTCTTTGGTGCATTGCTCTTTGTTTTCTATTTGTTATGCAAAATGCGTTTATTCCTAAAATTTGAAAATGAAAGGTGCATTGTAGATTTTTCAAAACTGTTTTTAAAAAACAAAACAAATTTGAAATGTAATAAATTACTTTGACTAGTGGAAATTCCGAAAGGATCTCTTCATTCCCCGGAAATATCATTATTGCAGAAACACTTTCAAACCATTGCTCTATCACAGTCCCCAGCGAGACTATAAGCTGACAACTTTTTCTTGGGTAACTCGAAAGTGTCCCTCAGGTTTTCTTCTCCCCATGTGAAGACATAGTACTGTGCACTCAAGCAGATTACTTTCTCCCCAGAGAATTCAGAACTTTAAAACCAGATGTGGTTCTACCATTGATCTTTCTTACCCATGATTGACGTATTGGTTGCAGAGAACGCAGGGTATCTCCGTCGGGATGTTTATTTCATCTCTCGTCTCTAGTCTGTTTTGTCAGCATACGCAAGGGCATAAGCATCACATGCCTATTTCATTGCATATTCATTACATATTCATTACATATCCATTACATACTCATTGCATATTCATTACATATTCATTACATACTCATTACATACTCATTTCATAACATCTTGCATACATAAACATTAACATACATAGACGTTAACATACATTCACATTAACATATGCATTAACATACGCGATAACATGCACAGGTTCATCGTGTCTCCATCATTGGTTGTTACCGCCGAGTAACTGGGTTCGTCCGGTCTCTTCAAATAGATTGTCAGCCCTAAGCATAAAATACTTACTTGTTTCCAGTTTCCCCACAGAGCTCGATCCTCGTGGATGACGGTTACTTCAGCTATCTTTCCTCACCAGGATAAGGTATTTACCCTTCGAGTTCATTCCCTCGATGGAGTCTTGATTACCAGTCTTTCTCTCTAGCTCGATCCTAGATTGAATCTCAGTCTTGTCGGTCGTCAATCCCAACCGGACGTGCATTTATTTTGCACCCTCTAACTATTTTCACCGTACCATGGCAGATACGCGACTGTTCTCGCTGGAGAAGTCTATCACTGTACCCGGACGTGCATTTATTTTGCACTATCTTTCGAGAAAAATCAACTACAATCCTTTACAGATACACGCCAGTTCACGCCTGGAAAATATATCAGTACAACACTTTACGATCCTACATGTTACGACCCTTTACACTTTACATTTTACAGCATCAACATACGACATTTCTCACCTAAGAAGTCGATCCTATCCTCGTTATGACTCGCAGCAAATGGCCATCTCCATAGAGCAGTTGGGCTTCCATTTACCTGCCGTCTTGAGGTATGAACCAAATCGTATTCAGGAGAGCACGATCTTGAGTTACGGGGAGGTTTGAGCGAAATCATATTCAGGAGAGCACGATTCTGAGTTATGAGGAAGTTCAGTTGGCCGTTTTTCAGGAGTGCACGATTCTGAAAAATGAGGAAATTTCAAGAGCCGAATCATATTCAGGAGAGCACGATTCTGAGTTATGAGGAAGTTCGATTATCCACTTTCATATTCAGGAGAGCACGATTCTGAAGTATGAAGAATTTCATTTACAAGAAAGAGCCGAATCATATTCAGGAGAGCACGATTCTGAGTTATGAGGAAGTTCAATTAGCCATGTTCATATTCAGGAGAGCACGATTCTGAAGTATGAGTATATTCAGTCACCCAGTTTCATATTCAGGAGAGCACGATTCTGAAGTATGAGTACATTCAGTCATCCAGTTTCATATTCAGGAGAGCACGATTCTGAAGTATGAGTATATTCAGTCATCCAGTTTCATATTCAGGAGAGCACGATTCTGACGTATGAGGAAGTTCAGTTTACCCTTTTCATGTTCAAGAGAGCACGATCTTGAAGCAGTTTATTTATCCTTCAGTAAGAGAAGAATCAGAATCGTATTCCGGGCGCCGACCTCAAATGCGAGAAGATTTATTTATCAGATAAGCAGCAACCTCTTTATTTGAGTGCTTATTCATTTTGGCATGTAAGTCCCTTCCAACGATAAGTGACAGTTCTCCCTCGAGAAGCTTATCAGGGCGTTTCCCATTAAAGTCCATTTATTTTGGCATACAGTCGGTCTTTACCCTGTATATTTGATACGGATTTCCGAAAAGTTTGTTTGATCCTGTCACGAGAGATGGTTTACAGAAGCTTGGATGTTATTCTTTGCTCAATGCTCCGGCATTCTGTAATCGATCTTACAATCGTACGTGATCCAGTTTTATTTTTAGATTCCCCAGTGGAGGCCGTCTCATAGGTACCATCTCCATTTGAGAATCTCATTCCTTTTCTAAAAAAGACAATTGGTCGTGTTCGCACCAGTTGACCATTATTTTTAGAATTCCCCAGTGTTGTACTGTGTCCCAGCGCGTCATTTTCCCCAGTGAGTTCTTCTCGTGGCGTCTGTCCCGGTGTCGTCATGTTCGTCAGCATTTTCGCATTCATACGCATCATATCATATTCATGGCATCATCTGCATTAAGCTGTTCCCGTTTTGTCCACAGCATCGCATATCGTTGCATATAAGGGCAAAATTTTCGGTTATCTATATTTAAATCTCTCCACCACGATTCCTCGAGTCTCTGTCACTCAAATCGTCTGGTGTAGCTATTTAAATAGGGGCAACTGTAATACCCCAAATTTTACCCTTATATTTAGTCAGTCATTTCGCATAGCATCTCATATGTACATTTGCTAACCACTAACAAGTTACGAAGGGGTTTTGTTTTGCAGATTTGGTCCCAAGGGTATTTTGGTCATTTTACGCAAATTCTACCAATTCCTTGAAGACGGGCTGTTATTAAAATTCTGAGGCATTTGATACATATTGGTTTTGAGGCATTTATCTATCGCCAGTTCTGATCATATTGAGATTTTAGCGGTTTGGTCAGTGGAATTTAATTACGATTAGTTTTGCTGTTGATGCTGAAAGTGTTGTGATTACGGTGCCCATATGTGTTTGGTTATGAAACAATTGGTTAACATTCTAATCGGATGATGAGATTAGGATCACAAATACCACTTGGGAATATTTATGTTTTATGTCTATGTTAATGAATTAAATACTTGTGGATTTATTCACATTTGTTTATATTTTTTAACTAAGAATAAAATATAAATAAATTCAAAACTTTGAGAATTTTATTTCATAAATAATGCTATCATACAAGAATGTGGATGTTGCTTCATATTTTACAAAGTACTGTTACAAGGAAGTACATTAAAATTCTCAAATCCTAAGGGATTACATTAAAGCATCTATCCTAAATCCTAAAAGTATCTAAAGGTCTTCATGTAGTATTTGAACTTCTCCATGAATCCTCAGCTAACCTGCACATCAAAAGAGAACAGACAATATAGAAAAATGTTAGAAGTTTTTTCGACACTCTCAGAACAATGTCATCATCGAGTGCCGGGAGTGGCACAACCGAAGCTGCGTCCTACCCCCGTTACCGATCCGCGCCGTAGGCGTCAGATCAGGTAATACATGTTCTTATCAAAATGGGACATCCGAGAGATAGAAAAATATAAATGAAGTAGGGCTGATTCGTTTTGATTTCCGAACTGATACGAGAATAAGGCAACATAGGCAAATTCTGACTCAGACCCGGATGCCGACAGGTCTGAGCCCCCCTTGGTTTCAAATTTCCCAACACCTGAAAAGCCATAAGCACCATCAGAACCCAAAACATAAACAATTCGTGAGCAGTATTAATCCTGAACCAGCAGGTGAGGTCATAAAAACCAAACAGAGGATTGAAATGCAAGCCAAAACTGCATCAAACTGCAGTAATTCTGAACCACATAGGCAAGTTCGTGAAAAACCAAGTTCAGACAGAACAAGTAGAGTGAAATGAAGCCAAGGCTGCATCAAATCGCAACAAGCTGCACAAAATTGGAGCAGACAACTCAATCCCTAAAACAGCTCAGGTTCATAAAAGAGAAGAAGAACCAGCCATATCAGAAAGCAAATCAGAGTCATCATGAATGCCTGAAAACCAACAATCAATTGAACATCAGACAAACTGTGTCAAAACTAAACAGAGTGTCAAATGGCTCATCGTTCTTCAACACCAGGTAAACTAATGGCTAAGCATATTGCATCTGCAGGCCACATTGGAAAAGCAAAATACCAAGCATGAGGGCTCAGTTGAACATCACAGCCCCCAAAATCATGAGTTAGTAAAAGAAGAAGCCTCAAGAGGATCTCATGAGCATCATAGGAATTCATCAGGTTTCACGATCAACAGACAACTGAACAAGCCAACAACGGGTAGCAGAAATATCCGCCGCATGGTGAAGCCCAGTGAATCAATGTTAGAGAAAAAGACGAATCAGTTTATCACAAGGCAACAAACAAAGTCACCGAAAACGAGTTATCAAAACCATACTCGGTCCATAAAACAAACAAATACATGGCTCAGTTCATCAACATCATAGCCAATCATCATCACCAATTCAATCAGAAGCAGCAATACGATCAGAAGCTAGGACGTAGTATCCTGCTCCAAGTGGTTCAGACTAGGCGTCATCACTACCACGTACCCGTCTCGGCGGCAAAGATCAAGGCAAAATGTCCACCCTGAAAGAAGAAAAAGAAAAGTAAGTGCTAATGATCAGGATTGAATCAAAACAAAGCGCAGCAGGAATCAAATCAGTATCTAAAAGCAATCCAGTTCGCAAAGGGAAAGTTTCAAGTCAGATCCAAAGGCATCAGGAAACATCTCCATTGGAGCCAATCTGAACCGATATGAACCAATCTGAATCAATTGGATTCGATCTGAATCAATCAAACAAATCAATCAAACGAATCAGTTCGAAATCAAATGAATCGGTATAGGCAAACAAATTAATGTCAGATGAAATCATGATCACGTCAAAATCCCAATCAAGTTCTAAAAGAGGTAACACAATCCAATCAAATCCATGAAGAAAATCCAAAAGAGATCAAAAGCTGTGCGAAATCCGAAAAGGGAAGGTTTCCCAATCTGATGACAATCGAATCATATCAGAAGAAAAATACAAAAATCAAATCTCAGAAAAAACGCAAGTCCAAGGCCCAGAAGTTGGTTATAAAAAGGAAGGTACAACCTGATGAAAGGGGGCCGTGAGAAGAGTTGAAACCCTAGACGGAGAGTACCAGAGACGGCGAAGAACCCACATGCGAAAACCCTAAACGGCGCGAACTCAGACGAAGAACGATCGTCATCATCGTTCAAAACATCACCGCGCATCAATATCATCTGAACAATTAATATCATCCGCGAAGCACCGACGAAAATCGCCTTCGCCGTTGGCGGGCAATCAACGCCAAGCCTCAGATCACCTCATCATTGGCTGTTTCGTCATAAATGTGAGCTGAGAGACATTTTCCTCACCATGTTCATGTTTTATTTCAGGAATGAAGAAAATCGGAAGAGGATTGCGAGAAAGAACGGAGAATCGAAGGACGAGAGGAAGAAGAACGGCGCCGCAAATGGTGTTAGGGTTATGAAACCCTAAAAGAAAAAACCAAATCCTTTTGTCATTTTCGTTTCCACCGGGTTGGGTCCGGGTGTGATGACCGGCCCAACCCCTTTATGTTTTATTTTTTTTATTTTATTTTTTTATTATTTGTTTTAATTGTTTTAAATTGTTTTTTATAATTTAAGAAAACTGTTTTAAAAAAAAAACCTCCTTTGTGAAAATATAATAAAATCTTAAAAAACCTTTTTATAGTAAAAAAAAAACCTCCTTTTTAAAAAAAATAAAAATTAAAACTTTTTTATAAAATTAAAACTTTTAAAAAAATAAAAAAACTTTTTTAAATAAAATAGGAGAAACTTTTTTTTTTTAAAAAAATATACAAAAATAAATTTTTTTAAAATTTCTTTTGCAAACTAACATTTAATTATTAATATTTTTCAAATAAAACAATAATAAAATCTCAAATTTGCATCTTTTTCTTAACTCATTCGATCACCACCTAACTCTGCCTACTAATGCCGTTTGTTCATTTTGCAGCTTATTACCTTTACCGTTACTTATCACATTTTATTACCATATTGTAACTGCTTCTCATATGTAACCCCGCGAACCAATAATCGCGCTTTAAGTTTCTGCCTTTAAATTTCTGTTTGCATGGCCTTAACTTCTGTCTTATTCTCTGCTTGCATGATTCAGTCACCTCACCTCAGTATTCCAGTCACACTGCACCTCCGAAGGAATTAGGTCTAGCCGTTTGACCGCCGTGTCAATAGTCCTCAACTTCAAACCCTTACAACCTCACAAACCCTAATTTCCACAAATGCCTCGCCGCAGGCAAGATTACAATTTTACCCCTAGCATTAGGTCAAAGAGCCGCCGCGCTCATTTTAGGGTTTCCCGCCGTGGAATCCCTAATTTAACCCTAATTACAACTTAACAATTCAACGTAGAGATTTGGAGTTTCTACACTCCACGTAAGCGTGTCCTTAAGATGCGTTTATTCCCCTTGAGACCTTGACCACAGTCAAGAAGCCTCTAACCTCCCTATTGAGGGGAACTACGATTACTCTGATTCCACTCCCGTAAGGATACGTAGGCACAAGATGCGATATCTTGCCGAGTAAACTTAGAATTAACCCCTTAGGTCTCCTTTCTCACTTTTAATCCTTTTGTACATATACCTTAAGCAAATGAATAAAGCAAATAGTAAACATTTGAACAAAAGGGTCCTGTAGAGTACTACAGAAGTTTAGGGTGCTAATACCTTCCCTAATCTTAACCAACCCCCGAACCCTAGATCTTTCCCCGCATTGTGTTTACGATGCAAAATAGGTTTTCCCTCTTTTGACATTTTCCTTCGGATAAATCAAAGAGCGGTTGTGAATTGAATTGCGATTCAAACTCATTGATAGTTTGATATCCTATTTCCACCGCAACAATAAGTCAATGTGAATACGATAAATATGAACAATATTGAGCTTTATTATTTAATTTTAATTGTTATGCATATGTATAAATTAAGTGTTATTCATTTGTAGTCTCTTTACCTAGTTTCTTAGAGGTGAAGAAACCAAAATTTTGGTGTTGGAGATGAAGAAAAACACAATTTTTTTTTACATCTATGATACCATAGTAAAATGTGATTATGGGGGATACAAATAACATTGAGATTGAATACTTTATTTTAGTGATTACCCATGTAGATATAATTTATTTGTCACTCATTTATAGTCTTTTAAATCTGCGGCTTATTTCGAAGAAACATGAAATTTCGTGATGGACAAAAAAACATATTTAATATATTTACATCTAGTTTACCGTAATTCAATGTGAAAAAGGTAAATATAAATAAATTTGAGCTTGATTATTTAATTTTAATTTTTACCTATATTATATAAAATATAGGTCATGGACTATAGTCTTTTAAGTTTGTTTTTAAGTGGGAAAAAACCTAAGTTTTTTTTACGGAGTTCAAAAATAAAATATAATTAAATTTTTACACCTACTATAGTCTATTATGTTTGGTGCTTAGTGATAAAAAAACCTAAGACTTTGGGATGGTGAAGAAAAATATTGAATATTTTTAGACGTAATATACCATAAAGTCAATGTGAATACACTAAATATGAACAATATTGAGCTTGATTATTTAATTTTAATTGATATGCATATGTATAAATTAAGGGTCATTCATTTGTAGTCTCTTTACCTAGTTTCTTAGAGGTGAAGAAACCAAAATTTTGGTGATGGAGAAGAAGAAAAACATATTTTTTTTACATCTATTATACCATAATACAATGTAATAGATGTGATCTTTGGTTCGGTTTTCTTCCCGTCATACCCCTTTGACGATGTGATTCTTTGGATATGTCTTCTTTCTGTCAACCTTTTGACGATATGGTTTTTGGTTCAATTTTCTTTCCATCAACCCTTTGATGATTTGGTTTTTTAGATATGTCTTATTTCCGTTAACCCTTTGATGATGTGGTTTTCGGCTTGATTTTCTTTCCGTCAACCCTTTGACTATGTGGTTTTTTGGATATGTCTTCTTTTTGTCAAATCCATTTGACGATGTGGTCGTTGGTTCAGTTTTCTTTTTGTCAACCCTTTGAAGATGTGTTTCTCCAGTTCGATTTTCTTTTCGTCAAATCCATTTAATGATTTGATTCTTTAGATGTTGGTTTTCTTTCCGTCAAACCCCTTTGACGATGTGATTCTTTGGATATGGTTTTCTTTCCATCAAATCCCTTTGACAACGTGGTTCTTTGGATATGGTTTTCTTTCCGTCAAATCCCTTTGACGATGTGTTTCTTTGGACATGCTTTCTTTCCATCAAACCCCTTTGATGATGTGGTTCTTTGGATATGTTTTCTTTTCGTCAAATCCCTTTGACGATGTGATTCTTCAAACAAGTTTTCTTTCCGTCAAACCCCTTTGACGATGTGATTCTTTGGATATGTCTTCTTTCTGTCAACCCTTTGACGATGTGGTTTTTGGTTCGGTTTTATTTCTGTCAAACCCCTTTGAAGATGTGATTCTTTGGATATGGTTTTCTTTCTATTAAATCCCTTTGACGATGTGGTTCTTTGGATATGTTCTCTTTCCTTCAAATCCCTTTGACGATGTGTTTCTTCGGATATGCCTTCTTTCTGTCAAATCCATTTGACGATGTGATTCTTTGGATATGGTTTTCTTTCTGTCAAATCCCTTTGACGATGTGGTTCTTTGGATATCTGTTCTTTCCATCAAATCCTTTTGACAATGTGTTTCTTCGGTCAGGTTTTCTTTCCGTCAAATCCCTTTGATGATGTAATTCTTTGGATATGTATTTCTTTCTGTCAAATCCTTTTGACGATGTGGTCTTAGGTGTTCTTTCCATCAAATCCCTTTAATGATGTGGTTCAGGGGTTCACTGTTCTTTATTTGGGGCATGTTTTCTTTCCATCGAATTCTTTTGCAGATGTGTGACTAGGCTCTAAATGCATACATCCCCACAGACTGCAAATTTCTGAGTTCTTTTTGTATTCAATCACCTTCTACCTTGAATGTTTAAGAGCTATTGCTATCATACCTTCAGGTCCAAATTGATTCAATAGGGGCAGCTATAGCACCCCAAAATTTGCCCTTTCGTTTTAACCGTAACTGACTTATGTTTCTTTGCATTTTTCATTTTTGCATATCATGGAACTGGCTCTCGATACTTGGGATCAAGGTGTTTTCATGGCTCAGAGTTCCCTTTTATTGCAAGAGTTTAAACATCGAGCATCAGAGGCTATGGCATATATTTTGCCCAGCGATCGAGCGATCGATTTTATTTTATTCAGCAGGTTATTTTCAGCTCAGGAAATGGTGTACAAGCTATCTCAGGCATTTTCATAGTTATAATATTTTGGCAATTTTCAAAGGCTTAACGGAGCTTAGAATAGGTGGCAGCGAATGATTATACAGGATTCCCTCCATTTAGCGCCAATTTGGGCATTTTTGAATGTGGTAACCAGTTACCACATATGGGTAATCGGTTACCTCAAGCGAAATTTGCCAAAATATTCAAATTTTCAGCATTGCAAATTTCCAATCATTCTCAACCATTGATTTCACATGATCATCATTGGAAGGATCTAGAATTGTTTCAATTTTCACAATTTCCCTCCAAATTTCAAACACTCCATTCCTAATTTCACTCCTAATTTCCATTCCAAATACTAATCCATATTCCAAACCATTTTTTGATTCCTAACCTAGAGCTTATTTAAGTGAATTTGCTCCAAACCTCACTCATTCACACCATTTCACTCTCATTTTTCATCTCAATTTCAGAATTTGCTCCCAAATTCTCTCAACTTTCTCTAAACTTTTTCACTCCCAAAACCTCCATTAAAGCTCTTTCCACTTGAGTTCATTGATTCTACATTGGAATTCTTGAATTCTAGAGCTAAGCCTCCTTCATTCATCTCCATTATCTTAAATCCATCACTCAATTTTCGTTTGAATTTGGATCTGAATTTGGAAGCAAGATTTGAAGTGATTTTTGGATCAATTTTAGTTTAATTTTGCTTGTTCTTCACTTCTACCATAAGGAAGCTCTTGGATTTTAAATATTCTATGGGTTTCTAGCTTGGATCTGTTATTTTCAAGTGAATCAACACATACCAAAGCAAATCTCAGCTTTGAAGGTTGACGAATTCTAGATCCAATTCTGTTTTGAGCTTATTTGAATAATCACAATGTAGACCCATGGCTTTTGATGCATTTTGATGATTTTGATCTTTGTGATTTGTGATCTCAATGTTTGGTTGTGTTTACATGATGTTTGATCACTGATTCTTGATGATAAATTTGTGCTTAATTGATTACATGTTCATGTGAGTGATGGGATAAGTTGTTTGGTGTTGAAAACTGATTTTTGAAGCAGTTTTTCTGTTTTTGTCTAAGCGGTAACCGGTTACCATTAGCAAGTAACAGATTACCCTTCCTAATTTTTACGTTTCTGAGCATTTTTCAACAGGTAACTGGTTACCTGATTTTGGCAACCGATTACCACTGAGGCAGAATGTGTGTTTCTTGCATTTTCTTTCTTGTTTGAGTTTCTTTTTCACATATAAACTTCATGGATTGATATGATGCATTTATGTGAATTTGTTTTGGATATATTTCATCATTCTTGAATGTTTAATCTCGATTCTTTGACAAGTAACTTCTGGTTTCCATTTGAATGCTTAACATGTTCATTTTGCTTGATTGATGAATGATCACATGCCTTTCTTGCTTAGATCATGTTAATTGATTATCATGAATGTTTGCTTTGCTGGATTTGTGATGCATGTGTGCGTTTGCTTTCAATTCTGTTTGTTGCATGTTCGTTTGATCGTTTGATCATTTGATTTAAATTGAAAAGCAGGATGATCTTGTTTATTTCTTAATGATGCAATGTTGTTGACCAATTATGTTTGATTGTTGAAGCATGTTTATACTTGCATGATATCTATCAATGATTGGTGTTTGCTTATGTTTGATTGCATTAAATCATGTTTGCTTGCTGCCCCGCTTTTCTCAATTGTTCTTATTTTGAATTTGCATGTTGTCTTTGCTTGCTTGCTTGTTTCCTCCCTTTTACACCTACTTTTATGCTGAAACATGTGCTGTTATAGGCTGTCTAGCTTGTGTGCTGGATTTTACTGCTGTTTTTCGTCATGTTTTTCTTGCTTTTTGCCTTGCCTTTGCATGTTCCTTTAGGATTCTTATTCCAATTTAATTTCCGATTAAATTTGGAGTAGGATGGACATTAGGATTGCAATCCAAGCATGATAAGATTAGGTTAGTCCCTTTTAACCTCAACTTTAGGTCAATATTTTGCATGCTAACATTAGGATAGAATCTCCTTTCGCATCCCAACTTACGGACCACTTTGCATGACAACGTTAGGGCCGAGTTTCCCTTAGACCTTTCGTGTGTCTCTCTTCTCATCTCAAAACACCTTCTAACTTATCTAATAAATACGATGAACATTGTACGCTATGAGCCTTAAGCACATGGGAAATGATGAGTGAGGGGTTTCTCTTCACTTGTCTAGAGTGTTTAGTGTATGCCCTTTGGGCGATATGCGCCGCATTCGCTCCTATGTCATAGTCTTTAGTGCAACGTGAATCACAAAGAAAACTAATTCACTTCAATAAAACTCACAAACCAAATTCAAACCTTTTATCCTTCGGGATTTTTGTTTCAAAATCAATTTCAGAAAAGAGTATGTTACTTTTCCGCTCTACCACAAACAGGCATCGTCCCTAACTGCTGGAAAGAGAACCTAACGTCACTCATAAAAAACACTTAACCAACCTGTGGTTTCCTCTTTTCCGGAACTACGTTTGCTCTGATTTCTCATACCAGATGAGGATACGTAGGCACAAGACGACGATGTCTTGGCGAGCAGCCTTCCCCCCATCACCTGTAGTTTTCCGAATTACGTTGATTCTGACTTTCCGATTGTACGAGGGAATACGTAGGCATAGGGCAACGATGTCCTATCAAGTCTCTTTCTTTTTTTATTTTGTTCTCGTTTTCGTTTAGCAATAGCTTATAGATAAACGCACCCTTTGATTAGACAACAAGCATGGATTCTATTGAGTACAACGAACGTGAGGGGTGCTAATAGCTTCCCCTTGCGTAACCGACTCCCGAACCCAAGATTTGGTTGAGATGACCTTATATTTTCCCGTTCTTTAGGTTTTCTTCGATCATTTTATTTCCCTTTCTTTGGGATAAATAACGTTCGACGACGACTCTTCTGTTTTTCCACCGGGTGTTTTTTCGCAGTTGCGACACCCCCCCCCCCCCCCCATCTGAGTAATTAAATCAAACACACACAATTAGGATGTTACACTCAACATACAAA
>CAWUDS030001978.1:0-40093 GCA_963859935.3 Lathyrus sativus
ACTAGACATTATTATGAACATTTTGCAAAAAGAATGGATTGAAAATAATAAAAAAAATACGCAAGTTATGATTTTTTTGAAGTTTGTTGAATAAAAAGAAATAAAATGGATAAGTGGGTCTTTTAGACTTAAGACAAAGTTCAAGGCCTATACTAATGTTCAAGATGACTTCACAAATTCAAGGAAGGGTAATGAGTTATCCAATGACACAAGGGTCAAGGGAGAGACTTTTCCTTTGGGAGGGAGAGGAGAGAGAGAGAGAGGAGAGAGAGAGAGAGAGAGAGAGAGAGAGAGAGAGAGAGAGAGAGAGAGAGAGAGATGAGAGAGAGAGAGAGAGAGAGAGAGAGAGAGAGACAACTTGGATGAGAACTAAAAGTTCACCACTTCGGGAATAAGTACTTAACAAAGCAATAAACAAATGAGCAAGATTAAATAAGATATAGACAAGTAAGCATGCATATTACAATAAGCATATACTTCAAATGATTTCAAGGGTTACAACCAATAGTCAAACATCTTAACAAAGATTTGAGGCATATCTTAACAAGGATTGAAGCATGATAAAGGTAACAACCATATGAAAAAATCACAACTTGAAAGTAGGCATGTCATAAGTTCAAAGCATAATAAATGTGACAACAATGTGCATAGATGACAATCAAACACAGTTAAATCAGTTTAAAACTCATAATTTAGGAGGGAGAATGAGGTAAATTCATGGTAACAAGGTCCTATCATTCTAACAAACACAAAAGAAACAATCATCCACAAATCTCACCAGATAAATAAGCATGGTATAAAAGAATGTCAACAAAGACGCGAGGTAACGACCGACAAAAGAACCAACTTTCAAATTGGCAAAAAGCAATGTGATTTTGAGAAACTTGAAATTTTCTCTTATTAAATAAAACTAGACATTATTATGAACATTTTGCAAAAAGAATGGATTGAAAATGATAAAAAAAAATAAGCAAATTATGATATTTTGAAGTTTGTTGAATAAAAAGAAATAAAATGGATAGGTGGGTCTTTTAGACTTAAGGCAAAGTTTAAGGCTTATACTAATGTTCAAGATGACTTCACAAAGTCAAGGAAGGGTAATGAGTTATCCAATGACACAAGGGTCAAGTGAGAGACTTTTCCTTTGGAAGGAGAGAGACAGAGAGAGAGAGAGACAACTTGGATGAGAACTAAAAAGTTCCATCACTTGGGGAATAAGTACTTAACAAAGTAATAAACAAATGAGCAAGATGAAATAAGATATAGACAAGTAAGCATGCATATTACAATAAGCATATACTTTAAATGATATCAAGGGTTACAACCAATAGTCAAACATCTTAACAAAGATTTGGGGCATATCTTAACAAAGATTGAAGCATGATAAAGGTAACAACCATATGAACGAATTACAATTTGAAAGTAGGCATGTCATAAGTTCGAAGCATAATAAATGTGACAACAATGTTCATAGATGACAATCAAACACAGTTAAATCAGTTTAAACCTCATAATTTAGGAGGGGGAATTAGGTAAATTCATGGTAACAAGGTCCTATCATTCTAACAAACACAAAAGAAACAATCATCCACAAATCTCACCAGATAAATAAGCATGGTATAAAAGAATGTCAACAAAGACGCGAGGTAACGACCGATAAAAGAACCAACTTTCAAATTGGAAAAAAGCAATGTGATTATGAGAAACTTGAAATTTTCTCTTATTAAATAAAACTAGACATTATTATGAACATTTTGCAAAAAGAATGGATTGAAAATGATAAAAAAAAATAAGCAAGTTATGATTTTTTGAAGTTTGTTGAATAAAAATAAGAAGTAAAAAGTGTCCTCCATGGGACTTGAACTCAGGACACAAGGGTAGAAGGTCATAAGGGGCGCATGGTTCTACCACTGGGGTGGCTATACATCCGTGTATTTAGCCACCCGAATAAGTATATGAGGTATGTTTCAGAGGATTTCTGGGCAAGATAAAACAATGAATGCCGAAATTCGGTTTGATGCGTAACTCACTCAAAACTCAACCTTTTTTGGTGAAATTTTAGTCAAAACCACTTAAAATTTTATGAGGATCATGATGGCATCAATAATTTTGTGAAATAATGTACACAATAAAAAACACGAATACACATGCACACTATGAGTTTGGAATGCATTTTGGATTTCAAGGTTCAACACAGATGCAGTTAAGTTTAATGATAGGTATGCACATGCTCTAAATACATTTTCCATGGATTATGTTCAAAGAAGGATCTCAGTTTCTCACTGAATCAAGAAGTGATCATCAAGTTGCAACCAAATGCTAAAACAAAAGTTCATGAAAGCATATGCTCATCAATTCATATTTGCAACAGGTCACTGAACTATACACACAAAGATCTTTCAAGGGAAACTTGAAGCACTGATAAGAATCAAAAGTTGAGAATTTCAAAACAGTAGTGGCCAGCAAAGTGTGGTATTCAATCAACATCATCAAAGTTTGAAGTTCAACCTTGGCATAAGCTCACACAGCCATACATGATGACTCTGCCTTCAATAATTTTACACAAGCAAAACACAAAATCCTAACAAGTGCTACAAACTAGTTTCCCCCAGACTGCCTGAGAGAAGTGTCCTCATGGATTAGTAGCTCTGAGGCACATGACAGATACAATCATGTATTGAGATTTGATGACAACAGTCTATTTACCAATGACAGTGACAAGCTGGCTATTACCAAATCAATAATCAAACAATGAACCCATATATACCAGCTACCAAAACATCAAGTAAATGACAAAGTTTAAAAAAAAAAGGGGTCAGCCTAAACTCTCAATATAACAGCATGATTGAAGAGATTCTGTTGAGGAAAACAAACATCACACTTCAATGTAATGGGATGCAAACACAACAATAAAACAGACTCCTATCATGAGAAAGCTGGAACTGGTAGGAGACAAGGTTTGAAAAGTTTCTTAGAATTTTAAAACAGGCCCTTGACAGTCTCAACATGATTCCAACATCAAAGAACAATGATAGCCACTGTCATCACAATGTCAAACATCAAAAACTGCTACCAGCTAGTTAAAAGAAACTCAAACTTTGATGTAGCATAAATTTAAAAGTCAACACTCATGAATCAAGACACATGATGATCATCAATACATGTTCCAACCACATTAAATCATTACAACAGAAACAAACCAAAACAAACATGTTGACAGCAGATGCATAGAAAAAAGGCAACAGTTTTTATAAAAACCTCAACTTCTGGTTAGTTCATAATAGCATGAGACTTCAAAGTGTGTGGTGCAAAAGTGATTATGTGAGATGCATTTTGGAATGACACTCATGCTCCAGCTAGTTTTCAATCAGTGTAATCATGCATACATACCACATAAATGATAATGAGTGAATCTAAACCACATTTATGGATCAAAACAGTCTGAGATAAAAGATGATGTGCAAATTGCAAGATTGACAAGTGTGATATGCAGGATGTGAGGCATTTCAAATTCTAGGCACATATTGATCAAACTAATCACTCATACACCTTGAGTGCATGTTAATGAATATATTCATGTTCAAAAATCAGCTCACAACAGTTTGTGGCAAAATATGACTTTCAAAATGCACGTTGGTGTTTTGGTTATGCATGAGAAAACTCAATTCATGTTCTAGGCATATTTGATCAAAACAAATCATGCACACAATTCACATATATGTTGCTAAATGAGTTCAAACACAAAAAAGAGCTCAAGAAGGTCTGTGGTGAGAAATGGTATCCAAGATGCAAGGTTTGACATGTGTGATGCATCAAAGAGTACAGTTCAGGTTTTATGCATATTTAAACCAAGTGAATCACACATACACCTTGAAAATATGTTAACAATTGAAATCAACCAGAAGAAATGGTTCAAAACAGACTGTAGCAAAAAATGACATTTAATTTGCCCTTTGGTATTTGGATGATGCAGTAGGATTCTCAGTTTTAATTCTATGCACATACAAGTCAAATTAGACAAACACACACCATACATACATGTAGTCAAGTGAATTCAAACAAGAGAAATGATTCAAAACAGCTTGGCATGAAAGATGATATGCAAGTTGCATTTTGGTATTGAGCACACACACACACATCACATATATGGCAACAAGTGAATTTAAACACAACAACTGGTTTTGAACAGGCTGTAGTTGAAAGTGAGGTTCAAGTTGCAAAATGTTATTTTGGTGATGTATGATGTTTGTTCAAAACAGTTTCAAAGCATAATCAAGTCAATTTAAACATACACACAAATCTCCTACATGTTAGCAAGTGATTTTATACGCAAGGATCAATTGTGTATTACAAACACCCCAGGTTTTGGTATGGTCTATGACATATTTGGCTTGAAAGTGCATCTAAGAGGTGAGATACCAAAACAGATAGGAATGAGTTGGACAAAACATCCACACATGTCCTAAATATCATACTAAGTGTGTTCATACCAAGAAAACAAACAAACTTTCCACAATGCAAATTTTGACATATTGAATTTTATGCAAAACTGTTTTGGGACAGCATGAAGGCATTTTCAACACATGATCACAATCTTGCAAAACATGATAAGGAAAAGTATGAGAGGGAGTTTTCTATGTCACATACCTCTTGTAGACAGTCTTGAACAAGTGAAAACACCAAGAAACCCAGAGAAACTTCAAATGCCTCCTTGTTTTGGAACTTTCTTCTCCTTGAAGCAAAAGTGCAATCCTTATGACAGTTGGAGAAATAGACTTCAACACTTGCTTTCAGTGCCTTAGACAGTTGTAATATGACATGTGTGAGGTGTGTGGATGGTTAAATCAGCAAGAAACAGCCTAGACCAAGATTTGGCAAGTTTTGAGGGTGGTGGTCAAACTTTCTTAGTGTGAAAGTTGACTTTTTGCAAAATGGTATTTTTGATAGGTTTGAAGGTATAAACACCTTCTATATTATATTTAGGGTTTGTGTGGATGCTTTTTATAGGTTTGGAAGTGGTGGAACTGGTCTTGAGCAGAGTTTTGCTCAAGACAATTTTTTAGTGAAAATGGAGGGTTTTGGAGTTTTTGAAGTTCTTGAGGAATGGGAGGAGAGTGAGAGCTATGTTTTCTATGTTTTTATGAGATTGCTCTGGTGTGTTTGGACTCATAGAAGAGGCCTCTATTTATATCCAAACAAGAGTGAGGGCATCCTTGGTCATTTACCACTTTTGGAGGGAGTCTTGGAAGAAAATCTTGCCAAATCTAGTGGCAGTCTCTTCACATCAACTCCATGGCTCAATGCAAGCAAAACCAGCTGATATGAGGGGGGTGAGGTGACCTGAGATGATGCTAGAGAAGTAGGAGACTGCAGTTGCCACATATCCTTGAAAAGTTTCTCTTTCTTCCTTTTATTTGAATAAAATAATGCCTACTTGCCATCAACTTGCAATGTTCATCAAACCAACTTCCCTTCTGGTTTTCTCTTCATCCATACCTCATATTATCAGTTTGTAACATAATCCAAGGGTGGAGCATGACTCAAGTTGTGAAAATTCAGTTTTGAGAAATTTTGACAAAGTGGTTCCAAGTGTGGCAGGCCCAACTTTCATGACCCATAACTTTCAGCTCACAAATCCTTTTGAGAAGTTCTAATACTTTTTGGAAAGCCCTTAAGTAGCTCTACAACTTTCATGTTTTGGGAATTTCCAAATTCTAGATGGGACTAGGTTTAAAAACACTTCAAAGTTTCTGAAAAAACCACTTACAAGTGTTAAATAACTTAGAATTTTTCCAAGTTATTTCCCCTTCAAAAATGAATTTTGCTATAACTCCAATTCTATGCATTTTTTGATCATGGACCACTTTTAGACTTTTGTAGGATTTGTCAAGAGCTTTCCAATGAGCTTTGAACCATTTTATTTGGATGTGTGGTTGAGGAGTTATGGTCTTGCCCCTGTCGAAACCCTAATTCCTTATTTTTGCAATTACTTCTTAACCCTTGATCCAATGGTCTTGAAATTTTATGGGGAGGTGTAATATGACATAAGGAACATTTTTGATTCACATCTTGAAGTCAAATTCCTTATTGTTGAAGAGTTGACTTTTTGGTCAACCGTTCGATCAATCGGTGCCTACCGAGTCGACCGTTGATGATCCGGACATCTTGAGGACTTGAAACTCTTTGGATGGACTTTACCAAGCCATAGGAGCTTAATGGACCTTGATCCCCCTATTGAAATACTCTTTGAATCAAAAGTCAAACTACAGTTGACTTTTTCTAATCGAAAACCCTAATCAGGTATCTCAAATTGCACTGTTCTCAATCCCCGGGTGACCACCTCAAATTGCACTTATTCTTAGTCCAATTTATTATCCTTGATCTTGTTTGAAGTTGGATCAATCCAAAACATTGATTGATCAAACCCTCGAAGTTTCGATTTTGACGGTGCAGAACCCTAGTTCATCTGCATCTTGACAAAGATAAACTGGAAATGGGTTAAGGTTAGTTAATCAAGCAAATGTGATCCTACAATGATGATGAGGATCTAAGGGGTCAAAACTTGGGGTGCAACGATACCGATGATGATGGTAAAAGAGTTAGAATTGATTGAGCAATTTCGTGATATGAGTTTGGTTTGTGAAGAGACTTCTTATGGAGTTAAGCTTGGTATGTTGAAGCTTACTAGTGGTATTTATGATGAGATTCGAGAAGGTTATAAATCTGATTTAAGTTGGTAGGTCGGTTGGATTTAAGGAATCAAAGTAGAAGACTTGATTTTTGGATTAATGAAAATGGTATCATAAGATGTCGTGATAGAGTTTGTGTTCCAGATATTGTTAAGTTGAAAAAGAGTATTCTTGAGGAAGGACATCGAAGTAGATTGAGTATCCATACTAGTGCTATGAAGAGGTACCCAGATTTGAGGAAATTATTTTGATGGCCAGGGATGAAGAAAGAAGTGATTGAGTTTATGTATGCTGGTTAGACTTGTCAGGAGTCGAAGATTGGAAAGCGGAGACCGTTGGGTCTGATGCAACCGTTGAATATTCTAGAGTGGAAATGGGATAGTATTTTAATGGATTTTGTGTTGAGTTTGTCGAAGACTGTGAGAGGGATATGATTCGATTTGGGTAATTATGGATAGATTGACTAGATCAGCTCATTTCTTACCAATGAGGATTAGTCATGCTATGCTGAAGCTAACTGAGACGTGTGTTGAGGAAGTTGTGAAGTTGCATGAGGTACCGTCGAGTATTGTGTCTGATAGAGATCTGAGATCTTCCTCGAGGTTTTGGGAGAGTTTGCAGACGCTTTAGGTACCATGTTGAGATTAAGTTCTACCTATCATCTGCAAACAGATGGACAGACAGAGAGAACTATCCAGTCTTTAGAGGTTTTGTTGAGAGCTTGTGTGTTGGATCAAGGTGGATCGTGGGATAGTCATTTGTCGTTAATTGAGTTTACCTACAACAATAGTTATCATTCTAGTATCGGAATGGCACCGTATGAGGCTTTGTATGGTAGGAGGTGTAGGACTCCTTTGTGTTGGTATGAGTCAAGCGAGAGTGTTGTACTCGGACCTGAGATTATGCAAGAGACGACTGAAAAGATCAAGATGATCCAAGAAAAGATGAAAGCGTCGCAGAGTCGTCAAAAAAGTTACCATGATAAGAGGAGGAAAGCACTTGAATTCCAAGTGGGAGATCACGAGTTTTTGAGAGTTACGCCCGTAATTGGTGTTGACCGAGCTTTGAAGTCTCGAAAGCTCACATCACATTTTGTTGGTCCGTATCAGATTTCGCAGAGGGTGGGGGTGTTGTACCCCAAAATTTGACCAACCCTTTTCTTGTATTTGGCTTATGTTTCATTTCATTTTTAGCATTTGCATAGCATTGTTCTTAACAGGGGATCAAGAGAGGTGTGCCATTCAAGAGGAGACTTTCAAGGGTTTCAAACTCAAGCAAGAGTGTTCATTCAACTCATCAAGTGCTTACAATAATCAGGAAGAGTGGTCAGAGCTTTTTGAGAGAGAAGATTGATGTGTGTTTCTTATCTCCTATCTTGGAGGTCAATAGAAGATCATCAGGGGTCTATGAGATCATTGTTATGGATAAGAGGTGTTTGAGAAGCCCATTGAGTGCTTTGGAGGTCATTGTGGAGCTTATCTAGGCACTCATTTCATCTGCAAGAGGCTACAGTCAAAGGTTGTGCACCTAGGGTTTCATCTGGTTAACTCAAGGTCAACTAAAGGCTTAAGGGAGTCTGAGACTTGGTTTTAAGTCATTGAAGCCATGGGAAGTTATTTTGAGACATCTAGGATGTCATGTCAAGCTCAATTTAAGAATAATCAAAAGTTCAAGGACATTTTACCATATGATACAAGTTCAATATCATTTTCTTGCAAACATGAAACTTGTAGGGCATGTTCTAAGATTTCTTTTGAGTACTAGAACTCATCCATTGGGATTGTAGAACTCAGGTTATGATACTAACAAGTTAGAGGTCTCAGATGAACATATTTTTGGTCAACTAAAGGTCAACTCACTTCGAAGGCACTTTTGACCTAGAATCAAGTTTCCCCTCAACTTTAGGTTAACATGAGAGTTGTTCCTCATGATCTTAGATTTGCAAAAAGTCCTAGAAGTCCTTGATATCATTTTTAGAACTCAAGTTATGGCTTTGGCAAGGCAAAGGTATTTTGGGAAGGTTTGATTATAGGTCATTTGTTACATAGGTCATTTTCATGCACTTGTGTACCTCAAATGAGCTTCCAACCAACATGAAACTTGCTCCTAGAGACCTCATTTACATCCTAGAGCTCAATGATCATGTGAATTATGGATGATTATGGAAATGTGGATGAATTTTCAAAGGAAAAATGAATTTTGAAGTATGATTTGAATTCAATACATTATAGGTCATGTTCGTGTCTTATTTTGGTGCAATTCACTTCAAAACACATTCACAAGAAGATTACACAATTTGGTTTTGGTGAAAAGAGGCAAAAACACGCGCATTTTCACATTCCTTCACAAAGAAGTTTCAATCCAAAACTTGCTGATTGGATCAAATCAAAGGCCCAAACCAATTCTCATGTCAAATTGAACTTACAAGCTGCAGGTTGGGGTGGTTTTCAGGTGTGTATGCAAGCATTTCACGTGTGCATGAGAAGCTTTCCATTTTTGGGCATTTTTCAAATTAATCAAATTAAAGCCTCACGGGCCTTCCAATTCATCTGAGATCCATCATATATAAGTTCAAAACGCGCCCTAAGAGTTTAGAAGTGGAAATTGAAGTTGCAGAGATCATTTTTAGATTTGAAATTCTCAAGCAATTTTGAAAATCGTATTTCACTTTTCTGCACAAATCAAGTCAAATTGAAGCGCAATTCATCTTCCTTGAAGTATTTGGAGTGGATCTGGAGCAAGAGAAGCAAGCTTACACACGTTTGAAGCACCAACAGAGTGTCTCCGTTCAGTAAGTTTCTTCTTCACAATTCTATCATTCTAGGCCATGAATTAGGTTCATACTGGTTGCATTTGAAGCCCTATGTTGAGTAGACCATGTTTGATTTCTTGTTATTCATGTTTGTTTGAGTTTTCAGTAATGCATCTCAAACTTCAATCGTTTGATTCTCTCAATCCATGAGTGATATCAATGTTTGGATCTTGGATTTGGAATCTACACGAGTTCAACTTTCTTTTGATACCAATTTTGTGGTTTTGTGTGGTGGTTGGATCACCTGAGCACCGACCATCTCGTCGGAGAAGACGACCGGAGCTAGGGCTCCTGCATCTGGTTATTTGACCCTCAGATCTGAGGTGGCAAGGTGTTGAAACTTTGACTGCGTGCGTGTGATGTTTTGATTCGTTTGACCTTGAACACTTGGCGCGTTGAATCCACATAGATTAAATGAAACGCTGCATTTCATCTTCTCAGCTTTGGCTGGTGGATTGGGCCAAAAGTGCTATCCACATACCCCTCATATTTGATCCCAACACGCTTGAACTGAATCCCTTTGTATTGCTGTTTTACTTTCACACCCCCATTCCATTTCATTTTATTTTCTTTTATTTTATTTCTGTTTTGTTTTTATTTTATTAAAAATACTTCCAAATGTCAGAAAAATTCCCCAAAAAATATTTTCTAACACTTTAAAGTCTTCATAAATTTTTCATAATTTTTGATTTTCTTTTATTTTGCAATTTTGTTTTAATTTTGCAACTGGAAGTGTTTTTAATATTGTTTTCATTTGATCATGCTTACTTTTTGTACCATTTGCAATCACCAATGAATAAGGTTTCTTCTCCACATTGATGATGGATTGAGATACCTTTGAGGCTAATTTTGGTCTAGGTTTGATCAATTTTTGTTTGACTTTGTGTTGATTTTTGTTTGACCCTCGATAATAGATCCTCAAGGTGGAGCACCCTAGTTGATCAAATCATTTGGTGATGCCTTGATTGGAATTTGGTTTGGGTGTTTTAGCCTCTGATTGCCAACATGTTTAGGTTCTTTGTGCAATTTATTTGAGTTTTATTGAGCATTCCTTCTATTTTTGGTGAACCTTGCAAGTCAAGCCACCCTAGTTGGAGTTTATATAAACTAAATGACCTAGTCTCTTTGGGAGATGACCTTGATGGATCCCATATGCATTATATGCTTCTTGATTCACACTCTTGACATGTTTAAGGTGCTGGTTTTAATTTTATAGGTCATACACTTGTGTAGTTTATGTTGCAAGTTACCTTAAAGTTAGGCATTCCACTTGTGTTTAGGTGTTGAATGTTGTTTGAACTTTGGTTCTTTCCTTTGCCCTATCTTGTAACTTACTTGTGCTTTGTTTCTCCTCTTGTTTGTGAGCCCTCTTCTCATGGCTTCTTCTTTGAGCTTTGGTGTTCACCTCTTGAGATTAGTGATTGATGCATGAATGGTTGTAGGAGTTGTAACTTCTCCCATTTCATCTCACTTTCTCTTTGACTTGTTTAAGTCATTGTGTGCTTTTCTTTTGTTTTCTTTGCACCTTCTTCATATTGCATATCATGTTTGCATGTTCTCTTGACTTGTTTAAGTCATCTTCATCTCTTTCTTTCATCTCATTTGTGATTGATTTTATCTTGTGTTTACTTGGTTTCTTTGCCATGATCCCTTAGGATTCCTAGCCCCATTTGTTTAAGGTGGGAGTAGGAGAGATATTAGGTGTTCAATCCAAGCATGATAACATTAGGATAGTCCTTTCCCCTCTTAATCTCAATCATAGGAGCACCTTGCATGATAACATTAGGGTTGATTAGTTTCCCTTTAGAGTTGTTGTCTTCTCTTCTCATCTTAAAACTTCTTCAAGACATCTAATAATGGATAATAAGTGTTGTACGCTACGAGCCTTAAGTACTTGGGGGATGATGGTTGGGGGGCTTCCTCTCAACTGTCTAGAGTGTTTAGCGTATTCCCTTTGGGTGATATGCAACACATTCGCTCTCAAGTCATAGTCTTTAGTGCAACATGAATTACAAACACAATTCAATTCACTTCTTCCTTAAAAAACACAAAACAAAACATCAAATTTTTTTATCCTTCAGGATTAATTGAAAATCATTTTCATAAAGAGTGTTGACATCTCTTGGTTCTACCGCAAACAGGTAACGCCTAAGTCTCCAATGGTCGAGCAACAATACACCTAACTGCTAGAACGAAGGTTTAACCCTACTCAGTTAAAACACTTGAACCAAACTGTGGTCGTGTTAGCCCGAACTACGTTTGCTCGGATTTCTCGTACCAGACGAGGATACGTAGGCACAAGACGGTGATGTCTTGGCGAGCAACCTTCCCCTCCTTCACCCGTAGTTTTCTGAATTATGTTGCCTCTGACTTTCCCATTGCACGAGGGAGTACGTAGGCATAGAGCGGCGATGCTCTATCGAGTCTCTTCTCTTTTCTTTCGTCCATGTGGCCAGCCTTATAGATTAACACCCTTTTTAGACTAGATAACAAGCGTGGATCCTGTTGAGTACAACGGACGTGAGGGGTGCTCATACCTTCCCCTTGCGTAACCGACTCCCGAACCCAAGATTTGGTTGCGATGACCTGTCTTTTCCCTTTCTGTAGGTTTTCTCTGATCGCTTCCTTTCCCTCTTTTAGGATAAATAACGAACGGTGGTGACTCTTCTGTCCTTGTCGGCCCCTCTTCACAGTGATGCGACAGCTAGCGACTCTGCTGGGGAGTATTTCCATCCCCTATGCGAGTCACTCCTAGCGCTTGTTTGTTTTATCTTTGGGTGTGTGCATATGTGTATATGTGTGGCATTTGTACTTTACTGCATCTGCATTTTATTTTCAGCATTGTTATGTATCATTATGGATGTGCTGTTGGGTGTGAATGTTCCACTGAGTGATAAGCCAAACCCAGGCTTGAGTATAACCCTATAATTAGAAGTGGAAAGTAGTGGTGAACCTGTATGTGTGGCATGCACTAGATCCCACAAAATTCGCGCTCAGACGATATTCTCTTTGATGACTACCTTTCTAGCCTGTTTCGGAAAATTGAGAGGATGTTGGATCTGAGGATTGTCGACTCTGGGGTTCGATCATTTGGAAGTCAGCTAAGTGAGGCCGCTTCGTTAGACTATGATGCCAAACCAGAAATGGTGAACGTATCATCGTTTCTCGAAAGTCTATGACGCTGATGACTGCATAGGATGCCAGACCTTGTCAGAGATAGGTTCATACATGTGAGTGGGGAGGGTTATGCAAGAAACCTTGACCTTCAACCTACCTGGATTTCTTATCGGTGTGAACCTTTGATCTCTGATACTTGGGTATTCTGGTATTTTCTCGCCAGAGCGAAGCGCCGGTTCATCTCAGTCAGCAGCACATCAATCTTGATCCCCTGTTGAATTTGCATTTTCATTTTCATTTTAACATTGACATGTATTTATGTTGCAGGTGCATATTCTCCTCTTGATTCTATTAAACCATTCCTTGCTGACATAGAGAGTTGTTTGAAGAAGACAGTTGTGTACAACTTTCCTACTCCAGATATAGGGTCTCTACTCAGTTTGATTTCTGCTGCTGATCATAGTATAATGGAAGATTTCAAGAAAGAGTATGGGAAGCTTCTGCGTTGTGTCTGTAAGGCTTCAGTGTTTGAGTTGGGAGGTTTCCAAACCTTACTTCCGTTCTATGACCCACAGTTGAGGTGTTTCACTTTTCCTGATTATGTGTTGATGCCTACTTTGGAGGAGTTCTCTATGCTGCTAAGAGTTCCTATACTAGATCAGATTCCTTTTTATCACTCTGAAGATGAACCTAATTTGACTAAGCTTGCTAATGCTCTTCATTTAGATGCCTCTGAGTTAGAAGGAAGGATGGTTAAAAGGAATGGAATGTCTGGTTTCCCATTTCCTTTCTTGGTTGGTAGAGCTCAACATTTTGCAAAGGAGGGTTGTTGGGTTGTCTTTAATGCTATCTTGGCACTCTGCATATATGGTATAATTTTGTTCCCAAACATTCCAAATTTTGTGGACTTGGATGCTTTCCATATCTTTGTCTCGAAGAATCCTGTGCCGATACTCTTAGGAGATATATATCACTCTGTGCGTTACAAGAATGAGAATAGGAGGGGGAAGAATGTCTCTTGCTGTGTACCTCTCCTATATAGATGGTTCATGAGTCATCTTCCTAAGTCTGGTCCCTTTGTTGATATCTCTAATACTGTAGATTGGTCAGAGAGGCTGATAGGGTTAACTTCCGAGGACATTGTATAGTTTGACAAAGATCATTTGGGTACAGAGATAATCTTTAGATGTGGTGGTTTTCCTAATGTCCCTTTGATTGGAAGAAAGGGTGGTATTAACTATAATCCAGCTCTTGCAGTGAGGCAATTTGGTTATGCTCTAAGGGAACCTCCAAAGGAAGAGGAAATACAGGAATCTATGTATTTCACCGGCTTGATTGATAGTAAGACCCTAATTAGAGTGGAGAAAGCCTGGAGTAATGTTCATCGCAAGGGAAAGCCTTCTTTGGGAAAGAGCAATAGAAGAGCATATGAGCCTTATATGGTTTGGATTCTGGAAAAAGTTGGGAGATTATTGTTGTCATTTCTAGCCCGAGACACTTTGTATCCTTTGATGATTGAGGAGCCAGCAACAATTGATATTCAGAGATACAATCAACTGTGGTCTGAAAAGGAGGAATTACGTAAGGCGAATGAGGAGTTGGAAAAAGAAATTATGCAACTCAGAAGTGAAAAGAATCAAGCTACTTATTCCTCTAAGAAGCAAACCGAGCTGGTAAACAAGCTAGGTAGAGAGCTAACTGAAGAGATTCGTGCTCGAGAGCGAGTGGGCCTAGACTTGAAGAGTGCTAGTGACATCCTCAAAGATAAGAAGAAGGAGTTAGAAAGAGCATAGTTAGAGATATCCAAGTTCAATGTGCAATGGAACGCTATTCTGACTAACAACAAGGAACGAGAAGATGGACTGCGGCAACAAATTATTAGGTTAACAGCTCAGCTCCGGGTGAGAGATGAGAAAGATATAGTTGAATCCTCACGTCGACACGAGAGTGACCTAAAACTGAATGAAGCTCTTGCAACATTGGAAGAGTACAAGTTAAGAGCAGATTTGAAGAGGCCTAAGCTGGAAGAAGCATTTGGTGAAGGTGCTTGGGAGGATTACGCTCAAGACTTGCAGGATACTATTAGTAGGAGAGAGTTGCTCATTCAGGGGTTGATTGCTAGGCCAGATCATCTGGATACGAAGGAGCTATTGGAGGATTTCCAGGCTCGCTGTGGTACCTGATGTATTATTTCCTTGTACTTGTTGTTATGTTGTATTTCGACCATCACCAGGATTGTTGGTTGGGGTCGTGTTTGTTTCCATTGTATTTCCTTGGAGATACGCTGTGTATTGACTCTAGTTCTCATTTTATTTATGAGAGGATTGTACGACCTTATCTGTTGGTTTTCCATTGTCTTGTTGTTCTCAGGAAACTAGAATCAAGGGGAAAATTTCCCTGAAGCATACTTGCATGTCTGCATACAACATCATTTCTCATTTTGCATCACAGGTGTTCCAGGCTCCGTTAACCTTATCTCCTTTATGTGGTTTATTCAGCTTGTTTCAGGATTGAAAACCAAGTGATTCATCACTACTATACCAGGGGAAATCAACGCAAGATTATGGATCAGATTCAAGCCGAGCTTCAGAAATTCCGTGACAGGATGGGCCAATTCATGGATATGATGCAAGGGGTCGCCAATGGCCAAGAGCAACTGAGAACACTGGTGCAACCGCTGATTGCTAGGGTTAAAGAGAGTGGGGTTCTACATGGAGGAACTGCTGTTATACCTCCTACTGCTGACAATGTCACCCCTCATGCTAACACTGTCATCCCAACAACTGTTATTCCTCCGGGCGGAGGTAATCATACTAGAATCCCTATTCCTGCACCAACATGTGTTGTGCACAGAAAAGCTGGCCCTTAGTGGGATGAGGATGACCAAGATGATGCCTTCTCTATGAGAGAGCTTGGTGCTGGTTTGTAGTCTGAGGCAGACAGAAGGTTTAAGCTAATAGAGGAAAAGATGAAGAATATTGAAAATCAAAACTCGCTGGGTCTAGATATGGAAAATCTGGGGCTGATTCTAGACCTGAGAATTCCCCCGAAGTTTAAGGTTCTGGACTTCGATAAGTATAAGGGAACAACTTGTCCTAGGGTGCATCTCCGCTCTTATTATCGAAATATGTCTGCATACTCCGACGATGAGAAGTTGCTCATGCATTTCTTCCAGGATAGTCTTTCTGGTTCATCCCTAAAATGGTACATGGGGCTAGAGCCGGCTAACATCAAAAGTTGGAGAGATTTGGCTGAAGCTTTTGTCAGGCATTATCAGTATAACAGTGATCTGGCACCGAACAGGGTACAGTTGCAGAACCTGTCACGGAGAAGTAATGAAGGTTTTAAGGAATACGCCCAGAGATGGCGCGAACTGGCAGCGAGAGTTCAACCTCCTATGGTGGAGAGAGAGATGATTGACATGTTTGTTGCCACACTACCGGGAGTGTATTATGAGAAATTGATAGGCAATATGTCGGGCAGTTTTTCAGACTTGATCATTACAAACGAGCTGGTTGAAAATGGAATCAAACTGGGGAAGATACAGGCCGGAGAAGGATCCTCAACTGGAGGAGGTAGAAAAGGTTTTGGCAATAAGAGAGAGGGGAAAACAAATGCAGTATCGGGTTATAGAAGCAGAAATAAGAACTGAAATCAGCAATATCGTCAACAACAACTTCAGGTCGCAAGCATTACAATTCCAGCTGCACCATAACAACAACAACAGCAACAACGTAAACAACAACAAAATTACGCTCCGAGACGATTCCAAGATCGTGGAAGAGCAGTGAATAGACAACTTGATGCACCGCCGATGCCTTACTCACAGTTACTTCAACATTTGATGCAATTACAATTGATTCAGAAGAGGACTTTAGCTCCTTTAACTGGCGCACCACCTCTAGGGTACGATGCCAATGCCAGGTGCAAATTTCATTCTGGTGCTCCCGGTCACAATATTGATATTTTTAAAGCCTTCAAGCATAAGGTGCAAGACCTTATCGACAGTAAAGCTATCAATTTTTCACATGACGCGTCTAACGATGTGTAAAATCCCATGCCTAATCATGGAGCGGCTGGGGTAAACGCCATTGTTAAGGAGGAAGGTTTGAATCTGGTGACGAATGTTGAAGAACTGAAAACTCCGTTGACTTTTGTGAAGGATGGGCTATTGAGTGGAGGAGTATTTCCTGGTTTTGACAGAGACTGCACAAGTTGTTTAATCCATCCTGAGGGGTGTGAGAAATTGAAGAGTCATATTCAAAGATTGATGGATGACGGTGTTCTGCAGTTTGGCAGAGTTTCAGAAGAAAGAGGGAAAGTAATGGCTGGAGAGAAGGATGAAGTGGCTACAATTTCCATTCCTTACAAGACAATCACTATTTTTGCGCCGCCAAGGCCGCCCACCATTATAATCACTAAAGCAGGGCCGATACCCTACGAAAGCACCAAGGCGATCCCATGGAATTATGGGGCTGAGGTATATTGTAATGGTCAGAAGCAGGAGCTGAAGAGCTCACCATTGGATTCTATTGATAATTTGGTAGGGGTCGGTGGGATAACCAGAAGTGGAAGAGTATTTTCATCTCCGGAAGCGAATATCGAAAGGGACGATAAGGGAAAAGAAAAGGTTGTGGTTGAAGAGAGTTCTCAGAGCGGTAAGAAAGAAACTTTGTTGAAAGATGCAGAATAGTTTATGTGTTTGATCATGAAAAGTGACTATAAGATTGTAGATCACTTGCAACAAACTCCATCGAATATTTCAATCTTGTCGTTGCTTCTGTATTCTGAGGCACATCAAAATGCCTTGTTAAGGATTCTGAATACCGCATACGTGCCACAGGAAATTTCTGTGAATCAGTTAGAAGGAGTGGTGGCACACGTCAATGCCGGGAATGGGCTAGGATTTACAGATCTTAATTTGTCGCCCAAGGGAAGAGACCATAATCACGCGCTGCATATCTCCATTTAATGCAGAGGGGCCGTATTGTCGCATATGCTGGTGGACACTGGGTCATCACTTAATGTGCTACCCAAGAAAGCTTTGATGAAGCTAGACACCCGAGGAATAATGTGCACCCCAAGTGATTTGGTTGTGCGAGCATTTGATGGGACAAGAAGGTCCGTTTTCAGAGAAGTGACTCTTCCAATCCAGGTTGGACCAGAGGTTTTCAATGCAGTGTTTTACATTATGGATATTCATCCGGCGTATATCTGCTTGTTGGGACGACCTTGGATCCATTCGGTGGGCGTTGTGACGTCAACTCTACACCAAAAGCTGAAATACATGGTGGGTGGTAACATTGTTACTGTTTTTGGTGAAGAGGATATTATGATAAGCCATATGTGTTCATTCAAATATGTAGAGGTTGATGGTGAGATTCACGAAACGTTGTGTCAGGCTTTCGAAACCGTGCAGATTAAGGAGAAAGCGCTAGATGTGAGCAAGATGTCTGAAGTTGCTATGTCGTCTTTTAAGGAGGCCCATGCAGTGGTAAAGTCCGGAGCATCTCAGGGCTGAGGGCAAGTTTTGAGCATCCCTAACAAACAGGACAAGTTTGGACTGGGGTACAGTCCATCTTGTTCCTCCTCATAGAGCGTTTCGCGCTACAGGGGACCAGTCCAATTCACTAGTGATGGGGTGATTTTTGATCAGATCAATGTTGTGTCCGACGAAGAAGGGGATAGTGACTGCGACATGGATGCATGGATCCGGCCGTGTATTCCGGGTTAGAGCTTGAATAACTGAACCATCAAGGAAGTCATCCAAGTGACTAAAGAAGAGTAATGATTTGTTTTCTTGATTATGTGTAGCCCTATGTTCTACCTAGAACATAGTGGTCTTTGTCTGAAGGGCCTTACCTTTTATGTTTTAACATTTGTTTTATCAATTAATCAAAGGGCGTTTTTCTTGCATTCAAATATTGTGATCTTTGTTTTTCTTGTTTTATTTTAACAATAAAATGGCAATGTGGTTTTTGCTTGTTTGCATATCATTTTAAGCATTAAATCATCATCATTGCAGGTTTCACATTACAGATGACACTGCTCCAGAATCATCTATGACTCGCTTTGACTTTGATAATCTGATCTTTCAAGCTGAAGAAGAGATTGAGGAAGACGAAGACCTGCCTGAAGAGCTTGCCAGGCTGCTGAAATAGGAAGAGAAAGTTATTTTGCCTCATTAGAAGGAAATTGAGGTCATCAACTTAGGCACCGAGGAAGCCAGAAAGGAAGTCAAGATAGGGGCTGCATTGCAGAGTGATGTCAAACAAAGACTTGTTGAAATGCTCCGAGAGTATAAAGATGTCTTTGCTTGGTCATACGAAGATATGCCCGGTCTTGATACAGACATTGTGGTTCATCGCTTACCTCTTCAAGAAGAGTGTCCACCTGTCAAACAGAAGCTGAGAAGAACCAGACCGGACATGGCGGTAAAAATTAAAGAAGAGGTCCAGAAGCAATTGGACACAGGATTTCTCGCTGTAACGAATTACCCTCCGTGGGTCGCTAACATTGTTCCTGTACCGAAGAAGGATGGTAAGGTAAGAATGTGTGTAGATTACCGTGATCTCAATCGAGCAAGCCCGAAAGATGATTTCCCGCTCCCCGATATTGATGTACTTGTTGACAATACTACTCAGTATTTCGTGTTTTCCTTCATGGACGGTTTCTCCGGATATAATTAGATTAAAATGGCCCCGGAGGACATGGAGAAAACGACTTTTATAACACCGTGGGGGACCTTTTGCTACAAGGTAATTCCCTTTGGATTGAAGAATGCAAGGGCAACCTATCAGTGGGCAATGGTGACTTTGTTTCATGATATGATTCATCATGAGATTGAGGCCTATGTTGATGACATGATCGCGAAGTCACAAACGGAGGAGGAATATCTGGTGAATCTTTTGAAGCTGTTTGAGAGGCTAAGGAAGTTCAGACTGAGGTTGAATCTGAACAAGTGCACTATTGGTGTACGGTCAGGGAAGTTACTGGGGTTCATAGTCAGTGAAAAAGGAATCGAGGTCGATCCTACAAAAATAAAAGCAATACAGGAAATGCCAGCACCAAAGACTGAGAAAGAGGTTTGTGGTTTCTTGGGTAGATTGAACTACATTTCAAGGTTTATATCTCATCTCACAGCCACGTGTGAACCGATGTTCAAATTGTTAAAGAAAGATCAAGCGGTGGTCTGGAATGAAAATTGCCAAAGGACATTTGAAAGAATAAAAAAGTATTTGCAGGAACCTCCGATATTGATGCCTCCAGTGGCTGGAAGACCATTAATAATGTATCTAATGGTTCTTGAGAATTCCATGGGTTGTGTCCTCGGTCAACACGACGAGATGGGAAGAAAAGAGCATACCATTTATTACTTGAGTAAAAAGTTCACAGATTGTGAGTCCAGATACTCAATGTTGGAAAAGATGTGTTGCGTACTCGGTTGGGCTGCCAAACGCCTAAGGCAATACATGCTAAACCACACAACCATGATAATTTTGAAGATGGATCCAATTAAGTATGTGTTCAAAAAGTAAGCACTTTCAGGAAGGATTGCTAGGTGGCAGATGATTTTGACAGAGTACGACATTCAATATGTCTCCCAGAAGGCTATTAAGGGGAGTGTTCTGTCAGAATATCCTGCAGAGCAACCGATTGATGACTATCAACCGATGAAGTTTGAATTTCCTGATGAGGATATAATGTTCTTGAAAAGGAAGGACTGCGATGAGCCGTTACCTGAGGAAGGTCTTGAGAAAAGCTCCCAGTGGCAAATGATCTTTGACGGTGCTGTTAACTCCTATGGCAGCGGGAATGGGGAAATCATTACCACTCCCCATGGTTCACATATACCATTTACTTCCAGGTTAACTTTCCCCTGCACCAATAATGAAGTTGAATATGAAGCATGTATCATCGGTGTCGCTACTGCGAAAATCGGCGCCGGCTATGACAGAAGAGTCGCCACCGTGCGTTATTTATCCCACAAGAGGGAAAGGAAACGCTCAGAGTAAACCTTACGCAAAGAGGGAAAGGAATGGTCATCGCAACCAAATCCTGGATTCGGGAGTCGGTTATGCAAGGGGAAGGTATTAGCACCCCTCACGTCCGTCATACTCGACGGGATCCACGCTTGTTTTCTATCTAAGGGTGTGTTATTCTATCTACTCTACAGGTCTGGGTTAAAAAGAAAAGAAAATGACTCGGTAAAGTATCGCACTTTATGCCTATGTATTCCCTTCTGGAACGAGAAATCAGAGTCAACGTAGTTCGCCTACCTACGGGAAAGGAGGGGAAGGTTGCTCGCTAGGATACAGAATCCTATGCCTACGTACTTTCATACAGCATGAAAGATCAGAGCAAACGTAGTTCGGGCTACGGAAGACACAATCTTGTCTGACTGTTTTTTATTACCCTCTGAAAAGGGTTTTCCTGATTAAGAGTCCAAGCGGACAAAAATGACACTTTGATGTTTGTTTTGAATCTTTTACGAAAGAAGTGTTTTTTAGTTTGTTTGCAATCTCTGACGCACTAGAGACTATGATTAGAGAGTGACTACGTCGCATGTCACCCTAAGGGTACCATACTAAGCAATCAGATTACTGAAGAGTGACCCTCCAGCAACCTTTTCTCAAATAGCTTAAGGCTCGTAACGTACGACGTCGATTAACCTTATTACTGTATTTTGGAATTGTTTTGAGATAAGAAGAGAGAGAAGCTCTAAAAAGCCTAGGGTTGAAAGGGAATAAAACTAACCTAATGTTGTCATGCATGGATGAGAATCCTAATGTCTGTCATAATTCCCTCCTGCACAGAGGAAATCAGAGATCCTAGGGGATAAACAGAAAAGAAAGCAAGCAAATACAGTAAAATGCATGCAATGCAGCAATACAAGCGAGGCAAGGGAGTCCCACTCAACCTCGAACCCGGGAAAACAACAGGCAAAATGAATCAACATTCACCTCAAACCTAGGGGGAAAGCTACACAAGCCAACAAAAAATACAGAAAACAAAACCCCAAAGCAGAGAAGGCAACCCAAGCAGCAGCACCAAACTCCTACAGCAAACAGCATCTCTGACAGTAACAAATGATTAACCAGCAAAGAGTTGACAGCAACAACCTTCATCTTCATGAATAACTCCCATCTTCAAGCTTCAATAAACTTTCAATCTTCAACAAGCACCAGGCTTCAACAAGCTCCCAGCTTAAGCAAGCTCAAACCCTAACCAGTAACCAGCTTCAACAAGCTCCTGACTTCAACTCCAATAAGCAGCAAAACCCTAGCATCAACAAGCTACTGACCCCATCCTCACCAAGCTTCAACAAGCACACTATTTCCTCTTTACCAAGCTTCAACAAGCATCTCCAAGGGAGAATCAAACCAACAAGATTAAGTTGAAATGTTAAGAGACTTAATGACAACCAAGGGAAATCACTAAGGACTTAACATTGCAAATGAAAGGTATCCTTAAAGTTCTACTCACTTCGGCATACCACTCATCCCTCCTAAGGAGAGATGGAGCTTCCCAAGGAGGACTTTATATCATTGGATAGAATGGAGATGGACAAGATACTCCATGTTTGAAGAAAGAAGCAAAACTAGTCTAATGCTCTTCCTAAAACCCTAGTTCTCCTAAGCTCCTGACAAGCACTCCAACAGATGAGAAATCTTCACATCCAAGCTCCTTCAAGCTCTCCAAAGCACCTTCAATTGGTCTTCATGATTACCCAAGCTCAAAAGCAACACCACCCTAGTCTAAGGGGAACTATTGAATTAAACTATCGAAATTAGTTCATCAGAAACACCTAGAAGTTAGTCTTAAAACTAATTCTACTTAAAATACCAAACATGATTGTAAAATCCTACAAAATTTACTAAGGGTTCCTAAACCTCTTATGAATCTCTCATACAAAAACCAGGGGGTTAACCATTCATTTGGACCTAAAACTATGCCCTAATCCTAAAGGTATCATATTAAAACCCTAATTCTAAACCACCTAATGTCCAATTCTCAACTAGCCTAAAATTCTCTCACAAAAATATGATAAAATTACTATGGGTACATGCATATCTAAGCTAACTAGCCCAAAAGAAATCAACTCAAAATCATACACCAATCATTCACAATAAAATCAGAAAAATGGCATACCAAACATATCAAAATAAAAAGCCATTAAAAGTACAAAAATGCAACTAAAATATAAAATGCATGAATCAAATATTTTTTTATCCTATTAAATTCTACACATTCTAAGGAATCAAGGAAAAAAAACTGGGATTAAAAAGATTAAATTTCCTATTTATTATGGATTTATTTCTATACCATAAGAAAAATATGAAATTAAAAGAAAATAATGAAAAAATGACAAAACTGTGTGCTGAATAGCAATAAAATCCAGCTAATTCCACAGACTGGGCCCAAAGGGGGGTGCGCACAGCAAGGCGTGACCCAGGCCCATGAGAAACAAAAATAAAACAAAAGCGAAAAAAAGAAAAGAAAAGGAAAAGAAAAAAGAGTACCCTGCCAGGATTCGAACACACGCGCTTGGAGTCACTCCACAAGGCAAAACGAAAATCAATTGAAATAAAAAGAAAAGCGCCACAGCGGGATCGAACCCGCACACCTGAAGCCCCCACGTGAAGCCAAAACGACGTCGTTTTGACGTCCGACCGTGTGGCTCCCTCTCCTTCGTCCGATTGGGAGACTAAGTCCCCTCTCCCTCACGATCCAACGGCTGCTGCTCTTCTTCCCCAATTGAATTTTCTGCACTTCATGAACAGTATCCGCGGCCATGGATATGGAGTTTTTTTTTCGGCAAACTTTGAACAACCATAACTCCCTCAATATTTATCCGTTTGCAACGATTCTTGAACCAAATTTTCATGAAATTTCGAGAGGAATCCAAATATACTACTTAAACAGCCTAAAAATCCACGAATCAAAAATTCTAGATCTCAACCGAAAACGAATTTAATCCTAAAATCTCACTAAACATCAAATTCTTCGCCCAAAAATCATCTACAACTTAAGGTGAAACTAACCACATGATTCTAATGCATTGAAACCACATAAATTAAGAGAAAATTCAAGAAGTAAGAACCTACGTTTGAGCTTCAATTGGAGTCATTTCCGGCTTGATTCTTGATCCAAAACGTTCCAGATCCAATGAGTGATGATGTTAAATGAAGATTGAATCCTCAATTGTGCTAGAAACAGCCTCTAACAGAAATTCACTCTTTCACTTTTCTTCTTCAAGCTTTAATGGTGATCTTTGCTTCCAACCCCAATCAATCACCAACTTTGTTTCTGATGAGCTCCTAGACCTTTATAGGATTGTTTAGAACCTTCTAGATCTCAGGCCCAAGCCCAAAATTAAAAATCCAGGTCCAACTTTTCTTCAAAATTTTGGTTATGGTAATGCATGAAATTGGCTTCATAGCTTGCATTGGAAGCTTTGGATGACTTACATATTTCATTTGGAATGAATTCAGCCCAAAAGGAATCTCCACATTGCCTTTGTGAAGGAATTGTGTGATGTAACTTTTATGTGAAGAAATCTTGTGAAAGGCCATGAAGCACACTTCAAATGAAAATTCCACAATTGCCAATGTTTATAAAACATATTTTTTATTAAAATGAGTGGTTATTTGACTTGTTTTGGACCCATAACCATTTATTTCAATTTCCCACCAAAATTGCCTTTGAATTTCTTTCTTATTCAAACCACTTCACACCAATCTTTGATATGAGCCACAAAAATTCACCATGAGTTCTTTGTTAGCCTAAAAACCATATTTTGAGCAACTTTCTAGTTGAACAATTTTCCATTTGAGGCCTCTAAGTTGGAGATTTTGACCCATGCTTGAGAATGACTTATAATCACCAATACCCAAAATACCCCTGGATTGCCAAGATCATAACTGGAGTTCTATACATCCCCTTGAGTACTTATAGTACTCTATGGAAAACTAAGATAAATATCTACAACTATCATGTTGGCCAAGAATCCATTTGAAAACTACTTGAAGGGCAAAAGTTGCTTGGAAGTCAAGTGACTTTCACAGATAAATTTCAGTGTCCTCTGGTGACCTGTAATTTGCAAGAACCATAACTTGAGCTCTATAAATCCCCTTGAATACTTCTAGTACTCAAATTAAAGGTATTTAGAATCTCTACAAGTTTCATGTTGGCCAAAGATCCATTTGAAACTTGTATTTTGACTTATGTGGCTTTGAAGTTAGGCAGTAAATAAGGGATTTTACACTGAAACCCTAATTTAGCAACTTCCCACATTCTTGATCTATCTTTGCTTAATCTTGGCACAACACCACACATGTATCAACATACCAATTCATGCATCCCATGACCTCAAGGTAGGCTTTGATGCTCTCCAACTACTCAATTGAATTAGGGTTGACCCAAATGAAACCCTAGTTGACTGCACCTCAACTGTGGCTCTCATACTTGAATCAATGACTTGCCTCAGCTTCAATAAGACCCTCTAGACATCCCATGAGATCCATACACACCTCAAATTCACATTCCATGCTTCTCATCCCACTGATGATTCTCAACACTCCTCAAGATAGGAGCACAACCCACATGTAGGCACTCGAACTTCTCAAGACTTCAAATCCTTTCTTGATGGCCTGGATGACTTCTCATCTTGGATAACACACCTTGCTAGGCTCTTCTCTTGATAGACACCTTGATCCCTTGCTGGATGCATGTTATGCTATGATATGCAAATGATTGAACTATGTACGTGATGTAATAATGCAAATGAAATGCAATGAAACATAAATCAGGCAAGAAAAGGTTGAGCAAATTTTGGGGTGCAACAGCTGCCCCTATTCAAACGGCTTGTACCCGACTGGGTGAAGAGCGAACGACCTTCAAACAATCGAGGTACGAGACGGTTGAATACCAAGAAACCCGGAAATTTGCCAACCGCAGAAATAAAATGCACTGCTTGGGGAGCGACATCCCCTATCTGAATCCGGTTGTTACGGCAACAACTGATCTAACGTCTGATAATAATTCTGATTTCAACTCCAACCACCTATGTAACGCCACAGGTACTGAACAATTTTCGCAAAACACCTCCGTCCACAACTGGACCAACCTTGTCAGCCCAAGAAGGGAAACAAATTCGTCAACACGAATAGAGATTCTGTCATCACAGGAGTAACCTTGTACACATCTGGACCCCGAATTTCGTCAAATCACGAATAAACACAAATCTGTCCACATCAGGACCCGCATCTCAACAACACAGGAATAGAACTTTGTCCATGTTAGGACGCTCGTTTCGTCAACACGAAGAAATCTCATCATAAACTTGTCCATGTCAGGACTCCACCCGCCGCCAACACGGAAAAATCCCAGCGACTTCACTGGGGATGACTCATCTGTATTTCATCAGCACGAGGGGATCCTATCAACATAGGAATGATTCGTCCACGTCAGGAATAAATCGTCCATGTTAGGAATAAACTGTCCACGTAAGGAATAAACTTTCCACGTTAGGAATAAAAGATCCACGTTAGGAATAAACTATCCACGTAAGGAATAAACTTTCCACGTTAGGAATAAACTGTCCACGTAAGGAATAAACTTTCCACGTTAGGAATAAACTGTCCACGTAAGGAATAAACTTTCCACGTTAGGAATAAACTGTCCATGTTAGGAATAAACTGCCCACGTTAGGAATAAACTGTCCACGTTAGGAATAAACTTTCCACGTTAGGAATACATTGTCCACGTTAGGAATACATTGTCCACGTTAGGACTCACACCTCGTCTTGATTTGTCCACGTCAGGACTCACATCTCGTCAGCACAAGAAAATCCTATCAGTATGGGAGTAAATTGTCCACGTCAGGACACCATTTCATCGACACGAAGATAAATCCGTCCACGTCAGGACTCGCGCATCTTCGACCCGCTGAGGAAATAAAACTTGTCCACGTCAGGACTCACGCTTCGTCAACACGAAGAAAGATAAATTTTTCCGCGTCAGGACTCGCGCATCTTGTCAACACGAAGAACTATAAACTTGTCCACGTCAGGACACACATTTCACCATTACGAAGGAAGATATCTGCTGGGAATAAATGGTACACGAAGAGTAATCAATTTTGTCCACGTCAGGACTTCACATTCTATCAACACGGAGAAATCGAATTTGTCCACGTTAGGACTAGCACATCTCATCAACCCGAGGAAATAAATCTGTCCATGTTAGGACACCACTTCACTAGCACGAAGAACTCCGATCAATAAATTGTCCACGTCAGGACTCATATCACGTCGACCCGAGGAACTCCTATCAACATAAGCAATAAATTTTTGACGATCTCTGGGGAAATACTCCTGTCAACCAGTAAGAGAATACATCCGTCTGTTCATATAGGAAGATACTCCGAATACCGTTTCTCCTTTTTTATCTCTACAGTAGCTAACTCCATTGGTCCTAACCCACAAACCTTTTAGCACTGACGTGACAGCGACTTTGAGGAGGACCCCACGGGGGATATTTGGAAACCGAACTGTCGGACGCCTATTCTGGTAACCGGCGGCAGCCTCTGAAATTCTGATTCATGAAACCCTTTGATGCTGACGTAACAACAAATTTGAAGAAAATAATCCACTGGCCGGATAAGAAAAACTTCAATAAGCAACTCTGGTAATAGATCTGAGCTAGAACTCCATACTCCTGCTGCAAAAATACACCTGAAAGCGAAAGGTTAACCAACCTGATTTATGTTTCAAAATGTGTATGTTTGAAAATGGCGTAATGCTCTGTACGGCACGGAAATGCTATGCGTGTGAGTAGATGCAAATATGACGATATATGCAAATGCAAATGCAGGCTCAAGCTGCCAGGGCTACTCTGGTAATGATGTCTCAACAACATGAATGCTGAGGGTAAAGCCAACTCCGTTGGGGAGAACAAGTATCACAAAATATCCTGGCGAAATAAACACCAGAAACACAACCATCTCTGCCGGGGAGAGATTAAACACAAATACCCTGCTGGTGAATAAACTTAGCTGGGGGAGAAGCGACACTTCTGGGCAAAACACACTGTCTGGGCACAGTTTACACATTCAGAGTTACGGACTCTGCTGAGGATCAACATCCTGTCCATGGCAAGACAACCTGTGGGAAGCAAGAAAACCATCCTTCGCGGGTATAAACCTTTCGAACCAACCACTGGTTTAACTATTGCGGGAATCTCCCATGCTGGAGATTGAACGTGCACATCTTCGATTCGTTGAGGAGCGCAACCTCTGCAGGGGACACTGATTTTGACTTGCTGGGATTAATCCTATGGACGGATTTCCATGAGGACACTCTCTTGGGGAAAATAATTCCCTCCTTCGGGAAGGGATAATTATCATTTCAAATCTCGGGGGGATAAGCTGCGACTAGCTGAGGAATGACATCAACTGGAGTCAGGTCTTACGTCAAGCGACCTTGGCTGGGGAATACAATTCCTGACCGTTTGCTCCAAAGGTAAGAACCCTGCAAAATACAAACGAGATAAACCAGGCCTATACAACAGCATCTATCCGGGTTAGCATCCGTGATATTACTTCAGTCAATTCGAAGTTTTAGCAATTATTGGCAAGGGCCAGCAAGATTATGTAAGTGCAAGTTTATCAAAACATCGGCGTCTTTCACAAACAAAACAGTAAAGAACAAGCATCAAGTACTGAATAACATGTTTTATTGATAACGGGCCTCTGAATACGCAAATTTTTGTACACTTGATGCAACTCCTGAAAAGAGGAAGTTACGCACAACCCCACATAAATATATGCACAAGAAGCATAAAGAAAATACAAAACAATATTTGTATACATGTCGGCCACGTGGCACAGACAAACACCATGAACTGATCCTCCTATGACTCGCCTGACTCTGCGCTTTCCCGGTACTCGATCTTCGGAAGAGATTGTTTTTGGATAGACGGCCCCCCAGGTACTCCCAAACCACTAAGCAATGCCGTACCAAATCTGGACCGCATTCATTTGCTTTTTCAATCCCTAACTTTTACGTGAACCGCCCTTTGCGGGTTTTCAATTCACCGGGATACCCTTTTTTGCCGAAGTCGCCCTTTTCAGGTTTTCGACTTCGCGGGTGTACATCTTTTCAATTTTATCCCTAACTTTTGCCTGAACCTTTTATTCATTTTTTATGGTTCGCCGGGATGCCCCATTTTTGCCTGGACTCTCTTTTTACTGTCCAGCGGGTCACTTTCAAGCAAAGTATTTTTTAACTGCGTCTGAATTCACAGGAGATGTAAAGTCTTCACCATCCATGGTGGATAGTAATAAGGCTCCTCCAGAGAAGACTTTTCTGACAACGTAGGGACCTTTGTAATTGGGAGTCCACTTGCCCCTGTGATCTGTTTATGGTGGGAGAATCTTTTTCAAAACAAGATCGCCCGTCTGAAAGCTTCGAGGGCACACCTTCTTGTCGTAAGCTTTCTTCATCCGGCTCTGATATAACCGATTGTATGCTAGAGAAGCCAGTCTCTTCTCATCCATTAAGCTGAGCTGGTTCAATCTATCTTTAACCCATTCTGCCTCGTCGAGTTGGACATCACGTAAAACCCTCAAGGAAGGAATCTCGACCTCCAACAGTAACACCGCCTCCATTCCGTATACCAATGAGAAAGGGGTTGCCCCGGTTGATGTGCGTACCGTCGTACGATAACCGTGTAAAGCAAAAGGTAACAACTCGTGCCAGTCCTTATACGTCACAACCATCTTCTGAACAATCTTCTTTATGTTCTTATTGGCCGCTTCGACTGCGCCATTCATCTTGGGCCGGTAAGGAGAAGAGTTGTGATGCTCAATCTTAAAATTCTGACACAGCTCTTTCATCATTTTGTTATTCAAATTTGAACCGTTGTCGGTGATAATCCGCTCAGGGATTCCATATCTGCAGATAATATCTCGTTTGATAAATCTGGCTACCACTTGTTTGGTGACATTAGCATATGATGCTACTTCCACCCACTTGGTGAAGTAATTGATTGCCACCAAAATGAACCGGTGTCCGTTTGATGTCGTGGGCTCAATCTTGCCAATCATATCAATCCCCCACATCGAGAAAGGCCACGGTGATGACATCACGTTCAGAGGGCTCGGAGGCACATGGATCTTGTCCGCATAAATCTGGCATTTACGACACCTCTTTGCAAACTTGAAACAATTTGTTTCCATAGTCAGCAAATAGTAACCTGCTCGCAGCAGTTTTCTCGTCATAGCATGCCCGCCGCATGTGTACCAAATGTACCTCATGTATCTCTTCCATGAGAAACTTCGCCTCTTTCTCATCTACACGGCGTAGCAACACCAAGTCGTGGTTTCTTATGTACAGGACACCGTCAGGATTCAGATAGAAATTGCCAGCCAATCTCCTAAGAGTCTCCTGATCTCGACTGGATGCCCCAGCCGGATACTCTTTGTTCTTAAGGAAATTCTAGATGTCAAAGTACGAGGGTTTATCATCGGGAGCCTCGTCAATGGAAAATATGAAGGCAGGCCTATCGAGCCGAGAGATAACAATCTGGGGAGCCTCGTTCCAGAAGTTAACTTTATACATTGAAGACAATGTCACCAGGGCGTCAGCCATTTGATTTTCTGCTCTTGGCACGTGTTGCAATTCCACCTTGTCGAATAAAGGCAACAATCTCCTTGCATAATTCATATATGGTATCAAATTGGGCTGACGTGTCTCCCATTCTACTTTAATCTGATTCACCATTAGAGCTGAGTCTCCGTATACATCCAGATGCTTGATTCGCAAATCAATGGCTTCTTCCAGACCCATGATGCAAGCCTCATATTCAGCCTCATTATTGGTAACAGGAAAGGTCAATCGGGAAGTAAAGGGGATGTGCGACCCCTGAGGAGTGGTGATAATTGCACCTATTCCGCTACCATAGGAATTCACAGCTCCGTCAAATATCAACTGCCATTTGGAACCCAACTCTGGTCCTTCGTCTGACAACGGTTCTTCATAATCCTTCATTTTCAGGTAAATGATATCCTCGTCAGGAAAATCAAACCTCATCGATTGGTAGTCCTCAACAGGCTGCTCCGCAAGGTACTCTGACAGAACGCTACCTTTAATAGCCTTTTGCGAGACATATTGGATATCGTATTCTGTCAACACCATCTGCCATCAGGAAATTCTTCCGGAGAGTGCTTGCTTCTCAAACACATATTTGATTGGATCCATCTTTGAAATTAGCATGGTTGTATGATTCAGCATGTACTGCCTCAAACGTTTGGCGGCCCAGGCTAGCGCGCAACACGTCTTCTCGAGCATTGAGTATCTGGACTCACAGTCGGTAAATTTCTTACTCAAATAGTAGATCGCATGCTCTTTACGTCCGGTCTCGTCGTGTTAACCGAGAACACAACCCATACTTTCCTCAAGAACCGTCAAATACATAATCAAAGGTCTCCTGGCCACTGGGGGTATCAAAACAGGAGGTTCCTGCAAGTATTCTTTTATCTTGTCGAACGCCTTTTGACAATTTTCATTCCAGGTCAACACCTGATCCTTTTTCAACAACTTGAATAATGGCTCGCATGTCGCAGTTAGGTGAGATATGAACCGAGCAATGTAGTTCAACCTCCCTAAAAACCCACGCACCTCTTTTTCTGTTTTAGGCGTCGGCATTTCTTGTATAGCTTTTACCTTTGCAGGGTCAACCTCTATTCCCTTTTCGCTCACAATAAACCCCAGCAGTTTACCCGATCTCACCCCGAAGGTGCACTTGTTAGGGTTCAGTCTCAACCTGAACTTCCTAAGTCTTTTGAACAGTTTCAGCAGATTAACCAAATGCTCGTCCTCCGTCTGGGATTTGGCAATCATATCATCAACATAAACCTCGATCTCTTTGTGCATCATGTCATGAAAGAGAGTCGTTATAGCACGTTGGTATGTTGCCCCAGCATTCTTCAGTCCGAAGGGCATCACTTTGTAGCAAAATGTTCCCCAGGGAGTAATGAAGGTGGTCTTTTCCATGTCTTCTGGCGCCATTTTAATCTGATTATAGCCTGAGAAGCCGTCCATGAAGGAGAATACGGAGAACTGAGCAGTATTATCGACCAGCACATCAATGTGGGGAAGTGGAAAGTCGTCTTTCGGGCTCGCCCTATTCAGATCACGGTAGTCTACACACATTCGCACTTTACCGTCTTTCTTCGGCACTGGTACTATGTTAGTGACCCACGACGGATAAGTTGTAACGGCTAGGAAACCAGCATCCCACTGTTTTTGCACTTCCTCTTTGATTTTCAGAGCCATGTCTGGCCTGGTTCTTCTGAGTTTCTGCTTAACAGGCGAACATTCCTCTCGCAACGGCAGACGGTGCACAACCATGTCCGTATCTAACCCAGGCATATCCTCGTACGACCAAGAAAATATATCACTATACTCTCGCAGTACCTCAATCAGCCTTTGCTTGACGTCGCTCTGCAGCGCAGCCCCTATACGAATATTTCTCACAACTTCTTCCGACCCCAAGTTGATAATCTCAATTTCCTCCTGATGAGGCAGAATGATTCTCTCTTCCTGTTTCAACAAACGAGTCAGCTCCTCTGGCAGGTCGCTATCCTCAACAATCTCTTCCTCTGCTTGGAATACCGGGTGCTCGAAGTCGAGACGAGTCATAGGCGGTTCGTAGGAGATGTCATCTGAAATATTAGTCCTGCAAAGGAAATGGTTAAACGCTTCAGCATGCAAATAACCACGTTGCCATTTATTGTTAAAGTAAAAGCAAGAAAAACAGGGATCACAACATTTGAATATGAAAAACGCCTTTATTTCATGATTAAACAGTGCAATACACATAATCAAGTAGCCCTAAGGTAAAACCAACTATGCCCTGGGTAGGACATAGGATTATTCAACAATTGATAAAACAAATTATTACTGTTTAAAAGTCACTGGGACAGTTTTCCGGATGGACCAGTTGCAGCGACTTTGTCCTGGCACGCGTGGCTTGATCCACGCGTCCATATTGCAGTCGATATCCCCGTCCTCAGCATCGGAAATAGCATTGATAGTCTCAAAGCACACCCCGCTTGGCGTAATCGTGACCGGTCCCTTGAACCGGGGCGCTCCGAAAGATGACGCTGATGACGTCGGTCGATACCCTAGCCCAAACTTGTCATTCTTCACGGGAATCTCCAGTGCCTGCCCCCAGCCTTTAGTCTCACCAGTCTGCACTAAAGCCTGAGCCTTTTTGTAGGATGACACTGCCACAAATGATATTTTGCTGGGACCCTGAGCTTTGTCTTTAATCTGCAACCCTTCGAAGGCTTGACAAGGTGTCTCGTGTATTTCTCCGTCGACCTCAACATATATGAACGATGACAGGTGACTGACCAAAATACCCTCCTCCCCGCAAACGGTAACAACACTATCACCCACCATATACTTCAACTTCTTATGCAATGTGGACGTTACGGCCCCTGCAGTATGGATCCATGGGCGCCCAAGAAGGCAGCTATAAGCTGGATGGATATCCATGATGTAGAATTCGGTATCAAAAATCTCTGGCCCCACCTGAAGCGGTAATGTTATTGACCCGAACACTGATCTTTTCGTCCCGTCAAACGCCCTCACAACCAAATCGCTGGGCGTGCAAATAATTCCCCATATGTCCAATTTCATCATGGCTTTCTTTGGTAATACGTTCAATGACGATCCAGTATCCACCAATACATGCGACATTATGGTGCCCCGGCACTCCACCGATATATGCAAAGCCATGTTGTGCTCTCGACCCCTGGGTGTTAGATCAAAATCTGTGAAACCCAGGCTATGTACAGCATTAACATGTGCCATTACCCCCTCTAACTGATTTACAGAAACTTCTTGAGGCACAAATGACGTATCCAGAATCTTTAGCAAGGCGTTCCGGTGGGCCTCGGAGCATAATAACAATAACAAGATAGAAATATTCGATGGCGTCTGTTGTAAGTGTTCAACAATTTTGTAGTCGCTTTTACGAATCAGTCTCATGAACTCCTCTACGTCCTTGAGCGACGTATCCTTTTCTTTCGACTGAGAAGGCCCGCTTTCACTTACTTTGGCTTTACCTTTGGCCAACCTCTCTGCTTCTATTTCAGGTGAGGTAAAGATCCTTCTGCTACGGGTCATGCCCCCCGTACCAACAACATTATCAACAGTCCCAGCTGGCTGGCTATTCACCACAATCTTCTCCCCATTGCAATATGCTTCTAATCCATATGTCCACGGGACAGCTTTCGTACTCTCAAAGGGAACAGGCCCTGCTTTGGTAATTGTAATAGTTGGCCGCTGAGCGGGCGCCGTTATCGTTATAGTCTTTCTCGGGATCGTCACCATTGCAATGTCATTCTGCTTATCACATACTGTCCCCGCAGGCCTTTCAACCGCAGTTCGATCAAATTGCAAGGTCCCTTCATCAATCATGGTCTGAATGCCCTGCTTCAAATCAGTACAACCCTCAGGCTGGGTCCAACACTTTAAACAGTACTCGTCACAACTAGGGAATACTCCCCCTCTGAGCAACCTATTTTTCACCTCACTCAATGGTGTCTTCAGTTTGTTAACATCCATCACCAAGTTCAAATTTTCTTCTGTTAAGATGGCATTTTCCCCATGATTAGGCATAGGCTGTTGTACAATATTAGGCCCCGTTTGGCCAAACTTGATGGCTTTACTGTCCAACAAGTCTTGAACTTTATGCTTGAAAGCATGACAAGATTCTACATCATGTCCGGGCGCCCCGGAATGGAATTCGCAGTGCCTACTAGCGTCGTACCCATAAGGAAGTACCGGTCCTGTAGGCGGTTCCAAAGTTCTTTTCTCAACCAAATTCAACCCCAGCAGTGTCTGAAGAAGCTCTGCATATGTCGACGGAGGCTTATCAAATACCCTCTTCGGCTTTGCCTTTTGAAACCTTCTCTGACCCTGATTCTGCCTTTGCTGCTGCTGTGGTTGCTGCTATTGTTGAGGAATTGGAATAGTAACACTGGCAATTTGTTGAGGTTCGCTATACTGATTTCTACCTCTGCCCCGGCCTTTGCCACCGAATACAGCGCTTGTATCACCTTGTCGTCTTCCGCCGAATGCTTTTCTCGCACCCCCAGCCGAAGTAGATTCGCCTGCCTGAATCTTCCCAATTTTAATTCCATTTTCGATCCTTTCCCCCATAAGGATCATATCGGAGAAACTGCCCATCGAAACATTGAGTAACTTGTCATAGTACATTCCTGTAAATGTCCCCACAAACATGTCATTCATCTCCCTTTTAACCAAAGGAGGATGCACCCTAGCTGCCATATAGCGCCACCGCTGCGCGTACTCTTTGAAACTTTCACCATTTTTCTGCGACAGACTCTGCAACTGAACTCTGTTTGGCGCCAAATCGCTGTTATATTTGTAATGCATAACAAAAGCATCAGCCAACTGCTTCCAGCTTCTAATCTGAGTGGGTTCCAGCCCCATGTACCATTCCAATGATGGTCCAGATAAGCTATCCTGAAAGAAATGCATGAGCATCCTTTCATCATTGGAATACACAGACATCCTTCTATAATAAGAACGTACATGGACCTTTGGGCAGGTATCCCCTTTGTATTTGTCGAATGTTGGAGCCTTGAATTTTAATGGCACCCTCAGCCCTGGTACAAACCCCATAGTAGTCATGTCTAACCCAGCGGAGTTCTGATCAACCACACCTTTCATCTGCTCTTCTAGCATTCTGATCCTCTGAACAGGGTCAATAGGGCCTTCAGGTCCCATACCTCTTCCTGAAAAAACGTCCTCCTGTTGATCCACATTCCAGTCATTGCCACACCCATCGTAACCCATGTTACGGCCAAATCCTTGCTGATTGAACACAGGACCCTATCCTCGGTTGCCGAACCCTTGATTGATCCCAGCAGGTCCAAAACCATTGTTGAAAGGAAATGCTCTAGCGCCGTTGTTATTCACATTACCGAACCCACCATTACCATAGCCATACCTCTGATTGTTGTCGTAACCGTCATTACCGAAGCCTTGATTGTTGAACCCGAAGTTCCCGTCCTGATTGACATTGCCATACCCATTGTTTCCAAAGCCAACATTGTCAACGAATCCTTGATCGACATCCACAGTGTTGCCTTTGTTGTTAACAACATGCCCATTACCACCATTTCCAGTATTACCATTACCAGCGCCAGCACCTGCACCAGTACCAGTGTTTTCGTTGCCAATCACAACAGGTGGAGTAACAACTGCTGGTATCTCATCCTCCCGGCGAAGAGTTTCAACAGAAATGTGGTCAATATTGCCATTTCCGTTCGCCCGAGTCAGCAGCGGCTGCACCAAGGTCTGAAGGTTCTCCTGGCCCTTGGTCGTGCTCTCCATGGCTTGCATGAACAGAGTCAGCTTCTCGCAGATTTCCTACATCTCGACCTGAACTTGATCCATTATCTTCTTGCAGTTGTTTCTGGTTGAATAGCGGTGGACTCTCTGGTCGTCAATCCTGAAACCTATGAGATGTAGGAAATAAGATACAGATTCAAAAATATCGGTCATGCAATATGAGGATGCAGATGCAAACGTATAAATATGCTACAAGTTATATTCCCCCCCGATTTTAGTTTCAAAGAGAAGGCCATCACGACAATGGAGTCCCCATCAAGCAAGCAAGGAATCAGAAAACTCTCATACATAAACAAATGCCAAGAGGAAGAGTACAAGAGTACAATTGAATACAACTGAAGATACCTCGGCCAACAAGCCTGGCGATGGTCAAAATACAAGTACAGATAACAAAAGCAAGGCAAAGATAACTCAGGCCAAATGGCGCGCTCTGACATCTTCCAATATCCTTAACGTCTCCGAATGACCTAGTCTGGAGATTAGCTCTTGTATCAGTAACGCATGTCGCTCAGCAGTGGATCTCAGCTTTTTGGCGTCGTCCTTGCAGGTTCCTTCGCCAAAACACTCGTCGAGTCTGCATCTCTTAGAGTCGGCCTTCAATTCACAACCTCTCAGCTTCTCGCCAAGGTCTCTTACTCTAAGCTCAACAGCGCTCCTAAGTGATGTCTCTTCAGCGATCTTGTCATCCTGGGCTCTAATCTGCGCCTCTAGCGTGGCAATCTACAGCTTCAGCTCATCTTCACGCTCCTTCTGCTTGGTAAGCGTGGTATTCCATAATGTTTCCCACTTGCCGAGTCGGGAATAAGCCTTGTTTAAGAGTTCCTTCTTGGAAGCAAGCACCTTGCTAACACCGTTCAAAGTTGCTCCTACCTTTTCCCTCTTGTTGGTCTCTTCAGTCAAATCTGAACCCAACCTATTAATCAACTCAATCTGTTCCTTCACAGTGAAGGTAGCTTCATTCTTCTCATGACGCAACTAGAAGATCTCTTTCTCTAACTCATCATTGGCTTTCTTCAATTCTTCATTTTCAGCCAACAATTTGTTATACTTCTCAATCTCTACCGAAGTAGGTGCCTCAATCACTGGAAGATACAGAGGTTCCACAGCAGGATATGGCATCAGGGAAATCCTAGCTCTCTCGTGGATCCAAGCCAAATAGGGATCATAAGCTTTGCTATTGCTCTTACCAAGCAAAGCCTTCCCTCTCCTATGGATGTTAGCCCATGCATGTCTCAACCTGATCAAAACAGCCTCGTCTAACGAGCCCGTGAGATACAGAGATTCCTGTATCTCAACCTCAATAGGAGCATCTCTCAAGGCATAACCAAACTGTCTCACCAGCAGAGAAGGGTTATAGTTGATACAGCCCTTCCGTCCAATCAAAGGGACATTCGGAAAGCCACTGCAACTATATATAATATCAGTGCCAAGCATGTTTCAATCAAACCAAATGATGTTCTCAGCAGACAGCCCCATCAACCGGGAAGACCAATCCAAAGTATCAACAGCATCAACAAAAGGCCCTGTCTTCGGAAGATGTCCCTGGAACCACCTGTACAAAAGAGGAAGACAGCAGGAAACATTCTTGCCACGATGTTTTTGATTCTTGTAGTGAATAGAATGATAAACATCGCCCAAGAGAGTAGGAACTGGATTCTTCGAGGCAAGAATCAAGAAGGCATCTGAGTCAACAAAATATGGCACATTAGGAAAAAAGATAGTCCCATAGATGCAGACAGCTAGAATGGCACTGAAGGCAACCCAACATCCACTCTTCGCGCACTGTGTAGCCTTCTCAACCAGGACAGACAGGTGAAAACCATAGGCTCCGTTCAGCTTGACCAATCCTCCAGGAAACTCAGAAGCGTCTAAACTGACAATCTCAGCAAGTGTAGCCAACTCAGGCTCAACATCAACATGTATAAAGGGCCTCTGGTCTAACACAGGAACTCCCAACATAACAGAATACTCCTCCAAAGTGGGTGCCAGAATATAGTCGGGGAACAGGAAGCATCTCAGCTGAGGCTCATAAAACTGCATCAAAGTATACACCACAGTCGTCTCAAATGCTGAAGGCCTGTACAACAAACTAATCAATCTCCCATAAGATACCCTAAACTCAGCCCTCACTCTCTCATCTTCTAGAGCAACTACTCCCAGCAAGGCACTGATATCTGGCGAATGCAACCGGTAAGCAATTATCCTCTTCATGGACTCCATGTCTGGCTAGAAGATACACTAGAATCAGAGGGGAATGATCGCACGTGCAACATAAATACACGTTAATAAAATGCAAACATGAAAATGCACATGCATATACAAACAGGAGATCAAGGGCAAAGCTGATGAACTGCACTGCCTTGTACTGAAGCCTGAGAACCATCAAATCTTCATCTCAAACCAAACCAACCACTCAAATGAACCCTGTAACCATAAATCACTGACAAAGATAAACCAGGTACTCTGAGGTCAAAGGTTTCCTGCAAACAGACCTACCTACCCCTCACAGGTATGTACTTAACTCGCAGACGAGGTACGGCATCCTATCCGGGTCCAACGTCACAGACTTTCAAGAGCGATGATACGATAACCAGAAGGCGTGGCATCATCATCCCTTGAAGCGGCCTCACTTAGTTGAGTCCCAAATGATAGGTCCTCATAGTCAACAATCCTCGGGTCAGACAACTTGTCGAGCCCTAAGGGCCAGGCAAGAAGCATCAAAGAGAATCTCGTCCGAGCGCAAATTTCACGGCTAGCTGGTGCGAGCTAAGCAAGCAGGCTAACCACTACTCTCTACTTCTAAGTCTATGTGCAAACTCAAGCCCAGGTCCGGCTTATCTCTCAATCTAACCCTCTTCCCAGCACAACAACAATAATATAATACTGAAAGTAAAGGCAGAAAGGTAAATACATACAAAACCCCAGACGAGAAAACAAGCGCTAGGATTGACTCGCGTAGGGAACCGTTGGTTATCCCCAGCAGAGTCGCCAGCTGTCGCTATTGCAAAAATCGGCGCCGGCTATGACAGAAGAGTCGCCACCGTGCGTTATTTATCCCACAAGAGGGAAAGGAAACACTCAGAGTAAACCTTACGCAAAGAGGGAAAGGAATGGTCATCGCAATCAAATCTTGGATTTGGGAGTCGGTTATGCAAGGGGAAGGTATTAGCACCCCTCACGTCCGTCGTACTCGACGGGATCCACGCTTGTTTTCTATCTAAGGGTGTGTTATTCTATCTACTCTACAGGTCTGGGTTAAAAAGAAAAGAAAATGACTCGGCAAAGTATCGCACTTTATGCCTACGTATTCCCGTCTGGAACGAGAAATCAAAGTCAACGTAGTTCGCCTACCTACGGGAAAGGAGGGGAAGGTTGCTCGCTAGGATACGACATCCTATGCCTACGTACTTTCATACAGCATGAAAGATCAGAGCAAACGTAGTTCGGGCTACGGAAGACACAAGCTTGTCTGACTGTTTTTTATTACCTTCTGAAAAGGGTTTTCCTGATTAAGAGTCCAAACGGACAAAAATGACACTTTGATGTTTATTTTGAATCTTTTACGAAAGAAGTGTTTTTTAGTTTGTTTGCAATCTCTGACGCACTAGAGACTATGATTAGAGAGTGACTACGTCGCATGTCACCCTAAGGGTACCATACTAAGCAATCAGATTACTGAAGAGTGACCCTCCAGCAACCTTTTCTCAAATAGCTTAAGGCTCGCAACGTACGACGTCGATTAACCTTATTACTGTATTTTGGAATTGTTTTTAGATAAGAAGAGAAAGAAGCTCTAAAAAGCCTAGGGTTGAAAGGGAATAAAACTAACCTAATGTTGTCATGCATGGATGAGAATCCTAATGTCTGTCATAATTCCCTCCTGCACAGAGGAAATCAGAGATCCTAGGGGATAAACAAAAAAGAAAGCAAGCAAATACAGTAAAATGCATGCAATGCAGCAATACAAGCGAGGCAAGGGAGTCCAACTCAACCTCGAACCTGGGAAAACAACAGGCGAA
>CAWUDS030001979.1:0-35000 GCA_963859935.3 Lathyrus sativus
CCGCTGGGGATAATTTGTTTGCATTTCCATAAACTGAATCATCCACGTTAGGAACAATGCTCTTCCACGTTAGGAGTAACACTTGTCCACGTTAGGCATAACATCGTCCACGTTAGGAATCATTTCTTCTGAATCTGTCCACGTCAGGACTAAACCTTTCATCTTTCCTCGTCAGGAAGCAATCCTCCTTCCACATAAGGAGAACTATACCAATCTGTCCACGTAAGGATTCCAATATCATTTGACATGTCCGCGTCAGGACTCCAATATTTCCACGTAAGGAATGCAACTTTTGGTTCTGAACCTGTCCACGTCAGGACTCAACTTTTCACGAATCTGTCCACGTCAGGAATCAACTTTTCTTGAGTCTGTCCACGTAAGGACCCCAATTGTTCCACGTCAGGAATGATCTTCTTCTTTCACGTTAAGAATATCTTCTTTGATTTGTCCGCATCAGGACTAAACCCTTCCACATCAGGAATAATCCATTTCTTTCCACGTCAGGAATCAATCTTGATATGTCCGCGTTAGGACTCAATCTTTCCACGTAAGGAATACCAACTTCTTTCCACGTAAGGAAACCATTTTTCTTCCACGTAAGGAATGCTCTTGATATGTCCACGTGAGGACTCTGATCTTTCCACGTAAGGAATACCAACTCTTTCTCGATTTGTCCGCGTCAGGACTCATTTTTCCACGTAAGGAATGCCATCTTAATCTGTCCACGTAAGGACTCCAATCTTTCCGCGTCAGGAATGCTGTCATTTCCACGTAAGGAAACTATCTTTTGATACGTCCGCGTAAGGACTACCTCGTCCACGTTAGGACCCATTTCTCCTCATTAGGAATAATAATTTCTTTGACTCGTCCACGTCAGGACACTGATCTCGTCTTGATTTGTCCACGTTAGGACTCAAGCGTCTTCGACTCGCTGAGGAAATAAAACTTGTCCACGTAAGGACTCACACCCTCGACCCACTGGGGAAATAACTTGTCCACGTTAGGACACCAACACAAAGAGTAATCACTTTTGTCAACGTCACGACTTCCCATTCCACTAATTTCGAAAAAAACCGAATCTGCCCACGATAGGACTAACACACCTCACCAATCCAGAGAAATAAACTTGTCCACGTTAGGACGCCCCCTTCTGAAGAAATCCCGTCAATCTAGGAACAAATCGTCCACGTCAGGACTTAGTTCTCCACTGATCCACACCTACAAACTTCTCAGCACTGACGTGACAGCGACTTTGAGACGAACTCTACTGAGGATGTCGGGAAACCAACTATCGGACGCCTGCTCTGATAACCGGCGGTGGCCTCTAAAATTCTGATTCATGAAAATCCTTTGAATGTTGACGTAACAACAACTTTGAAGGAAACAATCCGCTGATCGGACTAGAGGAACTTCAACAAAAACTCTGGTGGGGCCATAAGTAACTCTGCTTGGGGACAAAGAGAAACTTATCCTGCAGACTTTGTGGGGGAATACTGCCGAAACTGAATGTTTCCTGCCGAGATCCTGACTGTTTGATTGTTCCTATGAGCGAGAGCTCTCTCCACCTGAAATACTAGAGTACAGAAACTGCTTCAGCAAAATAAATGCTGGAAGGTGATGCCGACTCCGCCGGGGATATCCAGATGCTACAGAATTATTCCAGCAAAATAAATGCTGGAAGGGTGAAGTCGACTCCGCCGGGAAATTGGGAATTCAAACCACACACCCTATTGAGATAACCCCCTGCTGGGGAATATAACTTTGCTGGGGAATAGCAGACGTGCACAGTACGATCGGACTTTCTGCTGGAACGTGAACCGATATCACCAGTATCTCTGACAAAATAAATGACAGGACCCACCATCAACTCTGCTTGGGAGAGTCTTGATCTTCAAGTTCCACTGGAAGGAAAGAACATTTGCTGAAAAGAGAACTCCGCTGGGGATGGCTGGATTCTCTTGGGGAAAATTAACTGACCCTGCTGGGGGAGAGTGCCTGACCCTGCGGGGAACGATGAACCTGTCTGAATACAGCCTCACGATCTTGGAATCGCCAAACTCTGCTGAGAACGAAGAACTTTTCTGGAGCACGTCCTTTGGATAAGCTACGGCTAGCTGGGGAATTCCATCCTTCTTCAGGAAGAACATGCATGACCTGCGTGAGGACTGAGTCTTTCGTTATTGCAACCTTCTGATCATCTTCCTCGTCTGGTTATGAAACCTGCAACAACACAAACAAGACACGACAAGCCTATGCAATCAAATCAATTCAGGTTAGTGACGTTACACTCAGTTAATTCAAAGCTTTAACAACTGTTGGCAAGGGCCAGTGATGTTATACTCATGTTAGTTTCACCAAACTGAGGCGTTTTATCATGCGCAAAACAGTAAAGAACAGGCGTCAAGTACTGAATAACACATTTTCATTGATTGGGCCCCTGAATGGGCGGAGTTTTTTGTACACAGGATGTAACTCCTGAAAAGAGGAAGCTACGCAAAGCAAATATACAAGTAGTCAAGTATTCACAAGAAGCATAAATATTGACAGATTAAATTTTGTACACATGTCGGCAATTGGATGCAGATGAACACCACGAACTGATCCTCCTATGACTCATCCGACTCTAATACTTTCCCGGTATCCCGACTTCTGAAGAGATTGTATCTGATAACTGACTCCTCAAACGTATTCTCCCGCATTGATGCTCATTACAGATATCAAATTCGGACCGCAGTCATTTGCTTTTCAAATCCCTAACTTTTGCGTGAACCGCCCTTTACGGGTTTTCAGTTCACCGGGATACCCCTTTTTGCCGAAGCCGCCCAGTGTAGGTTTTCAACTTCGCGGGTGTACATTTTTTTCCAATTTTATCCCTAACTTTTGCCCGAACCTTTCATTCTGTCTTTGGTTCGCCAGGATGCCCCATTTTTGCCTGGACTCTCTTTTTTCTGTCCAGCGGGTCTATTTTAAGCAAAGTATTTTTTAACTGCGTCCGAATTCACAGGCGATGCAAAGTCTTCTCCGTCCATGGTGGACAACAATAAAGCTCCTCCTGAAAAGACCTTACTGACAACGTATGGCCCTTCGTAGTTGGGGGCCCACTTGCCCCTGTGATCTGCTTGCGGCAGGAGAATCCTTTTCAGCACAAGGTCGCCCGTCTGAAAGCTTCGCGGAATTATCTTCTTGTCGTACGCTTTCTTCATTCGTCTTTGGTACAAACGACCGTATGCCAGAGAAGCTAGCCTCTTCTCATCCATCAAACTCAGTTGGTTCAATCTATTCGTTACCCATTCTGCCTCGTCCAGCTGAACGTCTCGCAATACCCTCAGAGAAGGGATCTCAACTTCCAATGGTAGTACCGCTTCCATTCCATACACTAATGAGAACGGGGTTGCCCCGGTTGATGTGCGTACCGTCGTACGATAACCGTGCAAAGCGAAAGGTAGCATCTCGTGCCAATCCTTATAAGTCACCACCATTTTCTGGACAATTTTCTTGATATTCTTATTGGCCGCTTCGACAGCGCCATTCATCTTGGGTCGGTAAGGGGAGGAGTTGTGATGTTCGATCTTGAAATTCTGACAGAGCTCCTTCATCATTTTGTTGTTCAGATTAGAACCGTTATCCGTGATTATCCGCTCGGGAATCCCATATCGGCAAATGATATCTCTCTTGATGAATCTAGCCACCACTTGCTTCGTTACATTTGCGTAAGACGCCGCTTCCACCCACTTGGTGAAATAATCGATTGCTACCAGGATGAACCGATTCCCGTTAGAAGCCGTCGGCTCAATCTTTCCAATCATATCGATTCCCCACATCGAGAATGGCCATGGAGATGACATCACATTTAGAGGACTCGGAGGCACATGTATCTTGTCAGCATAAATTTGGCACTTGTGGCACTTTCTCGCGAACTTGAAACAATCAGTTTCCATTGTCAGCCAAAAATAACCTGCCCGCAGCAGTTTTCTCGTCATAGCATGCCCACCAGCATGTGTACCAAAGGCACCTTCGTGAATCTCCTCCATGAGAAGCTTTGCCTCTTTCTCGTCTACACAACGCAACAACACCAGATCGTGGTTTCTTCTGTATAAGACGCCATCCGGGTTCAAATAGAAATTACCCGCTAATCTCCTGAGAGTCTTCTGATCTTGACTGGATGCCCCAGCCGGATACTCTTTATTCTTCAGGAAATTAAGGATATCAAAATACCACAGTTTGTCATCAGATGCTTCATCAATAGCAAATACATAAGCTGGCCTGTCCAACCGAGAGATAGTAATTTGGGGAGCTTCGTTCCAGAAATTGACCTTGTACATGGAAGACAAGGTGGCAAGGGCGTCAGCCATTTGATTTTCTGCCCGCGGCACGTGATGCAATTCAACCTTGTCGAAGAAAGGCAACAATCTCCTTGCATAATTCATATAATGTATCAAATTGGGCTGCCGTGTCTCCCATTCCCCTTTGATCTGATTCACCACCAGAGCTGAGTCTCCGTATACGTCTAGATGCTTGATTCGCAAATCAATGGCTTCTTCAAGCCCCATTATACAAGCTTCGTATTCGGCCTCATTGTTGGTAACGGCAAAGGTCAATCGGGCAGTAAACGGGATATGCGACCCGTGTGGCGTAGTGATAATTGCCCCTATTCCGCTACCGTAAGCATTCACAGCTCCGTCAAATATCATCTGCCATTGGGACCCCGGCTCTGGTCCTTCGTCTGGTAACGGCTCTTCACAATCCTTCATCTTGAGATACATGATATCCTCGTCAGGAAAATCAAATCTCATCGATTGGTACTCTTCAATAGGCTGCTCCGCCAGATACTCAGACAGCACACTCCCCTTTATAGCCTTTTGCGAGACGTATTGAATATCATATTCAGTCAAGACCATCTGCCAACGGGCAATTCTACCTGACAACGCCTGCTTTTCGAATATATACTTGATTGGATCCATCTTCGAGATGAGCATGGTTGTATGATTCAGCATGTACTGCCTCAAACGCTTGGCGGCCCAGGCTAGCGCGCAACAAGTTTTCTCCAACATTGAGTATCGAGATTCACAGTCTGTAAATTTCTTACTCAGGTAATAGATCGCATGCTCTTTTCTCCCTGTCTCGTCGTGCTGACCGAGAACACAACCCATGCTTCCCTCAAGAACCGTCAAATACATTATCAAGGGTCTTCCTGCCACCGGGGGTATCAAAATAGGAGGCTCCTGCAGATACTTCTTTATTTTGTCGAACGCCTTTTGACAATTTTCGTTCCACGTTACAGCTTGATCTTTCTTCAATAATTTGAATAATGGTTCGCACGTGGCCGTTAGGTGAGATATGAACCGAGCGATGTAGTTCAATCTCCCTAAAAACCCGCGCACCTCTTTCTCTGTTTTAGGCGTCGGCATTTCTTGAATCGCTTTTATTTTAGCAGGATCGACCTCTACTCCTCTTTCGCTTACGATAAACCCCAGCAGTTTACCCGACCTCACCCCGAAGGTGCACTTGTTAGGGTTCAGCCTCAGCCTGAACTTCCTGAGCCTTTTAAACAACTTCAACAGATTCACCAGATGCTCTTCCTCTGTCTGGGATTTGGCAATCATATCGTCAACATAAACTTCGATCTCTTTATGCATCATGTCATGAAAGAGCGTCGTCATAGCACGTTGATATGTTGCCCCAGCGTTCTTCAAACCAAAGGGCATCACTTTGTAGCAAAATGTTCCCCAAGGCGTTATGAAAGTAGTCTTCTCCATATCCTCTGGCGCCATTTTAATTTGATTATAGCCTGAAAAGCCATCCATGAAGGAGAATACAGAGTATTGAGCAGTATTATCAACTAACACGTCAATGTGAGGAAGTGGAAAATCGTCTTTTGGGCTTGCTTTATTCAAATCTCTATAATCCACGCACATCCGAACCTTGCCATCTTTCTTTGGCACTGGTACGATGTTAGCAACCCATGAGGGATACTTCGTCACAGCCAGGAAACCAGCGTCCCACTGTTTCTGAACCTCCTCTTTGATCTTCATTGCCATATCTGGTCGTGTTCTGCGAAGCTTTTGTTTGACTGGTGGGCAATCTTCTTTCAGTGGCAGGCGATGCACCACCATATCTGTATCGAGCCCTGGCATATCTTGATACGACCAAGCGAATACATCATTATACTCTCGGAGCATTTCAACCAGTTTTCGCTTGATATCACTCTGCAGTGCGGCTCCGATACGAACATTCTTCTCAACCCCTTCCGACCCCAAATTGATAATTTCGATAACCTCGTCGTGAGGCAGAATGGCTTTTTCCTCTTGCTTCACCAACCAAGACAGTTCTTCAGGAACGTCGCTATCTTCGACAACCTCTTCTTCGGTCTGGAATACCGGGTGCTCGAAGTCAGGACGAGTCATAGGTGGTTCAAGGATGTCATCTGAAAATGTTATCCTGCAAAAGGAATGGTTAAGTGCTTCAAAATGCGTATAAAGCGAATAACCATGTTGCCATTTTATTGAAAATATAAAACAGGAAAGACAGGGATTACAGTATTTGCACATGAAAAAAACGCCATTTATTTAATGATTAACGCGCAATGTTTATAACAACACAGCCCTAAGCAAATCCTGATGCCCTGGGCAAGACATCAGATTATTCAACAATTAATAAAGCAAAGCATTACTGTTTGAAAGTCACAGGAACAAGCTCCTGAATAGACCAGTTGCACAGTCCTTGTCCTGGCGTGCTTGGCTGAATCCAGGCATCCATATCACAGTCGCTGTCCCCTTCATCAGACTCGGAAGCAGCATTGACAGATCCATGGCATACTCCACTGGCAGAGATGGTGATTGACTTTCTGAAATGAGGGGCCCCCACGGAAGGAGTTGATGACGACGGTCGGTACCCCAGTCCGAACCGGTCCATTTTCACAGGAATGTCCAATACTTTGCCCCAGCCCTTGGCTTCTCCTGCTTCCACTAGCGCTTGAGCTTCCTTATACGATGAGACAGCTATCTCTGGCACTTTGCTTGGCCCGGGACTCTTGTCCTTGATGCGCAAACCTTCGAATGCCTGGCATGGTGTCTCATGGATCTCCCCGTCGACTTCCACATATTTAAACGAAGATAGATGGCTGACCAGGATGTCTTCTTCTCCGCACACGGTGACTACGCTGTCTCCGACCATATACTTTAACTTCTGATGCAGGGTAGACGTGACTGCCCCTGCCCCATGAATCCATGGTCTTCCCAGCAAGCAGCTGTACGCAGGCTGTATATCCATGATATAAAACTCCGTTGCAAACACTTCCGGCCCCACTTGCAGAGGCAAGGTAATCGATCCGAAGACTGTCCTCCGCGTGCCGTCAAACGCTCTGACTACCAAATCACTGGGTGTGCACAAGATTCCTCGAACATCCAGCTTCATCATTGCCTTCTTAGGCAGCACATTTAAAGACGACCCGGTGTCAACCAATACGTGCGACATTGTCGATCCCCTACACTCAACAGACACATGTAATGCCATATTATGATCCCTTCCTTTCAGAGTCAAGTCAAAATCAGTAAAGCCCAGACTGTGGCCTGCATTTACATGTGCCAATACTCCTTCTAGCTGATTTACTGAGACGTCCTGGGGTACAAAAGAAGTGTCCAGGACTTTCAACAAAGCGTTTCGGTGAGCTTCTGAACATAACAGCAGTGACAAGATAGATATTTTGGACGGCGTCTGCTGCAGATGCTCCACAATCTTATAATCACTTTTCCGAATCAAGCGCATGAATTCTTCGACATCCTTCGATGCTGCTTCTTTTTCACTTGCTTGTACCGGAACATTCTCAACTGCTTTCCCTTTTCCTTTCGCTAGTCTTTCAGCCTCCACTTCGGGAGATATAAAGATCCTGCCGCTCCTCGTCATGCCTCCTGAGCCAACAACATTATCCACAACCTCCGCTGACTGCTTGTTAACATCGATTTTAATCCCGTCACAATACACCTCCAGCCCATACGACCATGGGACTGCTCTCGTGTTCTCATACGGGATCGGCCCGGCTTTAGTTATAGTAATCGGAGGTCGCTGAGCTGGTGCTGAAATAGTGATCGTCTTCCGAGGAATGGTCACTGTGGCCACATCACTCCGATTATCCACCACTGCCCTTGCAGGCTCATCAGTTGCCGCTCGATCAAACTGCAATATACCTTCATCAATTAAGGCCTGAATGCCTTTCTTCAAATCCTCACACCCCCCAGCTAGGGCCCAACAATCTAAACAGTATTCATTACAACCCGGGTAAACACCTCCTTGCAACAGTCGGCTCTTTATCTCACTCAGCGGCGTCTTTAAATCCTCAACATCCATAATCAGATTCAACCCTTCCTCCGTTAGCACGGCGTTCTCCCCATGATTAGGCATGGGTTTCTGAACTATATTCGGAACTTCCGTTCCGAAGTTGATAGACTTGTTGTCCAAAAGATCCTGCACAACATGCTTAAAAGCATGACAACCTTCTATATCGTGGCCTGGGGCCCCAGAATGAAACTCGCAGCGCCTGCTTGCATCATAACCGAACGGGGGAGTTCCCGTTATCGGTGCCAGGGTTCTTTTTTCTACCAGATTCAATCCCAACAATGTCTGCAATAAATCAGCATAGTTAGAGGGAGGCTTCTCAAACACCCTTCTCGGCTTATTACCCTGGAATCTTCGCTGAGCTTGCTGTGCCCCCTGCTGAGGCTGCTGCTGCTGTGGCATTGGTTGCTGCTGAACCGATTGTTGTTGCTGGATTGGCTGCTGTTGATACGGAATAGTAACACTCGACACTTGCTGCGGCTGACGATATTGATTTCTTCCCCTGCCTCGGCCTCGGCCTCGGCCTCCAAATACAGCGCTAGCTTCGCCCTGACGGCGCCCACCATAAGCTTTCTTATTACTGCCAGATGCAGTTGATTCCTCGACCTGGAACTTTCCTTGCTTAATATTACGCTCAATCTTTTCACCCATCAGAATCAGGTCTGAAAAACTGGCCAGAGACGTATGAAACAGCATATCATGAAACAGCCCGGTGAATGTGCCAACAAACATATCATTCATTTCTTTATCTTCCACAGGAGGACGGACCCTGGCAGCCATATCGCGCCACCTTTGCGCGTACTCTTTAAAACTCTCCCCCTTCTTCTGCGAAAGCCCGGCCAACTGGACCCGATTGGGTGCCAGGTCGCTGTTATACTTGTAATGGGCTACAAATGCCTCCGCTAATTGCTTCCAAGTCTTGATATCAGTTGGCTCCAACCCCATGTACCACTCTAGGGAAGGACCCGATAGACTATCCTGAAAGAAATGCATGAGCATTCTTTCATCGGTGGAGTATGCAGACATCTTTCTGTAATAAGCTCGCACATGCACTTTCGGACACGTGTCTCCTTTGTACTTATCGAACGCAGGCGCCTTGAATTTAATTGGCACCCTCAAGCCAGGTACCAATCCCATAGTTGCCATGTCCAGACCCACAGCGCTTTGATTTAGGACTCCCTTCATTTGCTCTTCCAGCATTCTTATCTTTTGGGAATCATCCATCGGCCCTTCAAAACCTCCTCCAGAGAAGGCGTCCTCCTGCTGATCCTCTTGCCACATACCGTTTCCAGCCCCGTATCCATCATACGCATTATTACGTCCAACTCTGATCTGGTTCATCCCCGGACCTCGGCCTCTGTTGCCGTACCCTTGAACACCTCCAGCAGGACCACCAGCCATAAATCCAGTACCATTTCCGTTTCCAAAGCCTCCGTAACCCTGATTGACCATACCATAACCATCTTGCCCAAAGCCTTGAGCATTAAAGCCATACTTGCCAGTGTTGTCGAATCCCTGATCGTTGAATCCGAACCCAGTATTGACAAAGCCATTGCCTCCGAGATTATCTCCCACATTGACATCACCCAGCCCAGCATTATGGACAACATTTTCATTCCCTACTCCGACGTTACCATTCACAGCAGTGGTAGCGTTGTTGACGTTAGCGGCAGGTATATTGACCACGGGCGGAGCCACTGGCGTAGGAGTGCCGTCTCCATGAGCAGTATCAACCCGGACAGACTGATGATCGTCATTACCATGACCAGCGTTGCGAGCCAACAGAGGCTGGACCATGGCCTGCAAATTCTCTTGCCCTTTTGCTATAGCCTCCATGGTCTGCATGAAGAGGGCGAGCTTCTCGCGCACATCCTGCATCTCGTTCTGAATTTGGTCCATGACTTTCCGACAGTTGGAGCGTGTAGAATAGCGGTGCGGATGTTGATCTGGAATCCTGTTAAGTACCTGGTACAGAGCAGGAGATAAGACACCATTCAAAGATTACCTGTTATGCAATATGAATATGAATGCAATGCAATGTGTCTGTGCATTAGGGAAATTCATTCCCCCAGTTCTAGTGCGAAGGTGCCGGTGCAGTGACAGTGTTGACAATAGGAATATCGGAGCTGAATCATAGAAAGCCTCGTATATCGGAGCTGAATCATACAATATCACTGAGAGTACAAAGAAGGCATGACCTCAACCAACAATCCTGGTGATGGTCAGCATTATGCAAATAAAGCATACAAATAACTACGTGAAATGATCAAATCCTCCCAAAAGTCTGGTACTCCTCTATCAACTTTTTGGTCTCCGGATGGCTTGGTCGATCAAGCAGCCCTTCAACAAGCAGGTTTCTCCTCTTAAGGACACGGCGTACGTCTTCAGCAGTTTCTTCCCATGTTGCTTCTCCGAAGCAATCTTCTAACTTTCGCTTCTGGGACACTGCTTCATCACTGGATTTGATTGCCTTGTTCAGTGCATGCTGGACACTATACCGGTTCATCACTTCCTCCTCACACTTCTTGATGCTAGACTTCAACTCCTCTTCAAGGTCGGAAATTTGCTGCTTTAGCTTATCTTCCCTCTTCTTGTTGTTAGTGAGAGTAGCATTCCAAGTCTTATTGCAGGAGGATATCTCTCGGTGTGCTGCGTCGAGCGCTTTCTTCTTGGCTTCCAGCATGTCATGGGAACTTCTGAACTCTTGCCCCAGACGTTCGCGCTTTTTCTTTTCCTCGGTCAACTCAGCTCCTAACCTGTTTACCAGCTCAATCTGTTGTTGGAAAGCATATACGGCCTTGTTTCTCTCGCTGCGTGCCTGAGCTAGCTCTTGCTCTAACCCTTCATTAATCTTCATCAAGGCTTCTTTCTCCTTCACAACCTGTTCATAGACTTCTCTAGAAACAGTAGTTGGCTCCGCTACCGGAACGGGAACAAGAATTGGTGCATCTGGAAACGGCATCTTCAACTGACTAGCCCTCTCCTGAATCCACGCTCTATAAGGTGCATAGGCCTGACAATCATTCTTTCCTAACAGCGGCTTCCCTCTGCGGTTAATATGCGTCCAGGCATGTTGCAACTTGGCTAATAACTCCCCCTTTACGTCACCAGTGAAGTACAGAGATTCCTGTACTTCTTCCTCCTGAGGTGGATTCTTCAGCGCATATCCGAACTGGCGAATGAATAGAGAAGGGTTGTAGTTGATGCACCCTTTTCTTCCTATCAACGGTACATTAGGGTACCCCGAACAACCGAAGATGAGCTCAGATCCCAACAGGTCTCGATCAAACCACTCCATATCTTCCGACAATAGCCTCATCAGACGCTCTGGCCAACCAACTGGAACTGTAGTCTCTGCAGCAGATCCTCTCTTAGGGAGGTGACTCTCAAACCACATACTCAACAAGGGTACACACAGATGAACATTCTTCCCTCTGCCCTTCTCATTCTTATAATGCAGTGAGTGGTAGAGATCTCCGAGTAAGGTAGGTACAGGATTACCAGCGGCAAACAAGTAGAAAGCATCGAAGTCCACAAAATCCGGTATATTGGGGAATAAAACTATGCCATAAATGCACAAAGCCAACACAGCATTGAAAGCAACCCAGCACCCATTCTTGGCGTACTCTTGGGCTTTACCAACTAAGAACTGAAATGAGAAGCCTGGAACTCCACGGGAAACAGTAGTCACAAGTTCAGAAGCATCAACATGCAAGGCTCTTGCCAAGTCCTCCGGCTTAGGTTTGGCATCATAATGAATGAATGGAACCTGGTTCTGCACGGGCAGCTCAACATACTCAGCGTATTCCTCCAGAGTTGGTCCCATAATAAAGTCAGAGAACGTAAAACACCTCAAAGCAGGGTCATAGAATTGCATCAAAGCATACAGCCCATCTAACTCTACCTCTGTAGGTTTGCACACCAATCTCAATAATCTACCATAGCTCATCCGGAAACTCCTACGAACACCCTCATCAGCAAGAGAGATCAACCCAAGTAAAGGAACAATATCAGGCGTAGGCAGTTTGTAGGCAACCGTTCTCCTTAAGCTAGTCATGATCAAACACTCAGAAGTCTGGGCACTAGAACTAGGGAAATGCAAATGCACCTGCAGCACAGACACACGTTAGTGAAATGCAAATGGTAATGGATATGCAGGCAATGCAATGCAAGTAACATTCAACAGGGACCAAAGCTGCAGCTGAATAGCCTAAACCCAATCAAGAAAGGTCTCGGATAGACCATCCAGAAGTCATCAAACCCTGGTCTCAGATAGACCTAAAATAAAACTCCAACACTGGTCTCTGACAGACCTCAAACCATAACTCCAACTGGTCTCTGATAGACCTCAAATCCCATCTATAATTGGTCTCTGACAGACCTCGGAACACATCTCCAAATGGTCTCTGACAGACCTCAGATCTCCATAAATAACCAGGATCTCTGATCAAGAAATAACCGGTAGTCTGGAGGTCTAGTTACCTGCATAACCCTGAATCCCCTCACAGGTGGGTGGTCCTATAACTGGCACAAGGTACGGCATCCTATGCGGTCGTTGGCGTCACAGACTTTCAGGGTTGATGATACGATTCCCAGAAGGAGTGGCATCATCAATTCCTGAAGAGGCCTCACTTAGCCAACTTCCAAATGATCGGTCCCCAGAGTCGACAATCCCACTAACCAGCAACCCACGCCAACCAAAGGAAGGGGCAGGAGGCCAACCAGAGGAACCTCGTCTGAGTGTAGATTTCATGGGACACCAAAGCAAGCAAAGCAAGCGGGCGCCCACTAATTTCTACTCTAATTCTAGGTGCACTCAAGCCCAGGTCCGGCTTATCTCTCAGTATCAGAACACCCGTCACACCCCGATACAGCAATAATAATCAATATATAAAGCTGAAAATACAAGGTTAGAAATATACAATAACTCCATACAAAATCCTCGACGGGAAAACAAGCGCTAGGATTGACTCTCTTAAGGGACGTTGGATCCCAAATGCATAAGAACCATCGCAGTCCTTAGCAGCCAGGGGACGTTGGATCCCCAGCAGAGTCGCCAGCTGTCGCTACTGCGAAAATCGGCGCCGGCTGAACAGAAGAGTCGCCACCGTGCGTTATTTATCCCACGGGAGGGAAAGGAAACGCTCAGAGTAAACCTCGCACAACACGGGAAAGGTATGGTCGTCGCAACCAAAACCTGGGTTCGGGAGTCGGTTACGCAAGGGGAAGGTATTAGCACCCCTCACGTCCGTCGTACTCGACGGGATCCACGCTTGGTGTTTATAGGTAAAAGGGTGTATTATCTATCTACGCTAATGGCTGGTCTGAAAAGAAAATAAAAGGACAGGACTCGACAGAACATACGGTGTTCTGGGCCTACGTATTCCCTCGTGCAATGGGAAAGTCAGAGTCAACGTAGTTCGACTGCCTACGTCTAAACAGGGGAAAGGTTGCTCGCCAGGACATCGCATCCTGTGCCTACGTACTTCCACACAGCATGGAAGATCAGAGCAAACGTAGTTCGGGCCACGGAAGACACAAGCTTGTCTTGGTTGATTTTATTCCTTCTGAAAAAGGTTTTCTGATTAACAGTCCCGGCGGACAAAAATGACGTCTTGATGAGTTCACATTCTTTTACGGAAGAAGTGTCTTTTATTGTGTTTGAAATCTTTATTGTGTTTTTCTGTTTGTTTTGAGAAAGAAAGAGACAGAACTCTAACCTACGGTTGCGAAGGGAAACAAACTAACCTAATGCTATCATGCATGGGTTAAGACCTAGTGTCTATCATGCTCCTCTCTTGCACAGAGAGAAACAGAGATCCTACGGGATAGGCAGAAACAGAAACAATACCAGATATATACAGTAAAACAGTAAAATGCATGGATGCAACATCACAAGCGAGGCAAGGGAGTCCCACTCAACCTCGAACCTAGAAAACAATAGGCAAAAGTGAACAGACTTCACTTTCAACCCAGCAGGGTAAACAGCAAACAATACAACTCAGAAAACCAATCAATACATCAGCAAATGAAATACAATAACATCAGCAGCTCTGACTCAACATATAGCTTCAAGTAATCTCCAATCAGCTACAGGCTTCAACAAGCATCAATCTTCATGACCTCCAGGCAAGGGCTTTGATCATTTATCTTCTATCTGCAATGGCTTTTCTTCAAGCTCAAACCTCCAGGATGAGGGACCAGTCACAAGAGTGAATTGGGTGTTAAGCAATCAGTTGACTACCAAAGGTGGTGAACAAACTGCTTCTAACACAAGAGACATTTTCTCTCAAGAGTTCTATCTCATAGACACTGTCACCAAGCCTTCCAAAGGAAGGGGGTGAGTGTCGTAGAGAGACTCTGAATCACAGAGAAGAATGGATGCAGACAAGGCAATCCATGTTTGAGAAACAAACTTTCTAATCTAGAGCTCTGCCTATCTCCTAAACCCTAGTCTCCTCAGCATCTGCTAGCAAGAAACTCCTCCTCAACTCTGACAGTTGATCTTCAATCTCTGGATCTCCAATGGTCTTCATCTTCACAAATCTTCAGCTTCCCCAGGGCCCCAGATAAACCCCATACCCAAACAAACAAGCAATAATCCCCAGAGGGCACACCACACCAGACAACAGATATACAGACAGTATTAATAGCAGTAGGGGAATCTTAACTTTTCTCTAAGGGGTCTAGTAACTACCCATAGCCCCTATAGTCCCATAACTAATCTATTCAAACCCTAAGTCCTAAGGGAAATGAAATCAAACTTCTTAAGTTGTCACCTAAAACCCCAGTTTTGTTCATGATGTTCAAACCTATTTTAATCACCTAAAATTAATCTCTAAAAATGGGAACTAAAATATTTCTACAAGTTGAATATCTCATCTAAACAATATAAAAAGAATGAACAAAAAAATATTAAAGCATGTAAGAGAACAAAAATTATTAAAATGATGCATGAAATGAATTATTTAATGTGACATTTATTTAGAAAATATGAAAAAAATATGAAATAAAAATAAAAATGCAATTTTATGTAATGAAAATTTTCTAGACATTTTAATGCAAATGATGTAAAAAGAATGAAGTGAAATGCATTTTTTATGGATTTATTATGAATTTATGAAATGAATGGAAAATTAAAATGAATTAAAAAAATAACAATTGGAATTAAATGAGAAGGAGGGGGTATGAACAGAAATTCGCTCCAGTTCAATTCAGGATGGGCCACACAATGGGGGGTGCGCTTAGCGCTTTTACCAAGGCCCAGTCATCCCTCAGAATTGATGAAAATAAAACAAACGAGCTGGGAGGTGAAAATAGCAGTGAAATCATGTTCAGATTGCAATTGGGCCTAACATTGGGGGTGGGGATAGCATAACATCCTGAGGCCCGCCCGTTTCAATTAATGAAACGGTGCGTTTTGGCACCCAGGTCAATTCCCTCCATAAATCAGATTGAATGTGAACCACACGATCACCCTAATAGTCAAAGGTCTAACTCCAAATGAATGGACCAGATTATGTCTTCCTCCTTCGAATCTGAAACCTAGGGTTTTACTCCATGAGAGCTCATGCACGACTAAACTTCACCTCCTCTGTTCTCCTTCTACACGCAATGAAATGCCACGCCATAAACATGAAACATGCTCAGAATTCCTCACTCTACAATCCTGTGGCATTAGATTGCTTTGAAATTCACTAGATCAACAAACCCGATGACATCAAACTCTGGCCACCATGAAATTACACTGATATGCATCAACACAATTCTTCCTCAAACCTATCCTAATCTAACCTATAACTAAAGGTAATCAATCTGCGCTATCAAGCTACAATTATGATGCACTAACCTAGGAGATTCAAGCCCTAACAGTTTGTTGCACCTGTTAACAACCATCACCAAATCATTCCAAATTCATCCTACTTGTTCTCCTAACCACCTAGATTGCATCTAAACTAATAAAATCATGCCTAACTAACTGAATCAAGCAAATCGAATGCAAACATACCTGGTGCAAAAGCTTGAAAACAGCTATGGAAGATTGAGGATCTGAGGATCTTGAGACTTGGATCTTGATCCACAAACTCAGCAATCAATTCTGTATGCAATATTTTGGTGATTCCTTGCTTGAATTATGTTGTCCAATGGAAACTTCAACTTTGATGTTCTTGAAGAAAGTGCTTGAGAATGGATGATTCACACTTGATCCTTGATTGGATGATGATCTATGATGATGATTGAACAAGATTGAATTGATGTGGATGAGAATTGGTGAAGAATTTGTGAGATTTTGAATGAAACTTCAATGTAAAAGAATGAGAAATTTTGTGGAATTCTTGGTGCAAATGAAGCCAACCCTTGCCAAATTCTCATTTCATGAATATATAGACCCCAAATGAACATTCTAGATCCATCTTGCACATTCCCTTGTTTTCCAACTTTGATCCATTTTGGTCATGTTTCTTCAGTTACAAGTAACCAAAGATAACTTCTTTTTTTCCTTCTAAACTCAAAAAAGTGTTTGAACCATTGTTCTTAGAATTGTTTTTCCATTCAAAATCATATATTGGAAGTCTCCATTTGGACTTAGAAATCTCCCAAACCATTTTCCATCTTGAATTTATTCACTTTATAAGCCATTTTAGTTCATATTTTGACCAATTATGCAACTTCATGCTATAAGCTTCTCCAATAATTTGTGACCTTCTTTCTGGACTTAAAATCCCATTTGGAGCAAGTTTGATGTTGTAAGTTTTTCCATTTGAGGCCTCCTTGTATGAGTTTTGGACATAGGTTAAAATGACCTGTAATTCACAAATGCCCAAAATACCCTTTGCTTGCCAAGACCATAAGTTGAGTTATCCACATCATATGGAGGCATGCCATACCATTCTAGAAAGCTAAGACAATGAGGAACAATTCTTATGTTGACCAAGAATTCATTTGAAATCTCCTTGAGGGGTAAAAAATGCTTGGAAGTCAAGTCACTTTCACAGACAAAAATTCAGACACCTCAGATGACCTGTAACTTGTAAGGACCATAACTTGAGTTCTATAAATCTCCTTAATGTCTTCCACCACTCAAATTAAAGGTCTTGAGATCCTCTACAAGTTTCATGTTGGCCAAGGATCCATTTGAAGCTAGCATTTTGACTTATCTTGCTTGGAATTTTGACCTAAACTAGGGGGTTTTACACAGAAACCCTAATTTAGAAACTCCTCTTCTCCTTGATTTCTCTTGAATTCTCCTTGTCATATCCCCATATTCTTCTTCATATGTCCAATGATGAACCCCACATCCCCTTAATAGACTTGAATGCCCTCTTAAGTCAGTCAATTGACCTAGGGTTGACCTAGGGTTGACCCAGATGAAACCCTAGTTGACTGTCTTCAACTATAGCTCTTGTGCTCTCATCAATGATTTGTCTCCTTCTCCAAATGACTTTTTAAGTCTCTCATAATGTCTAGATGCTCTCCATGCCTTCAATCCACAGCTCACAACCCTCTTGTTGATCCTCAGATACCCTCAGCTAGGAGATGGACTCAAGGCTTGATCTGCTGAACTCTTTGCCTTCAAATTCTTTCCTGATGACTTGAATGAGATGGAATTAGGATAATAACCTCTTGATAGGCCTCTAGAGATGAAAATAATGATTGGTCCCCTGTTGAATGACTTGCTATGCTTATGCTATGCAGATGGTTAGTCTATGTACATGACCCTATATGCAAATGCTAATGATAATGAAACATAAACCAAAGGAATAAGGTTGGGCAAATTTTAGGGTGCAACAGTTGTGAGAATATACGTAAAGATCACTAAAAAAAATTATTAATGTTCAAAAGAAATTTCCTCTTTGTATTTAAAAAAGTGAGTCTTAAGGTTATCGTTCTCCTTAATATAATTGAAATTTTTCAGTGATGGTTATTTACATAGTATATGTCACATGTGTAATTAAATCTTCAGCAATTTATATAAATATATTTTATTATTTTTTAATAATTCCATCAAAGAATAGTAAGATTCAATTTCACTTTAATAAATTTTGAATAATCAATTTTTCGCATAACCATTCATTTTATATTTTCTCGATAGTAGTAATTAAGTATCACAAACCGATGAAACTTAGGGTTATTAAATTATATTGTAGTTCATTCAAACATTTTAACTATACCTATATCTATTAATTAATACTCTTTGCAAAGTAGTTTTGTTGAATTTTAGAAATGTGTTTCTTATATCTAGTGTTGTTTAAAATCATTGACCAATTAAATGTGATATTATTTTTTTTATAAAATATCAATTATCTTTTCTTTATTCCAATATTATATCTATATGATAAAGTATTTTCATAGTACCAATATATAAATATAATCACTAAATTGAAATCACTCGATTTCACATTTCAATGAGCCATTCACATCATATCTCTTAAAGATGATAAAAAATTTCTCGCCAAATAGCATAAATGTTGTCGAAATTGGAATGGTTGTATCTTATAAAGACTATTTATTTGGTAAACATTTTTGGTTGTTGTGAGAATACACGTAAAGATCACTTAAAAAAATTATTAATTTTCAAAAGAAATTTCCTCTTTGTATTTAAAGAAGTGAGTCTTACGGTCATCGATCTCCTTAATATAATTGAGCTTTTTCAGTGATGGTTATTTACATAGTATATGTCACATGTGTAATTAAATCTTCAAAAAGCTTATATAAATACATTTTATTATTTTTTAATAACTCAATTAAAGAATAGAAAGATTCAATTTAACTTTAATAAATTTTGAATAATACATTTTTCGCATAACAATTCATTTTATATATTCTTGATAGTAGTAATTAAATATCACAAACCGATGAAACTTAGGGTTATTTTATTATATTGTATTTCATTCAAACATTTTAACTGTACCTATATCTATTAATTACTACTCTTTGCAAAGTAGTTTCACAAACATTTTATTATATTGTAATTAATACTCTTTGCAAAGTTGTTTTGTTGAATTTTAGAAATGTGTTTCTTATATCTAGTGTTGTTTAAAAGCATTGACCAATTAAATGTGATATTATTTTTTTTATAAAATATCAATTATCTTTTCTTTATTCCAATATTATATCTATATGATAAAGTATTTTCATAGTACCAATATATAAATATAATCACTAAATTGAAATCACTCGATTTCACATTTCAATGAGCCATTCACATCATATCTCTTAAAGATGATAAAAAATTTCTCGCCAAATAGCATAAATGTTGTCGAAATTGGAATGGTTGTATCTTATAAAGACTATTTATTTGGTAAACATTTTTGGTTGTTGTGAGAATACACGTAAAGATCACTTAAAAAAATTATTAATTTTCAAAAGAAATTTCCTCTTTGTATTTAAAGAAGTGAGTCTTACGGTCATCGATCTCCTTAATATAATTGAGCTTTTTCAGTGATGGTTATTTACATAGTATATGTCACATGTGTAATTAAATCTTCAAAAAGCTTATATAAATACATTTTATTATTTTTTAATAACTCAATTAAAGAATAGAAAGATTCAATTTAACTTTAATAAATTTTGAATAATACATTTTTCGCATAACAATTCATTTTATATATTCTTGATAGTAGTAATTAAATATCACAAACCGATGAAACTTAGGGTTATTTTATTATATTGTATTTCATTCAAACATTTTAACTGTACCTATATCTATTAATTACTACTCTTTGCAAAGTAGTTTCACAAACATTTTATTATATTGTAATTAATACTCTTTGCAAAGTTGTTTTGTTGAATTTTAGAAATGTGTTTCTTATATCTAGTGTTGTTTAAAAGCATTGACCAATTAAATGTGATATTATTTTTTTTATAAAATATCAATTATCTTTTCTTTATTCCAATATTATATCTAAATGATAAAGTATTTTTATAGTACCAATATATAAATATAATCACTAAAGAGAAATCACTCGATTTCACATTTCAATGAGCCATTCACATCATATCTCTTAAAGATGATAAAAAATTTCTCGCCAAATAGCACAAATGTTGTCGAAATTGGAATGGTTGTATCTTATAAAGACTATTTATTTGGTAAACATTTTTGGTTGTTGTGAGAATATACGTAAATATCACTAGAAAAATTATTAATGTTCAAAATAAATTTCCTCTTTGTATTTAAAGAAGTAAGTCTTAAGGTTATCGTTCTCCTTAATATTATTGAGCTTTTTCAGTGATGGTTATTTACATAGTATATGTCACATGTGTAAATAAATCTTCAACAATTTATATAAATACATTTTATTATTTTTTAATAATTCCATTAAAGAATAGTAAGATTCAATTTCACTTTAATAAATTTTGAATAATCAATTTTTCGCATAACCAATCATTTTATATATTCTTGATAGTAGTAACTAAGTATCACAAACCGATGAAACTTAAGGTTATTTTATTATATTGTATTTCATTCTATCACTTATCTTTTATTTATTCCAATATTATATTTATATGATAAAGTATTTTCATAGTACCAATATATAAATATCATTACTAAATTGAAATCACTCGATTTCGCACTTCAATGAGCCATTCACATCATATCTCTTAAAAATGATAAAAAATTTCTCGCAAAATAGCAAAAATGTTGTCAAAATTGGAATAGTTGTATCTTATAAAGACTTTTTATTTGCTAAACATTTTTGGTTGTTGTGAGAATAGACGTAAAGATCACTTAAAAAAATTATTAATTTTCAAAAGAAATTTCCTCTTTGTATTTAAAGAAGTGAGTCTTACGGTCATCGATCTCCTAAATATAATTTAGCTTTTTTAGTAAAGCTTATTTACATAGTATATGTCACATGTGTAATTAAATCTTCAAAAAGCTTATATAAATACATTTTATTATTTTTTAATAACTCAATTAAAGAATAGAAAGATTCAATTTAACTTTAATAAATTTACAATAATTAATTTTTTGCATAACAATTCATTTTAAATATTCTTGATAGTAGTAATTAAATATCACAAACCGATGAAACTTAGGGTTATTTTATTATATTGTATTTCATTCAAACATTTTAACTGTACCTATATCTTTTAATTACTACTCTTTACAAAGTGTTTTTGTTGAATTGTAGAAGAATGTGTTTCTTATATCTAGTGTTATTTAAAATCATTGACCAATTACATGTGATATTATTTTCAGAAAAAAAATATCAATTGTCTTTTCTTTATTCCAATATTATATTTATAAGATAAAGTATTTTCATAGTACCAATATATAAATATCATCACAAAAGAGAAATCACTCGATTTCAGACATCAATGAGCAATTCACATCATATCTCTAAGATATGATAAATAATTTCTCGCCAAATAGCATAAATGTTGTCAAAATTGGAATAGTTGTATCTTATAAAGACTATTTATTTGCTAAACATTTTTTGTTGTTGTGAGAATATACTTAAAGATCACAAAAAGATATTATTAATGTTCAAAAGAAATTTCCTCTTTGTATTTAAAGAAGTGAGTCTTAAGGCCATCGTTCTCCTTAATATAATTGAGCTTTTTCAGTGATGGTTATTTACATAGTATATGTCACATGTGTAATTAAATCTTCAACAACTTATATAAATACATTTTATTATTTTTTATTAATTGCATCAAAGAATAGTAAGATTCAATTTCACTTTAATAAATTTTGAATAATCAATTTTTCGCATAACCATTCATTTTATATATTCTTGATAATAGTAATTAAGTATCACAAACCGATGAAACTTAGGGTTATTTTATTATATTGTATTTCATTCAAACATTTTAACTATACCTATATCTTTTAATTTCTACTCTTTGCAAAGCGGTTTTGTTGAATTTTAGATGAATGTGTTTCTTATATCTAGTGTTACTTAACATCATTGACCAATTACATGTGATATTATTTTTTTTTTATAAAATATCAATTATTGTGAGATTGTGCAATATTGTGAAATGTGGCCTTTTGGCATATATAATGCATTGTTTAAATTGATTAAAAATGTATGATGATTTATGATGAGGTTCGTTGCCGTTTGGCACGATATTGTGAATGCATATGGATTATATGCAATATTGTGAGTAATGCTTGAGAACATATTGTGAATATGTGTGCATTGCTTGATAAATGTGATGATGTTGAAAGTATGAATACTTTGAGATGGTGTGTGAGTGTGCAATCATGTTATAATTCTTGTGCGATGAATTATTTGAGTATGCATGGGATTAAGATGCGAGAACGGTCTTAAGTGCATATGATTGTTGATTGCATATGCATCATTTGGTCAAGAGGCAATACTTGCTAGTTTCGTGGAGACTAGTGACTTGTCCCAAACCTAGAGCGGGGTTTGAAAGCTTAGGGAATGGGCTTTTGTTGTTATCGGTCTAGGAAACGGACCCGGCTTAAGTGTAAAAACCGAAAAATGATAACAAGTGTTGGTACCACATGGCATGAGTTGCATTGAGTTGCATTGAGTCTCATGGCATAGATAATTGTTGTATGATGTATGCATATGTGTATGGATTGTTGAACTGAGAGTTGTGAATTGATGAATTAACATAATTGTAAATGTTTATGTGGAATGAGTGAATTGTAGACGTATGCATGATGGAATATGCTTGGTGATTATCCATATTTGTTTATACATACATTGTGATGTGTATGATGGATTGGGTGAAAATATGGAATATTTGTATTCTATGCTTGTGTGTGTATATATATATATATATATATATATATCTGATTATATGCATTGATTATTATGATAATATTTTTCACCTTTCTGCTGTTTTATGATGCTCTATGAGGCATTGCAGAGTAGGTTGGCTAGAGGTCCTTTTTGTGAAGCGTGCCTTCATCTTTTGGTCGGTTAGCTAGGATGTATAGGATTTTTTTGTGATACATTGTATATGTATCTAGTTGTTGGGTCAAGTCATGCTCTGGTCATGTAACACTGGGATCGATTGGTTTATATATTTTGAGAGATACATTATGTACTTCGTACTATGTTTTTATATTATCGAATTACTATGATGTTGGCCCAGTGCCTAATGATGTTGATTTAAGTGGTGAATTCAAATGTTTCTTTTACGAAGATTGTGATATAATTGAATCCGCTGCTACATGCAAAGTGAAACTTTTAAAAGTATGATTTATTTATGGAAGTGTTAATGAGCATGACAGGTGGTTTTTGATGTTTGAAAGTTATGTGTGGCGTCCTTTTGTGAATGCATGATTATTTACTCTGATTATTCATATATTTTCCATGGGGTTTAGAAGGGTGTTACATCCTTAGGGGGTCTAGTTGTTCTTATTAATTCGGTTCTTAATTCGTTTCTAATTTATTCTTTATCCTTCTATAAGGCTCCGGTGAAGGTTTTGAAGAGTATTGCTAGTATGCAAGGCCACTTTTTTTATGGGGAGGAAAGGATAATGGGTCGAGGATTCATTGCGTTAGTTGAAAATCAGTGTGTAAATATACAATTAATGGTGGATTGGGCGTGAAGGATTTAGCACTTTTCAACAAAGCTTTGTTAATGAAATGGAGATGGTGTATACTTTCAAAAACAATTCATTGTGGAAAAGATTGTTGGAGCATAAATATTCTAATTTGTGTATTGAAACGGAAGTTTTGAGCTATAATAGTAGTGCTGGGTGGAAATCAGATTCAATTTGGTGGAGAGGTTTGTCATCAATTTGTTTCTAAAAAGAGGTCCAAAATGACATTTTTGTGGATAACTTGCAGTGTGAAATTGGTGATGGAAGGAAACTTTCTTTTAGGCACATCAATTGAGTGGAGGGCCATTCATTGAAGGTTTTCTACCCTAGGTTGTTTTCTTACTGTACCAATCCTAACTTATCAGTTGTTGCTGCTTTAGAGATGTTAGAAGCAGGCTGTTTGTGGAAGTCTTCTCTTCCTGTCTTCGTAGACGGAACAAGTAGGTTTTTGGAGAAGCAGGACTGTTTTTTTTGTTACAAAATTTCTCCTTATTACCAGGTGCTGAAGACATCCTCGAGTGGTCAGGGACAGATGACAGTCGGTTTACGATAGCTAGTCGTTATGAGTTGTTATCTCGGGTCCATTCAACAGGTGGCGTGGCTCAAGAAGTGCAACTTAATATGGATGATACTTGGAAGTTAACAATTCCTTCTAAAATCTAAGTGTTTGTTTGGGGATTTACGTTGAATCGCATTGCGACTAAAGATTAATTAGAGAAGTGTGGAGTCATTTTGTCGACAATGACCCTTGGTGCGTGTTCTGTAGACTGAATCTTGAAGATGGTATTCATTTATTTTTTAACAGTCATGTGGCTGTTTCTGTTTGGAAGCATATCATTGTTGGTTGAGTTTTAGGTTTCGCACGAGGAATAGTTGTCACGAATCTTTCTTAGCAGCCCAAAGCGACTTTATGCAGAGGACGGGTAAAGCGTTTGGTATGAATATATGCATGGGCTGCAACTGTGTGGCACATTTGGATTCGCCGTAATGACTTAATTTTTAATCAATCTTATTTTACTGTGGAAGGTCTTGTTAGTTCTATTCAATATTCTTTTTGGTCTTGGCTTGGTAAGACATTTACCCCTTTAACTTATTATTCTCTGTCTGACTGGTATAATAATTCTGTAAAGTATTTGAGAACTTTGTAATGTTGTTGTGAAGGTTCGAATATCCCTTTACTCGGTGTTTACTCAATTTCTTTTTAAAGAAAAATTATAAATTATATTTCATATCTTAAAAAAGTAATATATGTAATCTCTAAAACAGCATTAAATATCAAATCTAAAATTAACATGATAACATTAACCGTTAAAAGTCAAATCAAATCTTAAAGAATCATGAATCAATCTTAAAAAATCAAACCTAAGCTAATTTTAATATATATGGAAGCGTGTAATAAGTCCAGGTTTAATGTTCAACCTAATTTTTTTTTATAGTAAATTTTAGTAAGAAATTATTTTTTACGCTAAATATTTTACTATTATAAAATTCTCATCTTTTATTAAAAGTTGTAAGGTTTAAATTTAGACTATATTTTAAAGGCTTATATTAGTAGACCACATATATAAAAGACAAATTAAGTTTTGATGTAGTTCCTTTGATCCCATTTACCCTTCTTTTTAAATCCGTTTTCTTAAAAGCATTTATATAATGTGGGATCTAAAAACCGTTTAGCTGGTGTTTAAATCAAACCTAATTATTATGCAGGAAAGAGCAACCATGAACGAGAGGCAATAGACAATATAAGTGCAAGATACTGATCAGTGCATTTTTATTCACATTCTTCTATATTTTTACTTAGGCATTTGTTTACTTTATTTTAATTATTCTTATATTTTATTATGTTTTTATATTTTATTTTATTTTTGGTTTAATTTAATTTTCGCACTTTATTTTTCAGCTTTAGCACTCTGTGTGGAAACGATCATAACTGGAGTTTCGAGAATCTGTTTGAGGCGTTCTGAAAATCACCGGAAAGCTAAGAGAGAGAGCTACGACTTTCGTGTTGGAGTCGAAGTCAGATTCGGAGCACATTTTCCCAAAATATTCATTGAAGTTACATCATTAGGAATTTGTTTTAGTTTTGGGTCATGTTTTGGGTCTGGGTTATATTTTCGACCCAGTTGGGTTTTGAACCAGATCCATTGTTTTTCTTTTTAGGGGAAACCTTGTTTTACTGTTAATGATATACTATTCACGAAAAAAATTGAAAGAAAGGTTTGAGAAGAACTCATGGAAAACTAATAACTCCGGGCAAATCGTGTTGTGTACGGTCTCAACACTTTGAGGTTATTATAATATCAATTTAAATCTGATTCCTTTCAATCCTTTTCTATGAAGTCATTTGCTTAATTTGATTGCAATTGTTTGCTTAATTCAATTGTTGTTCATAGAATATAATTGATTAAATTCGATTGTATGCATGTTCCTAAATTTAATTGCGTGTTATCGTTTGCTTAATTCGTTAATTCGTCATATTCTTAACTGTTGCTTAATTAGGTAAACAGGAACATAATTCATTTGATGTTGGTAAGCGCTTGTCTGATTAATATCATAATCGAATAGGATTAGAGCCGTTTAGGGATTGATGTTATAATAGTCGATGATAAGTCGGAACCCGAATCAGTAGGATTAGTCGTTTTAGCTTATTTTAATAATCACTTTTTTTATAGTCACTTATTTTAAGTATTTTTTCTCTTAATCAAAATTCAAACCCCCATAAACTGTTACTTTATTGGTCAATCACTACAAGAATCCTTGCGATACGACTCGAGTCATTGTCGATAAACTACCGTTTTCCAAACTATTCGTTTTGATCCGCGTGCGACAGCGGATCAAATTGGCGCCGTTGCCGGGGATTCTTGTTGATTTGGTCAATAGTCTAGTTTTAGGTTTTGTTTGTTTTAATTTTCTGTATTTTTGTGTATTTTCTTGCGTTTTGCGTCCAGCCGTTCCGTTTCGCCCGTTTCTCGTCAGAACTAGTAAAAAAACCAGGTTTTTGGCAAATCGTCTTCTTTTTGAGATCAGTTTCGTGAACTTGAAGCAGAAAAATCGTGCGATAAAAAATCCTTAACTCTAAAAGAGTTAAAGGTGTTGGCCCCTCGAATCGCCAAATTCATCATTTTTCTATTTTTAATGAATTATTTACTGTTTTCATAGAGTCGAAAAAAATCAAAAAAATTCTCAAAGTTATATTTTAAAGTCATTAGATTAATTTCTGTGTCAGTTTATTTTTCTGATTTTTTTTATCGATTCCCTTCTTTGTGTTTGTTTTTGACTATCTGAGTCTAACTATCTGCCTAACTTGTTTGCTTCGTACACTGAACTTGATTTTGAAGTGGCTGATAATAGAACCTTAAGGCAATTAGCTGCTTCTGATATGAATTATAATACTTTATGTATGGAATATCCTGCTATTAATGTACCTTTCAAATTGGAATCTGGTTTAATAAACTTGTTGCCAAGATTTAATGGTCTTGCAGGTGAGGATCCGAATAAGCATATGAAGGAATTCCAAATTATGTGCTTTAAACCTTTCAAACCTTCACTAGAGGATCTTTTCAAGCAAATGGATATAAATGATTTCCAGTTTCAGCAACAAACAGATTCTACTCTTCAGGCTTTGCAGACACAGATTGGACAGCTTGCCATTATAGTGAATGTCATGCAGCGAACTCAAGAATCAAACCAACTACCAGCCCAAACAGTAGTGAATCCAAAAGAGTTATTGTTTGATTTAGTTGATGATATTTATCCTGAGTTGTTATCTAATTTTCCATCTTTATTATATAATTCTGATACTTACTCTTGTGATTCATGTACCAACACTAACATTTGCTCTGTTTGTGCTGAGATTAATGCTGCCGTGCAGGGTGATATTTTTCATGCAGATGAATTTGTTTATGCAGCTGAAACTCTTGACATCACGGCTGCCCCAACCTCACCATTCATTGAACGACCTCCCCCCTTAGAGCTTAAACCGCTTTATAACAATTCGAATTATGCTTATTTAGATATGAATAAAAAGCTTCCAGTCATAATTTATTCTAACGTTGATTTTTATAAAGAAAATAAGCTTTTTCAGATTTTGAAGAAATATAAGAAGGGAATTGGATGGACCTTGATTGAAGATGAAAGAAAATTAGTGAGATTCTTATTTGATCCTGGAATAAAAGGCTATCCAAAGTTACTCCCCACTTTGGAAGAGGAGGCCGCAGGAAATCTCTCTTTGGAAAATGATGCCTATGTGATCACTTATCCACCTTGACTCCTCGGGTGTGTTCCTTCCTTTCTCTCACTCTTATTTTATATTTATGTTCTTTCATTGAGGACAATGTATGCTTTAAGTGTGGGGGAGGAAACCATTTACCTTGTTTTATTTCTTTTAATTTTCTTTATTTTGTTTTGATTTAATAAAAAAAAATTGCATCTTCTTGAAAGTTTTAGGCTATATACTCATTTGAGATTAGTTTGCGGAGACTTGGGAAAAATTTACAAGATCGGTATCGTCTTAACACCGTAAGTCTCCTGCATATGGAAATTGATTAGAATTCTTATTATGTTTAGCCTTAAATTTTCATTCTTTGACAGCTCTTGAGTAGTTTATTTCAGCAGTCAGCACCATCTCATACACACTCAACGCAGGGAAGCCGATGAATATAAGTGAGTGATCAAATTTTTAGCTTGAAAAAAAATTAAAAGGAAGAAAAGAAAAGAAAAAAGAAAGAAAAGAAAAGAAAAGTTGAAAAAAAATTACTCATTAGTTGGTTCAGCGGTTTCTGGGGCTGAACTTGGTAGGGCGGATTACGGTCCGATCCCCCGCATCTACAACTGGGTCAGAAAAGGGTTATGCCACGTAAGTACCAGAACCCAAAAAAAAAGGATCAGAGTCTAACCGGTCGCCTTGCTATGAGTGTATGGAGATAACAGGCTTAATGTGATTGCGCCTGAATGAAAAAGAGCAAAAAGGAGGAAGAGTAAGTTAGGCTTTAACATAATAGCATGATTTGAGTTGATTTGTGTATTCAGGAGGCTTATGTCTGCACAATTGTGGATTAGTGTTCCTATGATATCCTTATGGTGTAAGGTTATTACCTATCGATGCAAACTTAACCGAAGAAGACTTACAACCTGAAATGAGTAACTGTTGATGTGTTTGTACTTTCTTTGTTTTGTTTTATTTTAATTTTGCTGGGAGTGCAAAAGTTCAAGTGTGGGGGAATTTGATCAGTGCATCTTTATGCACATTCTCCTATATTTTTACTTAGGCATTTATTTACTTTATTTTGATTATTCTTATGTTTTATTATGTTTTTATATTTTATTTTATTTTTGGTTTAATTTGATTTTCGCACTTTATTTTTCAGCTTTAGCAGTCTGCGCGGAAACGATCATAACTGGAGTTCCGAGAATCCGTTTGAGGCGTTCTGAAAATCGCCGGAAAGCTAAGAGAGAGAGCTACGACTTTCGTGTTGGAGTTGAAGTCAGATTCGGAGCACATTTTCCCAAAATATTTATTGAAGTTACATCATTAGGAATTTGTTTTAGTTTTGAGTCATGTTTTGGGTCTGGGTTATATTTTCGACCGAGTTGGGTTTTGAACCAGATCCATTGTTTTTCTTTTTAGGGGAAACCTTGTTTTAATGTTAATGATATACTATTCACGAAAAAAATTGAAAGAAAGGTTTGAGAAGAACTCATGGAAAACTAATACCTCCGGGCAAATCGTGCTGTGTACGGTTTCAACACTTTGAGGTTATTATAATATCAATTTAAACTGATTCCTTTCAATCCTTTTCTATGAAGTCATTTGCTTAATTTGATTGCAATTGTTTGCTTAATTCAATTTTTGTTTATAGAATAGAATTGATTAAATTCGATTGTATGCATGTTCCTAAATTTAATTGCGTGTTATCGTTTGCTTAATTCGTTAATTCGTCATATTCTTAACTGTTTGTTTAATTCGGTAAACAGGAACATAATTCATTTGATGTTGGTAAGTACTTGTCTGATTAGTATCAAAATCGAATAGGATTAGAGCTGTTTAGGGATTGATGTTATAATAGTCGATGATAAGTCGGAACCCGAATCAGTAGGATTAGCCATTTTAGCTTATTTTAATAATCACTTTTTTTTATAGTCACTTATTTTAAATATTTTTTCTCTTAATCAAAATTCAAACCCCCATAAACTATTACTTTATTGGTCAATCACTACAAGAATCCTTGCGATACGACTCGAGTCATTGTCGCTAAACTACCGTTTTTCAAACTACTCGTTTTGATCCGCGCGCGACAACGGATCAATAGCTAAAATAATGCACAAGATTCAACAACTTGAAAACGATTAATTTATAAAATTCTCGATATATTAATACTTTCACACCATGAATAAGAGCCTTAAAAAAATCAAAATAAAACCCTACAAGAAAAGAACCCTTCCAACCTTAAATGAGATAAAAGCATCGAGACATGCATATTCAACTTTCTTAAGACTAAGTGGAAAATTACTCCAATCACTCAAAGTAATTTTCTTTGGTTTGTCTATCTCTATACCAAGAACACGCAGAGCCATTGTTTTAAGTCCTGCAAAATTCAATACTCTGTCACTCATCTTTTCAGCGCCAAAGATCAACGAAGCTTACAACATGCAGGGAGAAGTCTCTAAGACCAACTCCAATGGGAGTTCTTAGAGTGGGTTTGCCAACATGACACTCATATTTGTTGTTTTCAAGATGGAAAAGTTCTTAAATATGCAACGGTTCTTCAATGGTTCTTATATTAAAATATTAATTTTATAATATAAAAACTATAATTTGATATAAAATTTTATTTATTATTTTAGTTATCATTTTAATTAAAATTTAAATATTTAAATTATAATTTTAAATAAAATAAATTTAATATAAATAATATTTTTTAAGTAAAGTGGTGGGACCCAATATGGATTCTTTAGAGTTGTACCATTGGAGTGAAAATTAAATGAGTTGCTTTAAAAGAGTGAGTCCCACAAAGAACCTAAAAATGGGTTGCACCATTGGAGATGCTCTAAGAAGCTTGTCCACGTCGTCTTTGATTCCAACACCAACAAACTTATAGTCTTTGTTTCCCAAAAAATCAATGAGTGATTCTGGAATATACTGAGGCGTGTAAAATTTGAAAGATAAGACATTCTCCACCGATGCAAAGTTGAAGGACAGCAGTTTTACCGCGATGCTTGCCGAGGAGGCATTCAACATCCAAGCCGACAATGACGTTGTTGTTGTCGTTGAGGTATGGCTTGATGCTTAAAAGCCATTCGTCGACAATGGAAGGGGTATTTGTGATTATAGTGTGAATAATGAAAGAGTTGAAATAAACGTCTGTACTTGTTGTGGGTTTTGCAAGGGAGAGCATGCGATGCTTGCCGAGGAGGCATTCAACATCCAAGCCGACAATGACGTTGTTGTTGTCGTTGAGGTAAGGCTTGATGCTTAAAAGCCATTCGTCGACAATGGAAGGGGTATTTGTGATTATAGTGTGAATAATGAAAGAGTTGAAATAAACGTCTGTACTTGTTGTGGGTTTTGCAAGGGAGAGCATAGTCGAAAGTGGTGATGGACATTTTGAATTTGCAACCATATGGAGCCCTAGAAACTAATCAATACTAGTATATATAGGGCGGTTTAGTCAAGTTTCATTTACAAATTTTCAAATTGTTTGTTTTCTTTTAATTTACATAAATATTTTAACCAAATTATTTGTTGTATTCTCATACTATCCATTAATTATTTTCCTAATTTTTTTAGTCTTACGTTGAAATTGTTTATTTTTTGGAATTGACTTAAATAGTTTAACAAAATATTCGTATTAATTCAATACTATCCATTAACTAATTTTCTATTTTTATAATTTTGTTTTAAAATTTAAAGTTATTTCTTTTTTTAGCATTTAACTTAAATTTCTCACTATATATACTAATTTTATTTTAACCATTAAATAGTGTATTATACTTTTTATATTTTTCATTATTATTATTTTTAAATTAAATTTTGGCATTTATATAAATATGTCAATAAACTAGATGTATCATTTTTATCTTATCCATTAAATCTTTCATTTAGATTTTATGTTTTATAATTATTTTTTTAACATTATTTTATTTCACAAATTACATATATTACTTTATTCTATTTAATAAATATTTCTTTTATTTTTCCTTTATTTCTCAAACAAGTTTTATTTTTGTTATACATAAATATCTCGACAAACTACATATATTATTTTGATTATATTTTTAAATTTTTTTTTCATTCAAAAGTTGTAAGTTTAGAATTTTTTTTTAATATAATCATGTTATTCAAAAAAAATGCTAAATAAATCAAAATTTTAAATAATTGTCGAAAATGACTATATTTCAATCTCGTGTCGCCAATTGATGTGGCGACTCAGGCTAATTTATATGGACTCGCCTATTGAGATGGCGGCACAGTCATGGGCTTAGAGTGGAGTCGTCAATCCATATGGCGACTTGGTCCATTTAATTCTTTTTTCTGTTTAGGGTTTGCGAATTTATGAACCATTTTTTAATTTTATTTTTATATATTTTTTGTGATATAATTTTTATGAAACAATAAATATAGTTTTATAAAATATATCATAAATTAAATATATTTACATTGCGTTTATGAAATAATTAAATTATTAATACAATTAAATATAGTTTTTATGAAACAATGAATATAGTTTTTTTTACATTGCTTTTATTAAACTATATTTTTATACTTTTTGTTTAATAATTAGTATTGTTGTAAACTATATCACAAAAAATTGGATTAAATTATCAAACAATAAATATAGTTTTTATGATATAGTTCTATAAAATAAGAAATATAATTTTATATAATTTTTAAACATAATAAATATAAATAGGTATAAATGTTAAAACATAATAAATATATGATTAACATATGTTTTTAAAATATAATTTGTATATAATTAAATATATAAATTTAAAATATATAATAGTATGTCACATTTGAATTTTGATATTTTTATATATTTCGTTGAAAAATGTTGGTATTTGTTGAAAAAAAGTATATAAAATTTGTAATGGTATTTAAGACATATCATATGGGGCACGTACTATTTTATTTTTCTATAAATACGACTGCAAACACATATATGTTTCCACAATATTGTATACCAAAAGACTGAAGTCTTAACAATTTTGAGTTGAGTGGAGTCTAGAATGTCTGCATTTCTAAATCAACATTCTTCGTCGTCGTCATCAGCATCGGAAGAACCCATTCCAACATTTCCTCTAATGAAAAGAAATGCTCTAGTTTTTTTTCCAGCACAAAAGCCTCCGATGAAGGTGCTCATGTGAAATACGCAGACGTTGGAGGAATATCATATATATATATATATATATATATATATATATATATATATATATATATATATATATATATATATATATATATATATATATATATATATATATATATATATATATATATATATATATATATATATATATATATATATATATATATATATATATATATATATATATATATATATATATATATATATATATATATATATATATATATATATATATATATATATATATATATATATATATATATATATATATATATATATATATATATATATATATATATATATATATATATATATATATTACGAGTTTTCAAGACATTACGAGTACCGGTTGAGAAAAATCCACAAGCCAACTAGTGTCAAACACTTGTCTCTACACTTTTGTATTTTAGAATTATCGTTGTCATTGTCTAAAAATCTTTCTCATTATATTCGTCAAGATATTCCTATAATCATTAATATCAAAATGTCATAGATCCTAAGGTTTGTGTCCATGGGAAGACGCTTAAGCGCTCCCAGCGTGACGTGTGATCAGTGCATATTTATGCACTTTCTACTATATTTTTACTTAGGCATTTCTTTACTTTATCTTGATTATTTTTATGTTTTATTTTGTTTTTATATTTTATTTTATTTTTGGCTTAATTTGATTTCCGCACTTATTTTTCAGCTTTAGGAGTCTGCACGGAAACGATCATAACTGGAGTTTCGTAAATCCGTTTGAGGCGTTCTAAAAATCGCCTGAAAGCTAAGAGAGAGAGCTACGACTTTCGTGTTGGAGTCGAAGTAAGATTCGAAGCCCCAAATTCCATAATTCCGTTTGAAGTTACTGCATTAGAATTTTATTTTAGTGTTGGGTCATGTATTGGGCCTGAGTTATGTTTTCGACCCAGTTGGGTTATGAACCGAATTTGATTTCTTTTTAAAGGAAAAATACTCGTGTTACTGTTCACCTAGTTACATTTTCACGAAAAATACATTCGGAGCTTTGAGAGAACCATGGAGAGCTAATTCCATAGAGTCATTCTGCTGTAATCGCGTTCCAATGCTTTGAGGTTTTTACTTTATCAATCTAATTCGTTTCTCTTTCAACACCATTCTATGAATTGCTTTTGCTTAATCTGTTAGTTTATAGAATTGTTTTGATTAAATTCGTATGATTGCATTCGTAGCTTTTATTCGCCGTTACGTCGCTTTGTCGTTAATTCGCATTTATAATTCGTGTTTGCTTAACTCACGAAAACTTAATCCGTTTGCTTAATTTGGAATATAGGATTGTTAATCTAGTTTATGTCTTTTGCGCTTGTTAATTGACATAGGAATCGAATAGAGATCGAAATCGCTTAGGAAATTGGTAAGGTAGAAACCCGTGATAAGCCGAAACCGAAAACAGTAGATTGACTTATTTTGATAATCACTTACTTTAACCGCTTAATTGCATTTTCTTTATTTATCCGATCAGAAAACAAACCAACTCCCCCTCCATTTTGAATTTGGTAGATTAATCACATAAAAGAATCCTTGAGACGATATCCGAGTTGAATTGTCGCTGTATTACGTTTTCATCAAAAACACTATTTTTAATCCGCGCGCAACAACTGATCAATGAGCTAGGCCCTCCACGACGGAGAGATGGATTGGGCCGACCCCGTGTGATGAGCGGGACAGAGCAATATATATATATATATATATATATATATATATATATATATATATATATATATATATATATATATATATATATATATATA
>CAWUDS030001979.1:37500-39649 GCA_963859935.3 Lathyrus sativus
GATCCTAAGGTTTGTGTCCATGGGGAGACACTTAAGCGCTCCCAGCGTGATGAGTGATCAGTGCATATTTATGCACTTTCTCCTATATTTTTACTTAGGCATTTCTTTACTTTATCTTGATTATTTTTGTGTTTTATTTTGTTTTTATATTTTATTTTATTTTTGGCTTAATTTGATTTCCGCACTTATTTTTCAGCTTTAGCAGTCTGCACGGAAACGATCATAACTGGAGATCAGGAAATCCGTTTGAGGCATTCTTAAAATCGTCGGAAAGCTAAGAGAGAGAGCTACGACTTTCGTGTTAGAGTCGAAGTCAAATTCGGAGCCAAAAATTCCAGAATTCCGCTTGAAGTTACTGCATTAGAATTTTATTTTAGTGTTGGGTCATGTATTGGGCCTGGGTTATGTTTTCGACCCAGTTGGGTTATGACCCGAATTTGCTTTCTTTTTAAAGGAAAAATACTCGTGTTACTGTTCACCTAGTTACATTTTCACGAAAAATACATTCGGAGCTTTGAGAGAACCATGGAGAGCTAATTCCTTAGAGTCATTCTGCTGTAATCGGGTTCCAACACTTTGAGGTTTTTACTTTATCAATCTAATTCGTTTCTCTTTCAACACAGTTCTATGAATTGCTTTTGATTGATCTGTTAGTTTATAGAATTGTTTTGATTAAATTCGTATGATTGCATCCTTAGCTTTTATTCGCCGTTACGTCGCTTTGTCATTAATTCGCGTTTATAATTTGTGTTTGCTTAACTCACGAAAACTTAATCTGTTTGCTTAATTTGGAATATAGGATTGTTAATCTAGTTTATGTCTTTTGCGCTTGTTAATTGACATAGGAATCAAATAGAGATCGAAATCGCTTAGAAAATTGGTAAGGTAGAAACCCGTGATAAGCCCGAACCGAAAACAATAGATTGACTTATTTTGATAATCACTTATTTTAACCGCTTAATTGCATTTTCTTTATTTATCCGATCAGAAACCAAACCAACTACACCTCCATTTCGAATTTGGTAGATCAATCACATAAAAGAATTCTTGAGACGATATCCGAGTTGAATTGTCGTTGTATTAGGTTTTCATTAAAAACACTCGTTTTGATCCGCGCGCGACAACTGATCAATGAGCTAGGCCCTCCACGACGGAGAGATGGATTGGGCCGATCCCGTGTGATGAGCGGGACAGAGCAATATATATATATATATATATATATATATATATATATATATATATATATATATATATATATATATATATATATATATATATATATATTATATATATATATATATATATATATATATATATATATATATATATATATATATATATATATATATATATATATATATATATATATATATATATATATATATATATATATATATATATATATATATATATATATATATATATATATATATATATATATATATATATATAAGAATCTTAATCGGTTGAGTAAGTAAATAAAATAATTAATTATTTAATTGAATATGTGCTTAAATATAAGTGGATGTCAAGATAATCCATTTCGAAATAACGAGAATTTTAAATGATTATCATTCTATATATAGGCTATGATCTCAAATATATCATGCTATAAGAAAATTATCTCTTTTTCTCCCCATTCGAAGAGTTTTCAAGACATTACGAGTACCGGTTGAGAAACATCCACAAGCCAACGAGTGTCAAACACTAGTCTCTACACTTTTATATTTTAGAATTATCGTTGTCATTGTCTAAAAATATTTCTCATTATATTCGTCAAGGTATTCCTATAATCATTGATATCAAAATGTCATAGATCCTAAGGTTTGTGTCCATGGGGAGACGCTTAAGCGCTCCCAGCGTGATGAGTGATCAGTGCATATTTATACACTTTCTCCTCTATTTTTACTCAGACAATTCTTTACTTTATCTTGATTATTTTTATGTTTTATTTTGTTTATATATTTTATTTTATTTTTGGCTTAATTTGATTTCCGCACTTACTTTTCAGCTTTAGCAGTCTGCACGGAAACGATCATAACTGGACTTCAGGAAATCCGTTTGAGGCGTTCTAAAAATCGCCGGAAAGCTAAGAGAGAGAGCTACGACTTTCTTGTTGGAGTCGAAGTCAGATTCGGAGCCCAAAATT
>CAWUDS030001980.1:0-25974 GCA_963859935.3 Lathyrus sativus
CTCACTGTTAGTCAACAATATCCAGTCGGTAAAAACATCTGACCTCGCCGTCAGTCATCAACATCGTGTCGGTAAAATCATCTGACCTCGCCGTAAGTCCTCGACATCAAGTCGGTAAAAACATTTGAACTCGTCTTCAGTCTTTAATATCAAGTAAAAACATCTGACCTCGCCGTCAGTCATCCATATCCAACAGGTAAAAACATAGGACCTCGTCGTTAGTCATCGACATCATGTCGGTTAAATCATCTGAAGTCGCCGTCAGTCCTCGACATCAATTTGGTAAAAACATCTGACCTCGCCGTCAGTCATCGACATCACGTCGGTAAAAACATCTGACCTTACCATCAATCCTCGATATCAATTCGGTAAAAACACATGACCTCGCCGTCAATCATCAACATCACGTCGATAAAAACATCTGACCTCGCTGTCAGTGATCGACATCACGTCGATAAAATCATCTGACCTCGCCGTCAGTCCTCGACATCAAGTTGGTAAAAACATCTGACCTCTCTGTCTTTCATCGACATTATGTGAAAGCATCTGACCTCGCTGTCAGTCATCGACATCTAGCCGGTTAAAACATCTGACCTCGCCGTCAGTCTTCAATATCAAGTAAAAACATCTGACCTCGCCGTCACTCATCGACATCAAGTGAAAGCATCCGACCTCGACGTCAATCATCAACATCCAGTCGATAAAAACATCTGACCTCGATGTTAGTCTTCAATATCAAGTAAAAACATCTGACCTCACATTCAGTCATCGGCATCCAGCCGGTAAATGACCTCGTCGTCAGTCATCAACATCACGTCTATAAAAGTATCTGACCTCGCCGTCAGCCATCGACATCAAGTCGGTAAAAACATCTGAGCTCGCCGTCAGTCATCGACATCACGTCGGTAAAATCATTTGACCTCGCCGTCAGTCCTCAACATCTTGTCGGTAAAAACATCTGACCTTGCTATCAGTCATCGACATCACTTGAAAGCATCTGACCTCGCCGTCAGTCATCGATATTCAGTTAGTAAAAATCATCTGACCTCGCCATCAGTCTTCAATTATCAAGTAAAATCATCTGACCTCGCTGTTAGTCATCAATATCCAGTCGGTAAAAACATTTGACCTCGCCGTCAGTCATTAACATCAGGTTGGTTAAATCATCTGACCTCGCCGTAAGTCCTCGACATCAAGTCGGTAAAAACATTTGAACTCGTTGTCAGTCTTTAAAATCAAGTAAAAACATCTGACCTCGCCGTCAGTCATCCACATCCAGCCGGTAAAAACATATGACCTCGTTGTCAGTCATCGACATCACGTCGGTTAAATCATCTGACCTCGCCGTCAGTCCTCTACATCACGTCGGTAAAAACATCTGACCTTGGCGTCAGTCCTCGATATCAATTCGGTAAAAACATATGACCTCGCCATCAGTCATCAACATCACGTCGGTACAAACATCTGACCTCGTTGTCAGTGATCGACATCATGTCGGTAAAATCATCTGACCTCGCCATCAGTCCACGACATCACGTCGGTAAAATCATCTGACCTCGTTGTCAGTCCTCGACATCAAGTCGGTAAAAACATCTGACCTCGCCGTCAGTCTTCAATATCAAGTAAAAACATCTGACCTCGCCGTCAGTCATCGACATCCAGCCGGTAAAAACATATGACCTCGCCGTCAGTCATCAACATCACGTCGGTAAAATCATCTGACCTCGCCGTCAGTCCTCGACATCAAGTTGGTAAAAACATCTGACCACTCCGTCAGTCATCGACATCTAGTCGGTAAAAACATCTGACCTCGCTGTCAGTCATCGACATCACGTCGGTAAAATCATCTGACCTCGCCGTCAGTCCTCGACATTAAGTTGGTAAAAACATCTGACCTCGCAGTCTTTCATCGACATTACGTGAAAGCATCTGACCTCGCCGTCAATCATTGACATCCAGCCGGTTAAAACATCTGACCTCGTCGTCAGTCTTTAATATCAAGAAAAAACATCTGACCTCGCCGTCATTCATCGACATCAAGTGAAAGCATTCGACCTCCCCGTCAATCATCAACATCCAGTCGATAAAAACATCTGACCTCGATGTTAGTCTTCAATATCAAGTAAAAACATCTGACCTCACATTCATTCATCGACATCCAGCCGGTAAAAACATTTGACCTCGTCGTCAGTCATCAACATCACGTCTGTAAAAGTATCTGACCTCGTCGTCAGCGATCAACATCAAGTCAGTAAAAACATCTGACCTCGCCGTCAGTCATCGACATCACGTCGGTAAAATCATCTGACCTCGCCGTCAGTCCTCGACATCTTGTCGGTAAAAACATCTGACCTTGCTGTCAGTCATCGACATCACTTGAAATCATCTGACCTCGCCGTCAGTCATCGATATTCAGTCAGTAAAAATCATATGACCTCACTGTCAGTCTTCAATTATCAAGTAAAATCAACTGACCTCACCGTTAGTCATCAATATCCAGTCGGTAAAAACATCTGACCTCGCCGTCAGTCATTAACATCACGTTGGTGAAATCATCTGTCCTCGCCGTAAGTCCTCGACATCAAGTCGGTAAAAACATTTTAACTCGTCGTCAGTCTTTAAAATCAAGTAAAAACACAAGACCTCGTCGTCAGTCATCGACATCACGTCGGTTAAATCATCTGACCTCGCCGTCAGTCCTCGACATCACGTCGGTAAAAACATCTGACCTTGCCGTCAGTCCTCGATATCAATTCGGTAAAAACATATTACCTCGCCATCAGTCATCAACATCACGTCGGTACAAACATCTGACCTCGCTGTCAATGATCGACATCATGTCGGTAAAATCATCTGACCTCGTCGTCAGTCCTCGACATCACATCGGTAAAATCATCTGACCTCGCTGTCAGTCCTCGACATCAAGTCGGTAAAAACATCTGACTTCGCCGTCAGTCTTCAATATCAAGTAAAAACATCTGACCTCGCCGTCAGTCATCGATATCCAGCCGGAAAAAACATTTGGCCTCACCGTCAGTCATCAAAATCACGACGATAAAATCATCTGACCTCACCGTCAGTCCTCGACATCAAGTTTGTAAAAACATCTGACCTCTCCGTCTGTCATCGACATTACGTGAAAGCATCTGACCTCGCCGTCAGTCATCGACATCTAGCCGGTAAAAACATCTGACCTCGCCGTCAGTCTTCAATATCAAGTAAAAACATCTGACCTCGCCGTCAGTCATCAACATCAAGTGAAAGCATCCTACCTCGCCGTCAGTCATCGACATCCAGTCAGTAAAAACATCTGACCTCGCCGTCAGTCATCGACATCACGTTGGGAAAATCATCTGACCTCGCCGTCAAGACCTCGACATCAAGTCGGTAAAAACATCTGACCTTGCCGTCAGTGATCGACATCACTTGAAAACATCTGACCTCGCCGTCATTCATCGACACTCAGTTGGTAAAAACATCTGACCTCGCCGTCAGTCTTAAGTTATCAAGTAAAATCATCTGACCTCACCGTTAGTCATCAACATCACGTCGATAAAAGCATCTGACCTCGTTGTCAATCATCGACCTCAAGTCAGTAAAACTATCTGACCTCGCCGTCAGTCATCGATATCACGTCGGTAAAAACATCTGACCTCGCTGTCAGTCACTGATATCACGTCGGTAAAATCATCTGACCTCGCCGTCAGTCCTCGACATCTAGTCGGTAAAAAAATCTGACCTTGCCGTCAGACATGGACATCACTTGAACGCATCTGACCTCGCCGCCAGTCATCGATATTCAGCCAGTAAAAATCATCTGACCTCACCGTCAGTCTTCAATTATCAAGTAAAATCATCTGACCTCACTGTTAGTCAACAATATCCAGTCGGTAAAAACATCTGACCTCGCCGTAAGTCCTCGACATCAAGTCGGTAAAAACATTTGAACTCGTCTTCAGTCTTTAATATCAAGTAAAAACATCTGACCTCGCCGTCAGTCATCCATATCCAACAGGTAAAAACATAGGACCTCGTCGTTAGTCATCGACATCATGTCGGTTAAATCATCTGAAGTCGCCGTCAGTCCTCGACATCAATTTGGTAAAAACATCTGACCTCGCCGTCAGTCATCGACATCACGTCGGTAAAAACATCTGACCTTACCATCAATCCTCGATATCAATTCGGTAAAAACACATGACCTAGCCGTCAATCATCAACATCACGTCGATAAAAACATCTGACCTCGCTCTCAGTGATCGACATCACGTCGATAAAATCATCTGACCTCGCCGTCAGTCCTCGACATCAAGTTGGTAAAAACATCTGACCACTCCGTCTTTCATCGACATTATGTGAAAGCATCTGACCTCGCTGTCAGTCATCGACATCTAGCCGGTTAAAACATCTGACCTCGCCGTCAGTCTTCAATATCAAGTAAAAACATCTGACCTCGCTGTCACTCATCGACATCAAGTGAAAGCATCCGACCTCGCCGTCAATCATCAACATCCACTCGATAAAAACATCTGACCTCGATGTTAGTCTTCAATATCAAGTAAAAACATCTGACCTCACATTCAGTCATCGGCATCCAGCCGGTAAAAACATTTGACCTCGTCGTCAGTCATCAACATCACGTCTATAAAAGTATCTGACCTCGCCGTCAGCCATCGACATCAAGTCGGTAAAAACATCTGAGCTCGCCGTCAGTCATCGACATCACGTCGGTAAAATCATTTGACCTCGCCGTCAGTCCTCGACATCTTGTCGGTAAAAACATCTGACCTTGCTGTCAGTCATCGACATCACTTGAAAGCATCTGACCTCGCCGTCAGTCATCGATATTCAGTCAGTAAAAATCATCTGACCTCGCCATCAGTCTTCAATTATCAAGTAAAATCATCTGACCTCGCTGTTAGTCATCAATATCCAGTCGGTAAAAACATTTGACCTCGCCGTCAGTCATTAACATCAGGTTGGTTAAATCATCTGACCTCGCCGTAAGTCCTCGACATCAAGTCGGTAAAAACATTTGAACTCGTCGTCAGTCTTTAAAATCAAGTAAAAACATCTGACCTCTCCGTCAGTCATCCACATCCAGCCGGTAAAAACATATGACCTCGTTGTCAGTCATCGACATCACGTCGGTTAAATCATCTGACCTCGCCGTCAGTCCTCTACATCACGTCGGTAAAAACATCTGACCTAGGCGTCAGTCCTCGATATCAATTCGGTAAAAACATATGACCTCGCCATCAGTCATCAACATCACGTCGGTACAAACATCTGACCTCGCTGTCAGTGATCGACATCATGTCGGTAAAATCATCTGACCTCGCCATCACTCCTCGACATCACGTCGGTAAAATCATCTGACCTCGTTGTCAGTCCTCGACATCAAGTCGGTAAAAACATCTGACCTCGCTGTCAGTCTTCAATATCAAGTAAAAACATCTGACCTCGCCGTCAGTCATCGACATCCAGCCGGTAAAAACATATGACATCGCCGTCAGTCATCAACATCACGTCGGTAAAATCATCTGACCTCGCCGTCAGTCCTCGACATCAAGTTGGTAAAAACATCTGATCACTCCGTCAGTCATCGACATCTAGTCGGTAAAATCATCTGACCTCGCTGTTAGTTATCGACATCACGTCGGTAAAATCGTCTGACCTCGCTGTCAGTCCTCGACATCTACTCGGTAAAAACATCTGACCTTGCCGTCAGACATCGACATCACTTGAAAGCATCTGACCTCATCGTCAGTCATCGATATTCAGTCAGTAAAAATCATCTGACCTCACCGTCAGTCTTCAATTATCAAGTAAAATCATCTGACCTCGCTGTTAGTCATCAATATCCAGTCGGTAAAAACATCTGACCTCGCCGTCAGTCATCAACATCACGTCGGTAAAATCATCTGACCTCGCCGTAAGTCTTCAATATCAAGTAAAAACATCTGACCTCGCCGTCAGTCATCGACATCCACTCGGTAAAAACATCTGACCTCGCTGTCAGTCATCAACATCACGTCGGTAAAATCATCTGACCTCGCCGTCAGTCGTCGACATCAAGTTGGTAAAAACATTTGACCACTCCGTCAGTCATCGACATCTAGTCGGTAAAAACATTTGACCTCGCTGTCAGTCATCGACATCACGTCGGTAAAATCATCTGACCTCGCCGTCAGTCCTCGACATCTAGTCGGTAAAAACATCTGACCTTGCCGTCAGACATCGACATCACTTGAAAGCATCTGACCTCACCGTCAGTCTTCAATTATCAAGTAAAATCATCTGACCTCGCTGTTAGTCATCAATATCCAGTCGGTAAAAACATCTGACCTCGCCGTCAGTCATCAACATCACGTCGGTAAAATCATCTGACCTTGCCGTAAGTCCTCGACATCAAGTCGGTAAAAACATTTGAACTCGTCGTTAGTCTTTAATATCAAGTAAAAACATCTGACCTCGCCGTCAGTCATCCACATCCATCCGGTAAAAACATATGACCTCGTCGTCAGTCATCGACATCACGTTGGTTAAATCATCTGACGTCGCTGTCAGTCATTGACATCCAGTCGGTAAAAACATCTGACCTCACCATCATTCATCGACATCACGTCGGTAAAATCATCTAACCTCGCCGTTAGTCATTAACATCACATCGGTAAAAACATCTGACCTCGCTGTCAATGATCGACATCACGTCGGTAAAATCATCTGACCTCGCCGTCAGTCCTCGACATCACGTCGGTAAAATCATCTGACCTCGCCGTCAGTCCTTGACATCAAGTCGGTAAAAACATCTGACCTCGTCGTCAGTCTTCAATATCAAGTAAAAACATCTGACCTCGCCGTCAGTCATCGACATCCAGCCGGTAAAAACATCTGACCTCGCCGTCAGTCATCAACATCACGTCGGTAAAATCATCTGACCTCGTCGTCGGTCCTCAACATCAAGTTGGTAACGACATCTGACCACTTTGTCAGTCATCGACATCTAGTCGGTAAAAACATATGACCTCGCCATCAATCATCAACATCACGTCGGAAAAATCATTTGACCTCTGTCGCTACTGCGAAAATAAGGTGCCGGCAAAACAGAAGAGTCGCCACCTTTCGTTATTTATCCCTCAGAACGGGAAAGGAAACGATCGGAAAAACCTGACGAAAAGGTATAAGACAAGGTCATCGCAACCATTGTATGGGTTCGGGAGTCGGTTACGCAAGGGGAAGGTATTAGCACCCCTCACGTCCATCGTACTCGATGGGATCCACGCTTGTTGTGTTTATCTGACGGGTTTATTTACTATCTACCTATCAAGGCTGGCTTAAAAATAAAAGAAAATGACTCGGCAAAGCATCGCGCTTTATGCCTACGTATTCCCATCAGAGAATGAGAAATCAGAGTCAACGTAGTTCGAATAACTACGGGTTACGGACGAGGGAAGGTGGCTCGCCAATACATCAGTATTGTGCCTACGTACTCTCAACAGGTATGAGAGATCAGAGGTTACGTAGTTCGGGATAATACGAATTACGGGGATTCAGATTCATCTGTTTTATTGAGTAGGGTTAACAAACAGTTCCAGTAGTTTGGCGTACGCAGCTCGACCCTTGGAGACTTAGGCGTTAACGTTTGCGGTAGAATTGAGAGTTAACGACACTCTTTTCTTCAGAAAAAGCTTCCTTTGAATTACGGGCCCACGGGGCAAAAAGTTTGAAGTTTGTTTTCTGTCTTTTACGGAAGAACTGTTTTTTATGGATGTTTGCAACCAATATCACACTAGAGACTATGACCTGAGAGTGAATGCGTCGCATGTCACCCAAAGGGTACCATGCTAAACATCCAGACTGTTGAAGAGTGACCCTTCAACAACCCTTTCTCAAATAGCTTAAGGCTCGTAACGTACGACATCAGTTAACCTTTATTACTGTATTTTGATTTGTTTGAAGACAAGAAGAGAGAACGAACAGGTTCAACTACGGGGAGACTATCAAGTCCTAATGTTGTCATGCCAAGGATTCATCCTATGGTTGAGGTTTGAAACAGGGAACTCCTAGAAGTTATCATGCATAGGTTTCAACCTAAAGTTCTATCATCACTTCCTTATCAAAGGAGGTGAGATTCCTAGGGGATCATGTCAATGATAAACGGAAATAGATAAAGCATCAGCTTAAACAGTAAACAGTAAATGACTGTAAAATGCATGCAATGCAAGTGAGGGAGGACATGTGTGTGGGGCATCAACCTCCACAAGCTCATCTCAACCTCAAGCCAGATATGAGTAACTGTAATCATACAGAAAGAACATGCTATCAAGCAAGATATAATAACTGCAATCATACAGAGGAAATGAAACAAAGTGCCATCAAGCACACACAAACCACATAGGCAAGGGAGCAGGGCTCTACCGAATACCCGCAAGCAAAGCCATACAGTAAAAATACAAGCAGAGGGAGCAACTCAACCTCTAGTGAAGTCATGCTCCTAGCTTAAATCAATCTAAATATGAACTTATTCTAATGCATCAAGCAAATCAAACAAGTCACATCAATACAGTTGCACAACAAGCAAACAGACAAGAAAAGAAAACCAATCAACAACTTCCACAGCCTCACAGTAAAGCAATTCTGACAGCAGTTCAGTCATCAGTCTGCAACTATTCTTCAAGGCTAACATCTTCAATAGCAAGTATCAACTTGCTTCTTCAAGCTTTCAACACATCAACCATAAGTATCAACTCATTCTTTCTTCCAAAGTAGACTCCACCTTCAGGCTTCACTCCTAATATCAAGTATCAACTTGTTCCTTCAGGGACTCAGTGCATTAAACTAACAAGTATCAACTTGCTTTCCAACCTCAAGCTTCAGCTTCTTCATTCCATCTCCAATGGATTCCTCTCACAAGTATCAACTTACTCTTCTCCTTCCTCAAGCTTCAGCTCCTTCTTCCTTACAAGTATCAACTTACTCTTCTCCTTCCTCAAGCTTCAGCTTCTTCTTCCTTAAAAGTATCAATTTGCTCTTCCTGATCTACAAGCTTCAGCTCCTAAGGGCAGTCTTCAAACACAAAGAAGTATCAACTTCTAGCCTTCAATCTTCTTCAAGAAAGGAACTCCATCCTCTAGCAAGGGAGAAAGATTCATCTAACAAGAGCAAAGTTTGGATGATTGGTAGCAGAGTTTAAACCAAAGGTCACCACTAAGCATCCTATCATCAGAGAAAGGGACCCTCAAAGATTCTACCAACTTGTAAAGAGCCACACATCCTACGAAAGGAGGGATGAGGCCTTTACAAGGGTACCTTACATCATAGGGAAGAATGGAAGTGATCAACACCTTCCATGTTTATGAAAGAAGAGAATCTATCTAGAAGCTCTGCCTACAAACCCTAATCTTAACACCTAATCAACACTACACCAAAAGAAGGGAAGATCCTCACATCCAAGCTTCTTCAAGCATTCCATGGTAGCCCAAGCTTGTCTTCAACATCATCCAAGAGCAAGAGAGATAAAACCCTAATCTAAGGGAACTAAAGAAGTCATTCTAGTTGAATTAGTGCATTAGAATCATCCAAAGTTAGCACCTAAACTAAAATCAAACAAAAATAGTAAACTCCATTGTAAATTCCTACAAAAATTCCTAAGGGACCTTAATTCAATCATGAATCTACCATACAAAATTCAGAGGTTGAATCATCCACCAAGTTCTAGATATAAAACCTAAATCATAAGGTATTAACCATAAACCCTAAAAATGGAGCTCCTAAAGTTTCAACTTAAAACTACCACTTACATTCATCACAAAAATGTGAGAAAAATCTAGGGGGAACATGCATATCTATGCTAGCTACACACAAAAAATCAAGGCAAGAATCATCATCACATGATCAAACCAAATTCAACAAAATAGGGTATCAACCATGATTATTTTAATATCAATTAAAATTCAATAAATGCTAATAAAATAAAAAATGCATGAAATATTAATATTTTTTATCTAAAAAAAACTAGATTCAAGCATGAATCAAATGAAAAAAAATGGAATTAATTGAGTCATTTTTCAATTTTTCATGAATTATTTACTAAACTATGAAAAATTGAAGAAAATAAAAGAAAATAATGAGAAATTAATAAGCGCGTGTGGTAAATAGCAAGTATTCCCAGTTCAGATTCACTAATGGGCTCAGAGGGGGGTGTGGAGAGAAAGGCGCGTGCCAGGCCCACCCACAATCAGAAATTAATACGAAAATCCCAGGAAAATGATTAAAACCTTGGTACGAATAGCAACTAAAAACAGTGTAAAACTCAAGTGGGCCTCAAACAGGGGTGTAAGTAATAACAAATTCACTTAAGCCCATACTATAAACTTAATGAAACGGTGCGTTCAAGTAATCAGAATCCTTCACAAACTTAAATCAATTCCTGGCCGTGGGATCTTACTTTGGTCAAAGTCTTCAGCCCAATCCAATGGCAACCAACTCATCTTCTTCCTTTTGAATGTTGGAGGGAAATGGAATCCATGGAAGTTCAGAACCTCAACTTCATCTTCCTCATTCGTGTTTCATCAATACTTCATCAAAACTCTCACATGAATGCTCTAATCCACTCCATTTTTCACCAGCAATCTAACTATGCAATCTATGAACACTGAATCATCATCTTCTTCAAACACGATGGAATTTTCAGAAATCACTCAAGAATCAAACATCACCATTCTTGAAATTATGGTGTCTAACATCATCACCACCTAATACTGACTTGATCTAGCTATCAAACTAAGCTTAAAACTCAAGAATCATCAAGATACGATCAAGAACAGAATTTGTGTCATCTTACTTATTGCCTCTAAATCAATCCAATTGTTACCAAAAAGCTCCCTACACTAATCTACAATACATCTTTCCTAACAAATTCTATTGATTATGCTTAAATTAAGCCAGGGATTGAAGTTTACATACCTGTAATTTCTTGATGAACAGAGTGGCAAAAGCTTCAAATCAACCTTCAATAAGCTCCAGATTCCTTCAATGGAGTATAACCTAGCTTCTGTATGCAACAAACTTGATTGAAATGCCCTGAATTCTTGAACCCGATTCTGAGTTGCAGATGAAGAATTCCAAGTGCCAACTCCCAATTCTTCCACGATCTTGCCTTGAATTTGATCTGTAATCAATCACTAACACTAGAGCAAGCTACTGAGATCAAGAACTTGGATTGAAATGGCCTCAATTGATGTAACCGATTTTGATTTGCAATGTGCAAATTCAAAATGCAATGTCACTCTTTCCTCTCAATTCTCACCAACCTTGGCTCTGAATCACCTCATATGCTTATATAGGACATGAATGAATGATCTAGAAAGTTTTGGATCAATTTAATGAGAATTTCAATATCTCATGTCATGGAAAATGTCATCTCATGCCATCCTCATACCAGTTCAGGTTATAGCTTGTACAACACCATGCTCTTGGTTTAAATTCTCTCCACATGAGATTTTGAGTGTGTTTGAATGTGTTAGCACCTTGGTTTTGCACTTGTGTGTAGTTTGGCAAATGTAACTTAAGTCTTAAGTAACAAAATGCAACTCCATGATTTTGACCTCAAATGAGAAAAGTGCTATTGCCATTGTCTTTAAAATGTCATTTCTGATCAAAATGACATATTACATGTCTTATTTTGGCCTTGGAATGAAAAATCACAAATTTGGTCCTTTTAATGAACTTTAATTCTTCCTTTTTAAGCCAATTTTGCAATTTTGAGTTACAAGCAATTTCAACCTCTCATGACCACTTGGTTAGCCTCAAAACATCATTTTGAACAAGTTTGATGTTGAACATTTTCCCATTTGAAGCTTGCAAATAGAAGTTATGGACTTATGATTGAAATGACCTGTAATCTCCAAATGTCCAAAATACCCTTGACTTGTCAAAGCCATAACTTGAGTTCTACAAATCCTATCAAGGACTTCTAGTACTCTCTAGAAAGCTAAGAGGATAAGGAACAACATTTATGTTGACCAAAAGTTCATAGGAATCATCCTTCTAGGTAAAAGTTCCATGCAAGTTGGGTAACTTTCAAGCTCCAAATTCACATTCCTCAGATGACTTGTAACTTGTCAAAGCCATAACTTGAGTTCTACAAATCCTATCAAGGACTTCTAGCACTCAAATTAAAGCTAAGACCATGCTATACAACAATCGTGTTGGGGGCCAGATGAGATGACAATCACATCTTGAGCTAAATTGCCTTGAAGATAGGGGTCAAACTAGGGGATTTTACACTGTCAAGCCTTAGAAACCCTAGCTTGAAACTTCTCAAACTCTACAATCCTGAGGAGTTGACCTTGGAATCATCCTTATAACATTTCAATGTATTAATCCATGATAACATGGCTCTTAATTGGGTCTCAACCTTCTTCAAATCCTCAGTTTACTTACGGTTGACCCAGTCAAACCCTAATTGCACCACTCATGGCTGAGTCTTCTTAATCTTGCACAATGACCTGTCTAGGCTTCAAAGTGATCTTCAAACCTTCTCATGAGCTCTCTCAAGGCCTAAAGTCCATCCTCATGGCTTCAGAATCATCTGAGGGCTCTCCACAACTCTCAAGTTAGGAGACCTACACACTTGGCTTCAACCACTCTCTCTGAGGATCTTTTAACTTCTCTGACAAGGATATCAACCCTTGAACACTTGAATAACCTTATTAGCTTAGCTTCATAGTCTTGTATAGCTCTTAATTGGTGATCATACCTCTTGATCTCCTGCATACATGTCAATGAAATGCAAATGATAATGCTAATGTGAATGAAATGAAACATAAGCTAGGTAAAGAAAAGTTGGGCAAATTTTGGGGTGCAACAGCTGCCCCTATTCAAACGGCTTGGACCTGACTGGGTGAGAAGCGAACGGCTCTCAAAAAATCAAGGTAAAAGACGGTTGAATACCAACAAACCCGGAAATTTGCCAACTGCATAAGTACACGGTACTCTGATGGGGACAAATCTTCGGAAACTGAAACAATAGCTGCACGGCAACTAGCTGGAGAATACTGATATGAATCTCCGTCAGGATGATTCCCTGATTTATCTGATATCATTGCGTCCTCAAATCATTGAGGGATCACTGGTTTCACGGTAACTGGTGAAGGGTCTAATCTCAAATCTCCGTCAGGATGATCATCTGATTTTGCTGTAGAACTTCGTCCTCAAGTCATCAAGGGATCACTGGTCACTTGGTAACCGGTAATGTATGGTTGATCATGCCTTCAGGCATCCTACATCACTGCATCAGAATTCCTCGGGACTCATCAGGTCATTAGGAACTTTTTAACAATCAAGTTAGTCATGCCGTCGGGCATTCAAAGGAATTTTCGGGCGTAAGCCGGGCTTCATCAGTAAGTCGGAAATAGCACTCTTGGTCAATCATGAACCAAATAGGGATATCTATTCTTCTTCCGTCAGGCACCCCGCGTCAGCTAGGAGAACTACTTCGACCTCGTAGTTGGACTTCATCGGTAAGTCCTCAAAGGGAATCCTTAATCAATCAGGAACCACTAAGGATACGCAATCTTTTGTCGTCAGTCACTCTGTGTCAGCTAGGCAAATTGCTACAACATTGCAGTTGGACTTCATTAGTAAGTCAGGGGTTTTGGCACCGCTGCCGGACTTTAATCATCAAGTCTTCAAGGAAATCTCCACTTCTCTGTTCAAAAACCTGATGGGGATGACACATCTCCGCAGGGGTGTTCTTGAGAACTATCAAGTAACTCTGCTTTGGGGATCCAGAAATCATTCTGGGTGAATCAACTCTGCTGAGGACTTCAAGAATCATCTTGGACAAATAACTCCGCCGGAGACTTCAAGAATCATCCTGAACCAATAACTCTGCTGGAGATTTCAGGAATCATCCTGAGCAAACACTCTGTCGGGGACTCTAAGCATCAACTTGAGCAACCAACTCTGGCGACTTCACTGGGGATTTTAAGAATCATCTTAAGCAATCAACTTCGCTGAGGAGTTCAAGAATCATCTTGGACCTAAACTGACACAAGTTCGGCATCCTATGCGGTCATCAGCGTCACAAACATTCAAGAGGGGTGATACGATACCCAGAAGGTGTGGCATCACCGTCTCCTGAAGCGGCCTCACTCAGCTGAATTCCAAATGATCGGTCCCCAGAGTCGACAATCCTCCAAACCAACAACCCCTCAGGCCCAAAGGGCCGAAAAAGAAGTCAACCGGGAGAACCTCGTCTGAGCGTGGATTTCATGAGACACTAGTGCCTGCAAAGCAAGCACGCGCCCACTAATTTCCACAACTAATGCTAGGTACACTCAAGCCTGGGTCTGGCTTCTCACTCATCAGAATGCCCCTCCCACAACAGCATAGATAATCATATCATATTGAAAATAACGTGCGGGAAATAAAATGCGATAAACAAACACAACCCAACAAGTAATCATACAAGCGCTAGGATTGACTCTCGCAGGGGACGTTGGATCCCCAAACTGACTCGCATAAGGGACGTTGGATCCCAGGAAACTATCAAATCCCCAGCAGAGTCGCCAGCTGTCGCTACTGCGAAAATAAGGTGCCGACAAAACAGAAGAATCGCCACCTTTCGTTATTTATCCCTCAGAACAGGAAAGGAAACTATCGGAAAAACCTGACGAAAAGGTATAAGACAAGGTCATCGCAACCATTGTATGGGTTCGGGAGTCGGTTACGCAAGGGGAAGGTATTAGCACCCCTCACGTCCATCGTACTCGATGGGATCCACGCTTGTTATGTTTATCTGACAGGTTTATTTACTATCTACCTATCAAGGTTGGCTTAAAAATAAAAGAAAATGACTCGGCAAAGCATCGCGTTTTATGCCTACGTATTCCCATCAGAGAATGAGAAATCAGAGTCAACGTAGTTCGACTAACTACGGGTTACGGACGGGGGAAGGTGGCTCGCCAATACATCAGTATTGTGCCTACGTACTCTCAACAGGTATGAGAGATCAGAGCTTATGTAGTTCGGGATAATACGAATTACGGGGATTCAGATTCATCTGTTTTATCGAGTAGGGTTAACAAATAGTTCCAGCAGTTTGGCGTACGCAACTCGACCCTTGGAGACTTAGGCGTTACCGTTTGCGGTAGAACTGAGAGTTAACGACACTCTTTTCTTCAGAAAAAGCTTCCTTTGAATTATGGGCCCACGGGGCAAAAAGTTTGAAGTTTGTTTTCTGTCTTTTACGGAAGAACTGTTTTTTATGGATGTTTGCAACCAATATCGCACTAGAGACTATGACCTGAGAGTGAGTGCGTCGCATGTCACCCAAAGGGTACCATGCTAAACATCCAGACTGTTGAAGAGTGACCCTTCAACAACCCTTTCTCAAATAGCTTAAGGCTCGTAACGTACGATATCAGTTAACCTTTATTACTGTATTTTGATTTGTTTAAAGACAAGAAGAGAGAACGAACAGGTTCAACTACGGGGAGACTATCAAGTCCTAATGTTGTCATGCCAAGGATTCATCCTATGGTTGAGGTTTGAAACAGGGAACTCCTAGAAGTTATCATGCATAGGTTTCAACCTAAAGTTCTATCATCACTTCCTTATCAAAGGAGGTGAGATTCCTAGGGGATCATGTCAATGATAAACGGAAACAGATAAAGCATCAGCTTAAACAGTAAACAGTAAACGACTGTAAAATGCATACAATGCAAGTGAGGGAGGAAATGTGTGCGGGGCATCAACCTCCACAAGCTTATCTCAACCTCAAGCCAGATATGAGTAACTGTAATCATACAGAAAGAACATGCTATCAAGCAAGATATAATAACTGCAATCATACAGAGGAAATGAAACAAAGTGCCATCAAGCACACAGAAACCACATAGGCAAGGGAGCAGGGCTCTACCGAATACCCGCAAGCAAAGCCATATAGTAAAAATACAAGCAGAGGGTGCAAATCAACCTCTAGTGCAGTCATGCTCCTAGCTTAAATCAATCTAAATATGAAATTATTCTAATGCATCAAGCAAATCAAACAAGTCACATCAATACAGTTGCACAGCAAGCAAACAGACAAGAAAAGAAAACCAATCAACAACTTCCACAGCCTCACAGTAAAGCAATTCTGACAGCAGTTCAGTCATCAGTCTGCAACTACTCTTCAAGGCTAACATCTTCAATAGCAAGTATCAACTTGCTTCTTCAAGCTTTCAACACATCAACCATAAGTATCAACTCATTCTTTCTTCCAAAGTAGACTCCACCTTCAGGCTTCACTCCTAATATCAAGTATCAACTTGTTCCTTCAGGGACTCAGTGCATTAAACTCACAAGTATCAACTTGCTTTCCAACGTCAAGCTTCAGCTTCTTCATTCCATCTCCAATGGATTCCTCTCACAAGTATCAACTTACTCTTCTCCTTCCTCAAGCTTCAGCTCCTTCTTCCTTACAAGTATCAACTTACTCTTCTCCTTCCTCAAGCTTCAGCTCCTTCTTCCTTACAAGTATCAACTTGCTCTTCCTGATCTACAAGCTTCAGCTCCTAAGGGCAGTCTTCAAACACAAAGAAGTATCAACTTCTATCCTTCAATCTTCTTCAAGCAAGGAACTCCATACTCTAGCAATGGAGAAATATTCATCTAACAAGAGCAAAGTTTGGATGATTGGTAGCAGAGTGAAGACCAAAGGTCACCACTAAGCATCCTATCATCAGAGAAAGGGACCCTCAAAGATTCTACCAACTTGTAAAGAGCCACACATCCTACCAAAGGAGGGGTGTAAGTAATAACAAATTCACTTAAGCCCATACTATAAACTTAATGAAACGGTGCGTTCAAGTAATCAGAATCCTTCACAAACTTAAATCAATTCCTGGCCGTGGGATCTTACTTTGGTCAAAGTCTTCAGCCCAATCCAATGGCAACCAACTCATCTTCTTCCTTTTGAATGTTGGAGGGAAATGGAATCCATGGAAGTTCAGAACCTCAACTTCATCTTCCTCATTCGTGTTTCATCAATACTTCATCAAAACTCTCACATGAATGCTCTAATCCACTCCATTTTTCACCAGCAATCTAACTATGCAATCTATGAACACTGAATCATCATCTTCTTCAAACACGATGGAATTTTCAGAAATCACTCAAGAATCAAACATCACCATTCTTGAAATTATGGTGTCTAACATCATCACCACCTAATACTGACTTGATCTAGCTATCAAACTAAGCTTAAAACTCAAGAATCATCAAGATACGATCAAGAACAGAATTTGTGTCATCTTACTTATTGCCTCTAAATCAATCCAATTGTTACCAAAAAGCTCCCTACACCAATCTACAATACATCTAACCTAACAAATCCTATTGATTATGCTTAAATTAAGCCAGGGATTGAAGTTTACATACCTGTAATTTCTTGATGAACAGAGTGGCAAAAGCTTCAAATCAACCTTCAATAAGCTCCAGATTCCTTCAATGGAGTATAACCTAGCTTCTGTATGCAACAAACTTGATTGAAATGCCCTGAATTCTTGAACCCGATTCTGAGTTGCAGATGAAGAATTCCAAGTGCCAACTCCCAATTCTTCCACGATCTTGCCTTGAATTTGATCTGTAATCAATCACTAACACTAGAGCAAGCTACTGAGATCAAGAACTTGGATTGAAATGGCCTCAATTGATGTAACCGATTTTGATTTGCAATGTGCAAATTCAAAATGCAATCTCACTCTTTCCTCTCAATTCTCACCAACCTTGGCTCTGAATCACCTCATATGCTTATATAGGACATGAATGAATGATCTAGAAAGTTCTGGATCAATCTAATGAGAATTTCAATATCTCATGTCATGGAAAATGTCATCTCATGCCATCCTCATACCAGTTCAGGTTATAGCTTGTACAACACTATGCTCTTGGTTTAAATTCTCTCCACATGAGATTTTGAGTGTGTTTGAATGTGTTAGCACCTTGGTTTTGCACTTGTGTGTAGTTTGGCAAATGTAACTTAAGTCTTAAGTAACAAAATGCAACTCCATGATTTTGACCTCAAATGAGAAAAGTGCTATTGCCATTGTCTTTAAAATGTCATTTCTGATCAAAATGACATATTACATGTCTTATTTTGGCCTTGGAATGAAAAATCACAAATTTGGTCCTTTTAATGAACTTTAATTCTTCTTTTTAAGCCAATTTTGCAATTTTGAGTTACAAGCAATTCCAACCTCTCATGACCACTTAGTTAGCCTCAAAACATCATTTTGAACAAGTTTGATGTTGAACATTTTCCCATTTGAAGCTTGCAAATAGAAGTTATGGACTTATGATTGAAATGACCTGTAATCTCCAAATGTCCAAAATACCCTTGACTTGTCAAAGCCATAACTTGAGTTCTACAAATCCTATCAAGGACTTCTAGTACTATCTAGAAAGCTAAGACGATAAGGAACAACATTCATGTTGACCAAAAGTTCATAGGAATCATCCTTCTAGGGAAACGTTCCATGCAAGTTGGGTAACTTTCAAGCTCCAAATTCACATTCCTCAGATGACTTGTAACTTGTCAAAGCCATAACTTGAGTTCTACAAATCCTATCAAGGACTTCTAGCACTCAAATTAAATCTAAGACCATGCTATACAACAATCATGTTGGGGGCCAGATGAGATGACAATCACATCTTGAGCTAAATTGCCTTGAAGATAGGGGTCAAACTAGGGGATTTTACACTGTCAAGCCTTAGGAACCCTAGCTTGAAACTTCTCAAACTCTACAATCATGAGGAGTTGACCTTGGAATCATCCTTATAACATCTCAATGTATTAATCCATGATAACATGGCTCTTAATTAGGTCTCAACCTTCTTCAAATCCTCAGTTGACTTAGGGTTGACCCAGTCAAACCCTAATTGCACCACTCATGGCTGAGTCTTCTTAATCTTGCACAATGACCTGTCTAGGCTTCAAAGTGATCTTCAAACCTTCTCATGAGCTCTCTCAAGGCCTAAAGTCCATCCTCATGGCTTCAGAATCATCTGAGTGCTCTCCACAACTCTCAAGTTAGGAGACCTACACACTTGGCTTCAACCACTCTCTCTGAGGATCTTTTAACTTCTCTGACAAGGATATCAACCCTTGAACACTTGAATAACCTTATTAGCTTAGCTTCATAGTCTTGTATAGCTCTTAATTGGTGATCATACCTCTTGATCTCCTGCATACATGTCAATGAAATGCAAATGATAATGCTAATTTGAATGAAATGAAACATAAGCTAGGTAAAGAAAAGTTGGGCAAATTTTGGGGTGCAACAGCTGCCCCTATTCAAACGGCTTGGACCTGACTGGGTGAGAAGCGAACGACTCTCAAACAATCAAGGTAAAAGACGGTTGAATACCAACAAACCCGGAAATTTGCCAACTGCATAAGTACACGGTACTCTGATGGGGACAAATCTTCGGAAACTGAAACAATAGCTGCACGATAACTAGCTGGAGAATACTGATCTGAATCTCCGTCAGGATGATTCCCTGATTTATCTGATATCATTGTGTCCTCAAATCATCGAGGGATCACTGGTTTCACGGTAACTGAACATGACAATTGGCGGCAACTTGCCGGGGAATTGGTCACACGGTAACTGGTGAAGGGTCTAATCTCAAATCTCCGTCAGGATGATCATCTGATTTTGCTGTAGAACTTCGTCCTCAAGTCATCAAGGGATCACTGGTCACTTGGTAACCGGTAATGTATGGTTGATCATGCCTTCAGGCATCCTGCATCACTGCATCAGAATTCCTCGGGACTCATCAGGTCATTAGAAACTTTTTAACAATCAAGTTAGTCATGCCGTCGGGCATTCAAAGGAATTTTCGGGCATAAGCCGGGCTTCATCAGTAAGTCGGAAATAGCACTCTTGGTCAATCATGAACCAAATAGGGATATCTATTCTTCTTCCGTCAGGTACCCCGCGTCAGCTAGGAGAACTACTTCGACCTCGTAGTTGGACTTCATCGGTAAGTCCTCAAAGGGAATCCTTAATCAATCAGGAACCACTAAGGATACGCAATCTTTTGTCGTCAGTCACTCTGTGTCAGCTAGGCAAATTGCTTCAACATTGCAGTTGGACTTCATTAGTAAGTCAGGGGTTTTGGCACCGCTGCCGGACTTTAATCATCAATTCTTCAAGGAAATCTCCACTTCTCTGTTCAAAAACCTGCTGGGGATGACACATCTCCGCAGGGGGGTTCTGGAGAACTATCAAGTAACTCTGCTTTGGGGATCCAGAAATCATTCTGGGTGAATCAACTCTGCTGAGGACTTCAAGAATCATCTTGGACAAATAACTCCGCCGGAGACTTCAAGAATCATCCTGAACCAATAAATCTGCTGGAGATTTCAGGAATCATCCTGAGCAAACACTCTGTCGGGGACTCTAAGCATCAACTTGAGCAACCAACTCTGGCGACTTCACTGGGGATTTTAAGAATCATCTTAAGCAATCAACTTCGCTAAGGAGTTCAAGAATCATCTTGGACCTAAACTGACACGAGTTCGGCATCCTATGCGGTCATCAGCGTCACAAACATTCAAGAGGGGTGATACGATACCCAGAAGGTGTGGCATCACCGTCTCCTGAAGCGGCCTCACTCAACGGAATTCCAAATGATCGGTCCCCAGAGTCGACAATCCTCCAAACCAATAACCCCTCAGGCCCAAAGGGCCGGAAAAGAAGTCAACCGGGAGAACCTCGTCTGAGCGTGGATTTCATGAGACACTAGTGCCTGCAAAGCAAGAACGCGCCCACTAATTTCCACAACTAATGCTAGGTACACTCAAGCTTGGGTCTGGCTTCTCACTCATCAGAATGCCCCTCCCACAACAGCATAGATAATCATATCATATTGAAAATAACGTGCGGGAAATAAAATGCGATAAACAAACACAACCCAACAAGTAATCATACAAGCGCTAGGATTGACTCTCGCAGGGGACGTTGGATCCCCAAACTGACTCACATAAGGGACGTTGGATCCCAGGAAACTATCAAATCCCCAGCAGAGTCGCCAGCTGTCGCTACTGCGAAAATAAGCTGCCGGCAAAACAGAAGAGTCGCCACCTTTCGTTATTTATCCCTCAGAACAGGAAAGGAAACTATCGGAAAAACCTGACGAAAAGGTATAAGACAAGGTCATCGCAACCATTGTATGGGTTCGGGACTCGGTTACGCAAGGGGAAGGTATTAACACACCTCACGTCCATCGTACTCGATGGGATCCACGCTTGTTGTGTTTATCTGACAGGTTTATTTACTATCTACCTATCAAGGTTGGCTTAAAAATAAAAGAAAATGACTCGGCAAAGCATCGCGTTTTATGCCTACGTATTCCCATCAGAGAATGAGAAATCAGAGTCAACGTAGTTCGACTAACTACGGGTTACGGACGGGGGAAGGTGGCTCGCCAATACATCAGTATTGTGCCTACGTACTCTCAACAGGTATGAGAGATCAGAGCTTATGTAGTTCGGGATAATACGAATTACGGGGATTCAGATTCATCTGTTTTATCGAGTAGGGTTAACAAATAGTTCCAGCAGTTTGGCGTACGCAACTCGACCCTTGGAGACTTAGGCGTTACCGTTTGCGGTAGAACTGAGAGTTAAAGACACTCTTTTCTTCAGAAAAAGCTTCCTTTGAATTACGGGCCCACGGGGCAAAAAGTTTGAAGTTTGTTTTCTGTATTTTACGGAAGAACTGTTTTTTATGGATGTTTGCAACCAATATCGCACTAGAGACTATGACCTGAGAGTGAGTGCGTCGCATGTCACCCAAAGGGTACCATGCTAAACATCCAGACTGTTGAAGAGTGACCCTTCAACAACCCTTTCTCAAATAGCTTAAGGCTCGTAACGTACGACATCAGTTAACCTTTATTACTGTATTTTGATTTGTTTAAAGACAAGAAGAGAGAACGAACAGGTTCAACTACGGGGAGACTATCAAGTCCTAATGTTGTCATGCCAAGGATTCATCCTATGGTTGAGGTTTGAAACAGGGAACTCCTAGAAGTTATCATGCATAGGTTTCAACCTAAAGTTCTATCATCACCTCCTTATCAAAGGAGGTGAGATTCCTAGGGGATCATGTCAATGATAAACGGAAACAGATAAAGCATCAGCTTAAACAGTAAACAGTAAACGACTGTAAAATGCATGCAATGCAAGTGAGGGAGGAAATGTGTGCGGGGCATCAACCTCCACAAGCTCATCTCAACCTCAAGCCAGATATGAGTAACTGTAATCATACAGAAAGAACATGCTATCAAGCAAGATATAATAACTGCAATCATACATAGGAAATGAAACAAAGTGCCATCAAGCACACAGAAACCACATAGGCAAGGGAGCAGGGCTCTACCGAATACCCGCAAGCAAAGCCATACAGTAAAAATACAAGCAGAGGGTGCAACTCAACCTCTAGTGCAGTCATGCTCCTAGCTTAAATCAATCTAAATATGAAATTATTCTAATGCATCAAGCAAATCAAACAAGTCACATCAATACAGTTGCACAGCAAGCAAACAGACAAGAAAAGAAAACCAATCAACAACTTCCACAGCCTCACAGTAAAGCAATTCTGATAGCAGTTCAGTCATCAGTCTGCAACTACTCTTCAAGGCTAACATCTTCAATAGCAAGTATCAACTTGCTTCTTCAAGCTTTCAACACATCAACCATAAGTATCAACTCATTCTTTCTTCCAAAGTAGACTCCACCTTCAGGCTTCACTCCTAATATCAAGTATCAACTTGTTCCTTCAGGGACTCAGTGCATTAAACTCACAAGTATCAACTTGCTTTCCAACCTCAAGCTTCAGCTTTCGATCTCATGTTCAAACTCCACGGGGAGGTGCTGCTGAACTTGCTGGAGAAGAAGGAATCATCCTGCTTGGGGACGCATACGGCGTACTGCCTGGTATATGCTACACCTGCAACAACACAAACAAACAGACAAGATACCCTTTTCAAAGGGGCCTATCCAGGTTATCATCTCGTGACAATATTCAACTAACTCATTGTTTCAACAATCAGTGGCCTAGGCCAGTAAGTTTATGTATGCGCATTTTATCAAAAACATCGGCGTTCTTTTTCGCAAACAAAACAGATAGATGCTAAACAAACAAACAGAATTGCTGAATAGTATACGTTTCATGGATAACGAACCCCTGAATGGGCAAAAAATGTTTTACAACAGATGCAAGCTCCTGGAATGAGGAAGCTGCGCAAAAAATAAAACATAAATATACATTAGTATATACACAAATGTCGGCAATGTGGCGTAGACGAACACCATGAGCTGATCCCTCTATGACCCACTCGACTTCGATACTTCTCCGACGCTTCAGCTTCAAAAGAGATTGATTCCGATAAACGGCCCTCAGGTCTTCCAAACCACTAAACAATGAGAGTCCACACGCGGAACGCAGTCATTTGCTTTTTCAAATCCCTAACTTTTGCCTGAATCGCCCTTCTGGGTTTTCGATTCACCGGGATACCCTTTTTTGCCAAAGTCGCCCTTCCAGGTTTTCGAATTTGCGGGTGTACATCTTTTCAATTTATATCCCTAATTTTTGCCCGAACCTTTTTCTTTTTTATGGTTCGCCGGGATGCCCCATTTTTGCCTGGATATTCTTTTTCTTTCCGGCGGGTCGTTTTTTAAGCAAAGTATTTTTTAACTGCGTCCGCGTTCACCGGGGATGCAAAATCTTCGCCATCCATCGTAGATAACAACAAGGCTCCTCCCGAAAAGACCTTGCTAACGACGTACGGACCTTCGTAATTGGGAGTCCACTTGCCCCGGTGATCGGAGTGTGGAGGAAGAATCTTCTTCGGGACGAGATCACCCGTCTGAAAGCTTCTAGGACGCACCTTCTTATCATAAGCTTTCTTCATTCGGCTTTGGTACATACGACCATATGTAATCGATGCCAATCTCTTCTCGTTCATCAGGCTGAGTTGGTTTAGTCGGTTCTTAACCCATTCTGCCTCATCGAGTTTCACGTCAACCAAAACTCGTAAAGAAGGAATCTCAACTTCTAACGGTAGGACAACTTCCATACCGTACACCAGTGAGAAAGGAGTTGCCCCGGTTGATGTACATACCGTCGTACGATAACCGTGCAATGCAAATGGCAACATCTCGTGCCAGTCTTTATAGGTCACAACCATCTTTTGTACAATCTTCTTAATGTTTTTATTGGCCGCTTCAACGGCGCCATTCATCTTCGGCCGGTAAGGAGATGAGTTGTGATGTTCAATCTTGAAACTCTGGCACAGCTCCTTCATCATCTTGTTATTCAGATTCGAACCATTATCAGTAATGATCCGCTCGGGAATTCCGTAACGACAGATGATGTCCCTCTTTATGAATTTAGCCACCACCTGCTTGGTCACATTAGCGTATGAGGCTGCCTCCACCCACTTGGTGAAGTAGTCGATAGCTACTAGAATGAAGCGATGACCGTTAGATGCAGTGTGCTCGATCTTGCCTATCATGTCGATGCCCCCACATAGAGAACGGCCACGGGGAGGACATGACATTCAACGGGCACGGCGGTACATGAACCTTATCAGCGTAAATTTGGCATTTATGACATCTCTTCGCGAATTTAAAGCAATCCGATTCCATCGTCAGCCAGTAGTATCCTGCTCTCAGGATCTTTCTTGTCATAGCATGCCCGCCGGCGTGCGTACCAAATGTGCCTTCATGGACTTCTTCCATGAGCATACTCGCTTCTTTCTCATCTACACATCTGAGTAGCACGAGATCGTGGTTTCTTTTATACAAAACTCCATCAGGATTGAGATAAAAATTTCCAGATAGCCTCCTCAGAGTCTTCTTATCCTGGGTTGATGCTCCCGCAGGATACTCCTTAGTCATAAGGAAGGTCTGGATATCATGGAACCATTGCTTGCCATCGGAGGCTTCCTCGATCGCAAAGACAAATGCAGGTCTATCAAGACGAGAAAGGACAATTCTTGGAGCTTCATTCCAAAAATTGACTTTATACATCGAAGCCAACATGGCTAAGGCATCAGCCATCTGGTTTTCAGCTCTGGGTACATGATGGAGTTCCACTCGGTCAAAGAACGGAAGCAGCCTTCTGGCATAATTCATGTACGGCACCAAATTCGATTGACGAGTCTCCCGCTCCCCTTTAATCTGGTTAATCACAAGCGCCGAGTCACCATATACATCTAGGTTCTTGATTCTCAAATCAATTGCTTCTTCTAGACCCATGATGCACGCCTCGTACTCCGCTTCATTATTGGTGACCGGAAACGTCAGTCTCGCAGTGAACGGGATGTGGGATCCATGGGGAGTCGTGATGATCGCCCCAATGCCACTTCCGTAAGAATTAACCGCCCCGTCAAATATCAATTTCCATTGGGATTTCCTGTCTGGACCTTCGTTGGGCAACAGTTCATCACAATCTTTTGCTTTAAGAAACATGATATCCTCATCAGGGAATTCAAATTTCATCGGCTGATAGTCCTCGATCGGCTGTTCGGCAAGGTACTCAGACAATACGCTGCCCTTAATGGCCTTCTGGGAAACGTACTGAATGTCATATTCCGTCAACACCATTTGCCATCTGGCAATCCTGCCCGAAAGCGCTTGCTTCTCGAAGACGTACTTGATCGGATCCATCTTCGAAATTAGCGTGGTGGTGTGATTGAGCATGTACTGTCTTAAACTTTTGGCAGCCCAGGCTAGTGCACAACACGTTTTCTCCAACATCGAGTAACAAGATTCACATTCTGTGAACTTTTTACTCAAGTAGTAAATGGCATGCTCCTTTCTGCCTGTCTCGTCGTGCTGACCGAGAACACACCCCATACTATTCTCAAGAACTGTCAAGTACATGATTAAGGGTCTTCCGGCCACTGGGG